>CM066917.1:8283413-8608413 GCA_033964015.1 Scolanthus callimorphus
AGCATGAGGACGATCGTTTCCCAAAAATCGGTTCCCCTAACTTAACACTCAGTCGCTGTAGTGAGCTCGCTCATTGCATGTACTTTCCCTTAGGTTTCAGAGAAAATTATCCATGCTTTAGCGATTTTGCAGGATATTTTCTAGCAATTCTTGGCTTCAGCTTACAAACTTCGCTTTCAACATTGGTATCCCGAATTCAATAGGAACAGAACAAATAGAACGCTTAGTTCCTAACTGGGCTACCAGGGTTTCAATTGTTTAATGTTTACACAAATAAGTTCTGGTAACCCTGTGGAATAATCTATAATCGACGTTCTTTCGGTTGTTACTAAAACATTGACGGAAATTACGGATTTTACGGAGTAGACGGATTCAGATATGCAAATTCAGAAAAACACATCCGTCATGTCCGCTGATCCGTCACATCCGTGTACTTTATGATGAGTTTTGTTAACGGAAACACCATGTAATATTCAACCACCCCTCCCCTCGAAATATATTGACAGATCCGTCTTCAACATTTATTGTAAACCAAACCCGGAAACCACGGATTTTACGGATAGACGGATTCCTATATGCTAATTCAAAATACTATTAAATAATATTATTCAAAGAACATTCTAATACATTAATACATTAATATATAATATAAATAAAATATTAATTATTAATAAATATTAATATATTAAATTTTAATATATTTATATTTAAAGATATTAATATCTTAATACTATGAATAATAAGATAAGATTTATTCATTTACTATGAATAATACTATTAAATATTATTTTGAATTAGCATATAGGAATCCGTCTATTCCGTAAAATCCGGTAATCCCGTCGCTTCGTTTTATAAAATGTCACCTGTTCTACACGGATAGATATTTGAATTAGCATATAGGAATCCGTCTATCCGTAAAATCCGTGGTTTCCGGCTTGTTTACAATAAAATGTTGAAGACGGATCTGTCAATATATTTCGAGGGGAGGGGTGGTTGAATATTACATGGTGTTTCCGTTAACAAAACTCATCATAAAGTACACGGATGTGACGGATCAGCGGATATGACGGATCATGATTCAATTCTGAGTTTGCATTTTGAGTTTATGAAATGAAACAGGGAATGAAATAATGAAATACAGCGTACCATTGTAGTAGGCTGAGCCATACATGCATGGAGTAGTCTAGTCTCCCCACCCATGTTTGTATAAGCGTGTTTAAGTTTGGGGTATCTACAATCTAACAGTCGTCCGTAAATATTAAAGGTTGAAAAGTAAAATATTCTAGAAATTCCTAAAGCCAAAATTCTGCCTAAAACTGACCGAAGTTATTCCAAAGGCCCGTGCATCACTTGAAATTTATTTCACTGTTAGAAGCGGACCCAATCTTCGCAAATTTCAGCTACTTTGTGGAAAAAGTACCCAAAGAATAATTTCAGCTACTTCAGAGATCCAGATTTGGTCTATATTTTTGAATTTTGACTTAGAATTCTGCTATTTTTTGGAATCCAAGATGGTGTCCATTAATTTGTGGTCGAGAATTTAGGTATATACTTCATGACTGAATATCATCCAGTCCGCTTGCTCGGAACGCGTTCGGTATAAAAACCGATCAGCGAATCACAGAGTATTTTAACGCTGAAAATGATTTTGCTGCACCGACGTGTCGAACAAAAGACGATGACTTGCCGACCTGTCGAACAAAAGGCATTGGGTTTCCGATTGCATCTTCGTGAGGCAATCGGCCACCTGATCCGAAGGGCCGACGACTTGCAAGAGGCTGACTTCGAAGGCAATTTGTAGCTCTGGCATGGCGTTAAAGCAATTAGCTTCTCTCTTTTCCCATACACTATTACCAATACGCCCCACAAAAAAATGGTCCTGCGCTTCCTACCTATAGAATTTCGTTTGCGTGCGCATCACACAATTAGTTGTCTGACTACGACAATGTTATTTTGAGAACACGCAGGAGGTATGTAACTCCTTGAAATATTTACGATAGTCATGTAAATTTAGTACGGAATTTAAACAATCCATTTTTTTTTCAAAATTAATTTTGCTTGCTTCGAATACAATGTCTGATGTTTGCAAATACTTCTACAAATCCTATCGAGACAAAAGGGTTATGTAACCCACATGGAATGATCGCCTTGCCACAGGTCGAATAAGGGTTTCTGGAGACAATAAGAGTTATGCAACTGACAAGGGCATGTGCGCATTATCGCTGTGTGAATAAAGTTTTCTAAACACATAAACAATATCTACTTGAGTTTTAGGAAGTATTGGCGCCTTTTGATAGGTCAAATATCCAGTGCATGGTGTTATCCATAGCGTTGGCAATGTATATAAGAGATCGCATTTCAAGTTGTAAGTCATTCACACAAAGGCGGATGTCGAAGGGAACTGAGCGTTAGACTGAAAGCTCAATGTTCGTTGTCTGTAAGTAGACCTTATCCGAATAACCATTTATCAAAACAAATTCAGTCAGGGCATTGACTTATTGATAGATTAGCTATATATTCTCTCTAGAGTACTGATGTCAACAGCCAACAATCCCGCCAGGCAGCTGAATAGCAAGGCCATCAAAGATGCGATTCTCTGCTACGTCGTACCAGAAGTAGAAAAGAAGTTTTGCATCGCGTCGGCAAAATGTACGTGGAGAGTGGACGAAAGGCCAGAAGAACTGAAACGAGCTTGGCAATGCATCTGCCGGAAACGTCATGAATGCGATGGTGTAGTAGCCACCATGAGTAACGTCGCCTTTTTCTACTCAGCGATATCCTCTTGCGAGAGATCAAAAGCCAAGAGAGCGAAAAAGTCTAGTGCTTCCAACGATGACGATGAGGACGACACATTGCTTGCATCGCAGGGGTCAACGGTATCAACTCGCTCGTCCACAATTGACCTTGCAGTAGAGAAAAAGCGCCTTCCAGCCGTGACGTATTGGATCGCTTTTGAGTCACCAAATGGCGCACCAGTCAGTCTTGTCTCACTGAGAAGAAAGTGGTTCGAGTGTGATGTGGGAGTTGAGGCAAAAGTACTGAAACAGAAAACCCGCGACAATTTCGCCCAGGCCCTTTGTACTGTCTGCAAAGACCACAGCTCTTCGTATATGACGGGAATCGCCAACCTTTCTTATGAATACCTAAAAAGAGAGGCCCTATTGGCGTTCGAAGACGAGCTATTTGAAGAGGAAGAGAGCGACTACAGTGTAGTGCAGTTCAATCTTAATAAGCAAGTCTATTGGGCAGATCTGAAAGAGGGCGTTTCTGCTTTACAAAGATCCGGCCTGCAGATAAAGCTCTTGAACATCCCGAGTGACACGGAGGGCGTGGAAGTGACAGAGGAGCCCATTTCTGCAAAAGAAATGACAGAAGACCCATGTACAAGATTAATTAATGACATCGAACGCGTGATGAGCCGATTAGGTTATGGTCTGCACAAGGGAGAAATCTACAAGCTGGTGTCAGGTGCAAAGTTTACTTATCAGGCAAAATGTTCTGTAAACGAATTATCGGTGTTCTTGAGGGAAACAAGCAGCTGAGGGGACGCTTAGTAAAACACGGAGAACGTGTCAAGGACAAGCTCCGAAAGCCCGAGAGCCAGGTAATACACCAACTTGAAATTGATTATGATCTGATTGAGGTGGACGAAAGCTGGTGCTTGTCGCTTTCCCAAAGAAAATTTGTCGAGTCTCCGATCGAGTCTGGTGATGTTGGCAAGATTACGCCGCGCGCATATGTAGCATATGACCGAAACAAGCGCCCAGAACCCAAGTACTTTAAAGAGATTCTGACAAACAGCCTGTCCAAGGACGAGATAGAACGCTTGTGCAGTGACTATTTGGGATTGCTAAAATTTCAACAGAAGCAGCATAAGAGAAGGTAAGATTTATCTACGTACTTACAGTGGCTATAAACATGCGGCAATCTTCAAATGCGTTGTCGATCAAGTAACGTCGCGTAACTTTCACAATTATCAAATTTCTGTCCGACACTTGATTAAACTAATTAACGGGTATGTAAATTAACCGCGTCCGACCTAATGCAGTTGAACCTCTCACGAGTGATCACCAGCGGGACGTGTGAAAGTGACCGCTTCCTAGAGGCTGGCCGTTGAATACGTTTCAATTGTACCGACGTGGGTGTGCTGATAGTTATTTTAAATGCGTGTCCAAAAACGTTTCTATTTTTTTCAGGTACCTTGTCTTATTGGCGCCGCTGACAGCGGAAAGACAAGCTTGTTTGCACCAATCCTGAGCATCATCCCGCCGAACAAGCTCGCTCGTGTCACCAAGCAACGGTCATTCAACAAGGCCATGATAACTAACGAGACACAATGTATCTTCATCGACGAGGCACACCTTAAACTCATGGAAGTAGATGACTGGAAACTTCTCACGCAAGGAGGGTGGACGGCGCACGACGTCAAATATTCAACGGCTCGGGGTTTCGTCAACCGCTGTCCTATGTTAATTGCCTGCCAGCAAGAGCTCCAGTTTGAAGAGCCTGACCGCGCCGCCATGGACGCCCGCCTTAACAAATACGTTTTCAAGCCACTCCCCGCGAAAGATGCGTCTGCGTTCGAGTGGCTGAAGAGGCACCCAGTTGACGTAATACTCTGGGCCATGAGCATGGTAAATCAAGCGCGCCCCAATGCCTCTTCGAGCGCAACACATGAACCAGATGGGCTGTCAAAGCATGAAATGGCGGATTTGTTGAGTGCGACCTTGAAGTACAGTCCAAGGCAAGAGATGATGAGGAGGAGGAAATCGACCAAGAAGCGCCAGCAACTGATGCTGCAGATCCTCTACTAGTAGAGATGAGAGAGGTCCTACGAGGTAGTGATCCCAAGTCGCTTGAATACAAAATTGTCGAAGAGAAGATGCACGAGGTCGAGAGGATCAATGACAATTTGAGAATCATGACAGACAAGAAATGGGAGGAACAAAAGAATGCCCTTGTTGAGAAAGGAGTTCCGCTGGACATCGCCTGCGAACTTCCGAAAGGGTCGAACCAGCCCATGTCAGAAAGGCTTAGAGAGGAGTTCAGGCGAATCGAACAAGAGGCAAAGAACGACGACGCAAAGAAACGCGCGGAAAAGGCACGAGAGGCGTTCGAGAACGACTGGGTCAAAAGAACGGAGTTCGAGCTTCAACAAACGCGAAGAGACTCGACACCGAACCAGCATCACAAATCCCAAACATCAACGCCTACTTGACGCAGCTAATGGATAACCTCAGAACGCACCACCAGAACACCGGGACCGCGAAGTGCGAGACCGCAGTGCAAGAAAGGCGACGGGCGTGCGTCAGATGGGGGCTGATAGAAGAACGATACGCCCACCTGATTACCGAACTGCACCAGGCGATGCCGGAGTGCTATTCTGATGACGAGTCTGAAACCACGTTCAACACGCCAGTGCCAACGAGTCAGGACAGCGGATACGAAGGGTTTCTCATCGACCGTGCAAAGCGCCCTGCAGCATCGAGCAAGCTGTCATGGAACAAGAAGGCAAAAACGATCCCGGACTTTTTCGTTAGAATTTAATGTATTAGTGTATCAGATAATCGAATCAACGGATCAGAAATTGTAAGTAAAATCATGACGAACATTCAACAGTGCGTGAAACTTATGTCCATTTTTCTGGAGAATAAACACTAAATTAACAGATAAGAAACCGCGTGTAAGAACCCAGTTGTCAAAGGGCACGAAGAATTGATGTTTTTTTGGAGCCTATTTGTATAAAGGCCGTACAAAAAGTCTTTAGCACACCCCTCGAAAACAGTAGTTTCTTACAAGTGGTTACGACTGTATAAATTGCCCTTGTCGTCTGACCTTGGTACCGGCGAGGAGATCATGTCCATAAATAAGGAGTTCTTAGCAATACTATCACTGCTCTCCAATTTAATTGCTATCAAACAAATGTAAACGAGAATGATGACATTTAATTATGAAGAGCATTGGAATACGCGTGACATATATTTTGATTGATGGCGATCTAGCGGTGTTTCCTACAAAACCTGTGTTCCTTCTTTCACTGAACTATTGTTAAATCCTATCACATCGCTGCCCATGAAATCTTCGATATTTCCAGAAAGTGTTGCTAGACACCGATCATGTCGCAATGTTCCAAGGGCCTCCAGTTGACCGATTCCAATACATTTAGCTCTTCCTCTATGATGACCTCCCTCGGAATCGGTGTTGCGATAACGTCCATTATCAAGGAATTTCTTTCAATGTCACTGCTTTCCAGTTTGATCGCTATGAAAATGCACGCGAACATGACCTCCTTTAGAGTAACCCTTTTTCTTTGCGTTGTTCTGTTTAAATGCCTCCAAAGAAGGCTCTCTGCCAACATGGCCGTCGATTTTGGAAAACCGAATGGCGAGCAAATCCCATGAATGAACTCTCCAGCAAATTTGATGTCTTTCAACAACAACTCGGGATGTTTTTCTATAATAGTCTCCATGATCATTGCGGGTCTGTGTTTAGCAGGAAAAGAGGCCTGACTGTTTAAGTCTTCGCGTTAAATAGTGCCGACACATCCCAAAATGCTTTGGAAACGCACACAAAGAAGGCCCGTTTAATTGTTCATCAAGCAAGCGCGGTTCCCAGGGCCCTATTATAAATTCCAGCTCTATAGTAGCAGTAAGTTTTTAGCTAGCGCTTTTCCTCGCAAAACTTGGCCACCGCACGTTTCTTCAGAGAGTCAGAAGACCTTCCTTCTGGAAATGAAATTCGGAATCCCTTAGAATGGCAGTCCACTGACCATAACCGTACCTTTTGAGACCGGCTTTGAGATACTTGTCCTCGTCCTGGGTGAACAAGAGAGCCTTTTTTCTATGGCATGTACGATCGATGTTCACCACTTTGAAAGCGCGCTGGCGTGTAAGTCTTGGCATTTTATTCAAATGGCACTCACGTTTTAGTGGCGACGTCTCCTCTGCACTTTCAACTTCTTCTGTAGAACCGCTGGACAGATGGTGCGGATCTAGTTCTTGAGATGAGGCGGACGAGATGTCTGACAGTCTTGAAATCACATCTTGTTCCAGCTTTGTCCCCTTGTCGCCATGTAGTTTATCCAAGCATTGGCGCGCCTTCGTTGCGACCTCTCGAGATCTTTGCTTTTGATAATGCACTCTTGCTACAACCGAGCTGTGTTTTTGATCCTCCGAAACTGAGTCTTGCTCCCTTGCGCTAAGCTGGTTGGAACTTGCAGTCTCGACGATCTGTCGATAACGCGTCGGATGAACGTACTTTCCAATGGCATCGAAAACCAGTTTACTCATGAGCTCGCCGAGTTTGTTGTGCTGCCCTCCGTTTCTCGTCATGAGCACGTAATCGCAAGCTGGTTTCTGCAGAGGGCGAATATGATTGATATATCCATCCAAAACTTTCATGTTAGTGTCGGTCAAGAGGAGCGAGTCAAAACCGTATTTCCCTGCCGTTTAAACATTTTCTGGTCAATGAACCCCCCGTTTGTTTTCGCTGTGCGAACCATGTCAACTGTGAGGTACTGATAAGTCATAGGTCGAGATCCCTTTACCTTGATGAACAAGTAGACGGCTAGAAATTTTGTGGCAAACGATAAATCCCCCGAGCAAACACTACCTGGTTTGTCCCTGCATTTCTTGAGCACTTCTTCATATCGAGGAAGGTAGTGAGATACAACTTCCAGTAGTTCGTCGAGCGATGCCCAGTGACCCTTGGCTTCTAAAACATCAATGTCCAGATCGCTGGTCCACTGCAATCTCATCATCTTCGACACTGTTCTTCGGACTCTTTTCAAGTACGTCTCCGTGACTGACAAACCTCTCGCCACTGTTTCCGACAACCCTTCGCTAACTTTTCGGAATTGCACTAGCTCCCCAATGGCGTCCAGGTATCCTAAGCGTCCTGCATGTCCAAGATTCCACGTGTCCTGCATCGTATCAGCAAATTTAAAGAGAAGGTTAGGAGAGCATAAACTGTAGTCGACACTTTTCCAAGTCAGTTCGTCTTCGTCATCACAACAAAATCTGAGAAACTTAAGGCTTTTGCTGACAGTTTGTTGAGCTTTTCGATCGCTCTTGCACCCCCGCCACTCCCAGTGAGCCAAGAAAGGAATTCTTTAGCAATTGCACCTGATGGCTCAAAGGTTGGAATCGATTTGCTTGCGCTGGTGGATATGGGTTTCTTTGCGCTTCCATTGCACTCGTTAACTTGACTAGCCTCAATTTCTGAATGCTTGGCTTCTGATCAAAGTAAAAGAACCAACCGTGCTTTCTAGTTACGTGTTTCCTGCAGCCTCTTTGAGTTCCAAATCCATCGTGATCGCACGCCTGCACTGGGCAGTGAAAAAATCCATCAGATTCATCTTTCTCCAAGTGAAGTCTTTTCGGTTTGGGCAAAGCATTTGCAATTTTAGCCCAGTCAACTTGCTTGTACTTTTTACTCGACATCTTTCTTGGGCGGAGAGTAGGCGAGGAATGAACATATACTTACCTGACAGTTGTTTGTATACGATCCATGTGTCCCTAGAGTACGAAAACCCTCATTGGCCAATAGCAAGGCAAATAAAGTGAGCGTGTTCAAACTTGCCCTGAACATGTTGTAGCCCCTTTGGGAGCCTAACTGTATCTTGTCCAATAAAAAGGTGAAGGCGCGCATAATCAAATGAGCGTGCACAAACTTGCCCTAACATGTTTAGGCGGAGTTCTTGCTCAAACATGCTTAAACCGATCCGATCCTATCCTATCTTACGTCAGTTATTGTGGCCTATATTTTAGAACACTCCCCATCGCTTTAAAGTATAAGGAACACTGTGTTCCCAAATATGCATCAAGGGAACAAAGCGTTCCTTTTAAATTCGGAACGCTTTGTTCCCAAGATCCATATCTAAGACCAATACGTTCCTTTAGTGAAAAGGACCGATGTCGATCATAGGAACTCTTTGTTCTTAATTGTGTTGCAGTGGAACAAAATGTTCCTATTGCTAAAGGAACAATATGATCCCATTTGCTCATATGGGAACAAAGTGTTACCTTTTTAGGGCCACCTTGTTCCTAATTCCTGTTTAATTGGAAACAGCACGTTCCCTATTTTCACACAAAGGAACTTCACATTCCCCTTTTGTAAGGTCCAAGTTGGTCATGGGAACAGAATTCCTTTTTAATTGGGAACAGCACGTTCCCTATTTTCACACAAAGGAACTTCATATTCCTTTTGTTAGGTCCAATTTGGTCATGGGAACAGAATTCCTGTTTAATTGGGAACAGCACGTTCGCTATTTTCACACAAAGGCACTTGACATTCCCCTTGTTAGGTCCAATTTGGTCATGGGAACAGAATTCCTGTTTAATTGGGAACAGCACGTTCCCTATTTTCACACAAAGGAACTTAACATTCCCCTTTTGTTAGGTCCAATTTGGTCATGGGAACAGAATGTTCCTAATTGGGAGTGCGTTCAGGAACAAAAAGTTCCTGATTGAGCTTGTCAAACTCGGTAAATGGGAACAGGTGCTCCCAATTACCTCAAAGGAGAACCAAACATCGAGATAGGAACGTAGTAGTTCGGAACTGTTGGTTCCTTAGTGCTGTGAAAAGGAACAATGGTTCACATTTGATTACATTATTGGGAACAAAACGTTCCCTTTTTTCAAAAAGGAACGTCATGATTAGGAACGTGAGTTCCTAATTGTATATAAAAGGCCCAGCTTATTTCTATGTTTAGGAACAATGCGTTCCTTTGTTATTACAAAGGACCGTTTGGTTCCTAATCAGTGATACTTTTGTTCCGATGAACGCAAAATGTGTTCCTATTCGTGGGCATAGGGCTGTTCGTATATTTAAGAAAAGGAACAATTGTTTGGTTCCTTATTTGATTATAGGAACAAAGGAACAAAAATAGAGGAACGGACCCCTTTCAATTGACTGATTGTAGCACTCGTGCAACTCGGTTTTTATCCAAAAAAACGATCAAGTTATCTGCCCTGGAAGCTAACCTAGTTTTAGTCCAAGTTTTACAGCAAACGTCAAAGCAAGTAAGCAGAATTTCGGGTTTCTCTCATTTTGGGAAACGTATAAGATCGTTTCCCAAAAATCGGTTCCCCTAACTTAACACTCAGTCGCTGTAGTGAGCTCGCTCATTGCATGTACTTTCCCTTAGGTTTCAGAGAAAATTATCCATGCTTTAGCGATTTTGCAGGATATTTTTCTAGCAATTCTTGGCTTCAGCTTACAAACTTCGCTTTCAACATTGGTATCCCGAATTCAATAGGAACAGAACATATAGGAACGCTTAGTTCCTAACTGGGCTACCAGGGTTTCAATTGTTTAATGTTTAACACAAATAAGTTCTGGTAACCCTGTGGAATAATCTATAATCGACGGTTCTTTCGGTTGTTACTAAAACATTGACGGAAATTACGGATTTTACGGAGTAGACGGATTCAGATATGCAAATTCAGAAACATGACATCCGTCATGTCCGCTGATCCGTCACATCCGTGTACTTTATGATGAGTTTTGTTAACGGAAACACCATGTAATATTCAACCACCCCTCCCCTCGAAATATATTGACAGATCCGTCTTCAACATTTTATTGTAAACAAGCCGGAAACCACGGATTTTACGGATAGACGGATTCCTATATGCTAATTCAAAATACTATTACATAATATTATTCAAAGAACATTCTAATACATTAATACATTAATATATTAATATAAATTAAAATATTAATTATTAATAAATATTAATATATTAATTTTTAATATATTATATTTAAAGATATTAATATCTTAATACTATGAATAATAAGATAAGATTTATTCATTTACTATGAATAATACTATTAAATATTATTTTGAATTAGCATATAGGAATCCGTCTATTCCGTAAAATCCGGTAATCCCGTCGCTTCGTTTTATAAAAATGTCACCTGTTCTACACGGATAGATATTTTGAATTAGCATATAGGAATCCGTCTATCCGTAAAATCCGTGGTTTCCGGCTTGTTTACAATAAAATGTTGAAGACGGATCTGTCAATATATTTCGAGGGGAGGGGTGGTTGAATATTACATGGTGTTTCCGTTAACAAAACTCATCATAAAGTACACGGATGTGACGGATCAGCGGATATGACGGATATCATGATTCAATTCTGAGTTTGCATTGTTGAGTTTATGAATGAAACAGGGAATGAAATAATGAAATACAGCGTACCATTGTAGTAGGCTGAGCCATACATGCATGGAGTAGTCTAGTCTCCCCACCCATGTTTGTATAAGCGTGTTTAAGTTTTGGGGTATCTACAATCTAACAGTCGTCCGTAAATATTAAAGGTTGAAAAGTAAAATATTCTAGAAATTCCTAAAGCCAAAATTCTGCCTAAAACTGACCGAAGTTATTCCAAAGGCCCGTGCATCACTTGAAATTTATTTCACTCTGTTAGAAGCGGACCCAATCTTCGCAAATTTCAGCTACTTTGTGGAAAAAGTACCCAAAGAATAATTTCAGCTACTTCAGAGATCCAGATTTGGTCTATTTTTGAATTTTGACTTAGAATTCTGCTATTTTTTGGAATCCAAGATGGTGTCCATTAATTTGTGGTCGAGAATTTAGGTATATACTTCATGACTGAATATCATCCAGTCCGCTTGCTCGGAACGCGTTCGGTATAAAAACCGATCAGCGAATCACAGAGTATTTTAACGCTGAAAATGATTTTGCTGCACCGACGTGTCGAACAAAAGACGATGACTTGCCGACCTGTCGAACAAAAGGCATTGGGTTTCCGATTGCATCTTCGTGAGGCAATCGGCCACCTGATCCGAAGGGCCGACGACTTGCAAGAGGCTGACTTCGAAGGCAATTTGTAGCTCTGGCATGGCGTTAAAGCAATTAGCTTCTCTCTTTTCCCATACACTATTACCAATACGCCCCACAAAAAATGGTCCTGCGCTTCCTACCTATAGAATTTCGTTTGCGTGCGCATCACACAATTAGTTGTCTGACTACGACGATGTTATTTTGAGAACACGCAGGAGGTATGTAACTCCTTGAAATATTTACGATAGTCATGTAAATTAGTACGGAATTTAAACAATTCATTTTTTTTTCAAAATTAATTTTGCTTGCTTCGAATACAATGTCTGATGTTTGCAAATACTTCTACAAATCCTATCGAGACAAAAGGGTTATGTAACCCACATGGAATGATCGCCTTGCCACAGGTCGAATAAGGGTTTCTGGAGACAATAAGAGTTATGCAACTGACAAGGGCATGTGCGCATTATCGCTGTGTGAATAAAGTTTTCTAAACACATAAACAATATCTACTTGAGTTTTAGGAAGTATTGGCGCCTTTTGATAGGTCAAATATCCAGTGCATGGTGTTATCCATAGCGTTGGCAATTGTATATAAGAGATCGCATTTCAAGTTGTAAGTCATTCACACAAAGGCGGATGTCGAAGGGAACTGAGCGTTAGACTGAAAGCTCAATGTTCGTTGTCTGTAAGTAGACCTTATCCGAATAACCATTTATGAAAACAAATTCAGTCAGGGCATTGACTTATTGATAGATTAGCTATATATTCTCTCTAGAGTACTGATGTCAACAGCCAACAATCCCGCCAGGCAGCTGAATAGCAAGGCCATCAAAGATGCGATTCTCTGCTACGTCGTACCAGAAGTAGAAAAGAAGTTTTGCATCGCGTCGGCAAAATGTACGTGGAGAGTGGACGAAAGGCCAGAAGAACTGAAAAGAGCTTGGCAATGCATCTGCCGGAAACGTCATGAATGCGATGGTGTAGTAGCCACCATGAGTAACGTCGCCTTTTTCTACTCAGCGATATCCTCTTGCGAGAGATCAAAAGCCAAGAGAGCGAAAAAGTCTAGTGCTTCCAACGATGACGATGAGGACGACACATTGCTTGCATCGCAGGGGTCAACGGTATCAACTCGCTCGTCCACAATTGACCTTGCAGTAGAGAAAAAGCGCCTTCCAGCCGTGACGTATTGGATCGCTTTTGAGTCACCAAATGGCGCACCAGTCAGTCTTGTCTCACTGAGAAGAAAGTGGTTCGAGTGTGATGTGGGAGTTGAGGCAAAAGTACTGAAACAGAAAACCCGCGACAATTTCGCCCAGGCCCTTTGTACTGTCTGCAAAGACCACAGCTCTTCCTATATGACGGGAATCGCCAACCTTTCTTATGAATACCTAAAAAGAGAGGCCCTATTGGCGTTCGAAGACGAGCTATTTGAAGAGGAAGAGAGCGACTACAGTGTAGTGCAGTTCAATCTTAATAAGCAAGTCTATTGGGCAGATCTGAAAGAGGGCGTTTCTGCTTTACAAAGATCCGGCCTGCAGATAAAGCTCTTGAACATCCCGAGTGACACGGAGGGCGTGGCAGTGACAGAGGAGCCCATTTCTGCAAAAGAAATGACAGAAGACCCATGTACAAGATTAATTAATGACATCGAACGCGTGATGAGCCGATTAGGTTATGGTCTGCACAAGGGAGAAATCTACAAGCTGGTGTCAGGTGCAAAGTTTACTTATCAGGCAAAATGTTCTGTAAACGAATTTATCGGTGTTCTTGAGGGAAACAAGCAGCTGAGGGGACGCTTAGTAAAACACGGAGAACGTGTCAAGGACAAGCTCCGAAAGCCCGAGAGCCAGGTAATACACCAACTTGAAATTGATTATGATCTGATTGAGGTGGACGAAAGCTGGTGCTTGTCGCTTTCCAAAGAAAATTTGTCGAGTCTCCGATCGAGTCTGGTGATGTTGGCAAGATTACGCCGCGCGCATATGTAGCATATGACCGAAACAAGCGCCCAGAACCCAAGTACTTTAAAGAGATTCTGACAAACAGCCTGTCCAAGGACGAGATAGAACGCTTCTGCAGTGACTATTTGGGATTGCTAAAATTTCAACAGAAGCAGCATAAAGAGAAGGTAAGATTTATCTACGTACTTACAGTGGCTATAAACATGCGGCAATCTTCAAATGCGTTGTCGATCAAGTAACGTCGCGTAACTTTCACAATTATCAAATTTCTGTCCGACACTTGATTAAACTAATTAACGGGTATGTAAATTAACCGCGTCCGACCTAATGCAGTTGAACCTCTCACGAGTGATCACCAGCGGGACGTGTGAAAGTGACCGCTTCCTAGAGGCTGGCCGTTGAATAAGTTTCAATTGTACCGACGTGGGTGTGCTGATAGTTATTTTAAATGCGTGTCCAAAAACGTTTCTATTTATTTTTCAGGTACCTTGTCTTATTGGCGCCGCTGACAGCGGAAAGACAAGCTTGTTTGCACCAATCCTGAGCATCATCCCGCCGAACAAGCTCGCTCGTGTCACCAAGCAAAGGTCATTCAACAAGGCCATGATAACTAACGAGACACAATGTATCTTCATCGACGAGGCACACCTTAAACTCATGGAAGTAGATGACTGGAAACTTCTCACGCAAGGAGGGTGGACGGCGCACGACGTCAAATATTCAACGGCTCGGGGTTTCGTCAACCGCTGTCCTATGTTAATTGCCTGCCAGCAAGAGCTCCAGTTTGAAGAGCCTGACCGCGCCGCCATGGACGCCCGCCTTAACAAATACGTTTTCAAGCCACTCCCCGCGAAAGATGCGTCTGCGTTCGAGTGGCTGAAGAGGCACCCAGTTGACGTAATACTCTGGGCCATGAGCATGGTAAATCAAGCGCGCCCCAATGCCTCTTCGAGCGCAACACATGAACCAGATGGGCTGTCAAAGCATGAAATGGCGGAGTTGTTTGAGTGCGACCTTGAAGTACAGTCCAAGGCAAGAGATGATGAGGAGGAGGAAATCGACCAAGAAGCGCCAGCAACTGATGCTGCAGATCCTCTACTAGTAGAGATGAGAGAGGTCCTACGAGGTAGTGATCCCAAGTCGCTTGAATACAAAATTGTCGAAGAGAAGATGCACGAGGTCGAGAGGATCAATGACAATTTGAGAATCATGACAGACAAGAAATGGGAGGAACAAAAGAATGCCCTTGTTGAGAAAGGAGTTCCGCTGGACATCGCCTGCGAACTTCCGAAAGGGTCGAACCAGCCCATGTCAGAAAGGCTTAGAGAGGAGTTCAGGCGAATCGAACAAGAGGCAAAGAACGACGACGCAAAGAAACGCGCGGAAAAGGCACGAGAGGCGTTCGAGAACGACTGGGTCAAAAGAACGGAGTTCGAGCTTCAACAGACCGCGAAGAGACTCGACACCGAACCAGCATCACAAATCCCAAACATCAACGCCTACTTGACGCAGCTAATGGATAACCTCAGAACGCACCACCAGAACACCGGGACCGCGAAGTGCGAGACCGCAGTGCAAGAAAGGCGACGGGCGTGCGTCAGATGGGGGCTGATAGAAGAACGATACGCCCACCTGATTACCGAACTGCACCAGGCGATGCCGGAGTGCTATTCTGATGACGAGTCTGAAACCACGTTCAACACGCCAGTGCCAACGAGTCAGGACAGCGGATACGAAGGGTTTCTCATCGACCGTGCAAAGCGCCCTGCAGCATCGAGCAAGCTGTCATGGAACAAGAAGGCAAAAACGATCCCGGACTTTTTTCGTTAGAATTTAATGTATTAGTGTATCAGATAATCGAATCAACGGATCAGAAATTGTAAGTAAAATCATGACGAACATTCAACAGTGCGTGAAACTTATGTCCATTTTTCTCTGGAGAATAAACACTAAATTAACAGTTAAGAAACCGCGTGTAAGAACCCAGTTGTCAAAGGGCACGACATTTGATGTTTTTTGGAGCCTATTTGTATAAAGGCCGTACAAAAAGTTTTAAGCACACCCCTCGAAAACAGTAGTTTCTTACAAGTGGTTACGACTGTGTAAATTGCCCTTGTCGTCTGACCTTGGTACCGGCGAGGAGATCACGTCCATAAATAAGGAGTTCTTAGCAATACTATCACTGCTCTCCAATTTAATTGCTATCAAACAAATGTAAACGAGAATGATGACATTTAATTATGAAGAGCATTGGAATACGCGTGACATATATTTTGATTGATGGCGATCTAGCGGTGTTTCCTACAAAACCTGTGTTCCTTCTTTCACTGAACTATTGTTAAATCCTATCACATCGCTGCCCATGAAATCTTCGATATTTCCAGAAAGTGTTGCTAGACACCGATCATGTCGCAATGTTCCAAGGGCCTCCAGTTGACCGATATCCAATACATTTAGCTCTTCCTCTATGATGACCTCCCTCGGAATCGGTGTTGCGATAACGTCCATTATCAAGGAATTTCTTTCAATGTCCCTGCTTCCAGTTTGATCGCTATGAAAATGCACGCGAACATGACCTCCTTTAGAGTAACCCTTTTTCTTTGCGTTGTTCTGTTTAAATGCCTCCAAAGAAGGCTCTCTGCCAACATGGCCGTCGATTTTGGAAAACCGAATGGCGAGCAAATCCCATGAATGAACTCTCCAGCAAATTTGATGTCTTTCAACAACAACTCGGGATGTTTTTCTATAATAGTCTCCATGATCATTGCGGGTCTGTGTTTAGCAGGAAAAGAGGCCTGACTGTTTAAGTCTTCGCGTTAAATAGTGCCACGCAACATCCCAAAATGCTTTGGAAACGCACACAAAGAAGGCCCGTTTAATTGGTTCATAAGCAAGCGCGCTGTCTGGGGTTTTGTTTAAAATTCCAGTTCTATAGTAGCAGTAAGTTTTTAACTAGCGGTTTTCTTTGCAAAACTTGGCAATCGCACGTTTCTTCAGAGAGTCAGAAGACCTTCCCTTCTGAAAATGAAATTCGGAATCCCTTAGAATGGCTGTCCACTGACCATAGCCGTACCTTTTGAGACCTGCTTTGAGATACTTGTCCTCGTCGTGGGTGAACAAGAGGGCCTTTTTTCTATTGCACGTACGATCGATGTTCACCACTTTGAAAGCGCGCTGGCGTGTAAGTCTTGGCATTTTATTAAAATTGCACTCACGTTTTAGTGGCAACGTCTCCTCTGCACTTTCGACTTCTTCTGTAGAACCGCTGGACAGATGGTGCGGATCTTGTTCTTGAGACGAGGCGGACGAGATGTCTGACAGCCTTGAAATCACATCTTGTTCCAGCTTTGTTCCCTTGTCGCCATGTAGTTTATCCAAGCATTGGCGCGCCTTCGTTGCGACCTCTCGAGATCTTTGCTTTTGATAATGCACTCTTGCTACAACCGAGCTGTGTTTTTGATCCTCCGAAACTGAGTCTTGCTCCCTTGCGCTAAGCTGGTTGGAACTTGCAGTCTCGACGATCTGTCGATAACGCGTCGGATGAACGTACTTCCAATGGCATCGAAAACCAATTTACTCATGAGCTCGCCGAGTTTGTTGTGCTGCCCTCCGTTTCTCGTCATGAGCACGTAATCGCAAGCTGGTTTCTGCAGAGGGCGAATATGATTGATATATCCATCCAAAACTTTCATGTTAGTGTCGGTCAAGAGGAGCGAGTCAAAACCGTATTTCCCTGCCGTTTTAAACATTTTCTGGTCAATGAACCCCCCGTTTGTTTTCGCTGTGCGAACCATGTCAACTGTGAGGTACTGATAAGTCATAGGTCGAGATCCCTTTACCTTGATGAACAAGTAGACGGCTAGAAATTTTGTGGCAAACGATAAATCCCCCGAGCAAACACTACCTGGTTTGTCCCTGCATTTCTTGAGCACTTCTTCATATCGAGGAAGGTAGTGAGATACAACTTCCAGTAGTTCGTCGAGCGATGCCCAGTGACCCTTGGCTTCTAAAACATCAATGTCCAGATCGCTGGTCCACTGCAATCTCATCATCTTCGACACTGTTCTTCGGACTCTTTCAAGTACGTCTCGGTGACTGACAAACCTCTCGCCACTGTTTCCGACAACCATTCGCTAACTTTTCGGAATTGCACTAGCTCCCCAATGGCGTCCAGGTATCCTAAGCGTCCTGCATGTCCAAGATTCCACGTGTCCTGCATCGTATCAGCAAATTTAAAGAGAAGGTTAGGAGAGCATAAACTGTAGTCGACACTTTTCCAAGTCAGTTCGTCTTCGTCATCACAACAAAATCTGAGAAACTTAAGGCTTTTGCTGACAGTTTGTTGAGCTTTTCGATCGCTCTTGCACCCCCCGCCACTCCCAGTGAGCCAAGAAAGGAATTCTTTAGCAATTGCACCTGATGGCTCAAAGGTTGGAATCGATTTGCTTGCGCTGGTGGATTTGGGTTCTTTGCGCTTCCATTGCACTCGTTAACTTGACTAGCCTCAATTTCTGAATTGCTTGGCTTCTGATCAAAGTAAAAGAACCAACCGTGCTTTCTAGTTACGTGTTTCCTGCAGCCTCTTTGAGTTCCAAATCCATCGTGATCGCACGCCTGCACTGGGCAGTGAAAAAATCCATCAGATTCATCTTTCTCCAAGTGAAGTCTTTTCGGTTTGGGCAAAGCATTTGCAATTTTAGCCCAGTCAACTTGCTTGTACTTTTTACTCGACATCTTTCTTGGGCGGAGAGTAGGCGAGAAATGAACATATACTTACCTGACAGTTGTTTGTATACGATCCATGTGTCCCTAGAGTACGAAAACCCTTATTGGCCAATAGCAAGGCAAATAAAGTGAGCGTGTTCAAACTTGCCCTGAACATGTTGTAGCCCCTTTGGGAGCCTAACTGTATCTTGTCCAATAAAAAGGTGAAGGCGCGCATAATCAAATGAGCGTGCACAAACTTGCCCTAACATGTTTAGGCGGAGTTCTTGCTCAAACATGCTTAAACCGATCCGATCCTATCCTATCTTACGTCACTTATTGTGGCCTTTATTTTAGAACACTCCCCATCGCTTTAAAGTATAAGGAACACTGTGTTCCCAAATATGCATCAAGGGAACAAAGCGTTCCTTTCAAATTCGGAACGCTTTGTTCCCAAGATCCATATCTAAGACCAATACGTTCCTTTAGTGAAAAGGACCGATGTCGATCATAGGAAGTCTTTGTTCTTAATTGTGTTGCAGTGGAACAAAATGTTCCTATTGCTAAAGGAACAATATGATCCCATTTGCTCATATGGGAACAAAGTGTTACCTTTTTTAGGGCCACCTTGTTCCTAATTCCTGTTTAATTGGGAACAGCACGTTCCCTATTTTCACACAAAGGAACTTCACATTCCCCTTTTGTAAGGTCCAAGTTGGTCATGGGAACAGAATTCCTGTTTAATTGGGAACAGCACGTTCCCTATTTTCACACAAAGGAACTTCATATTCCCTTTTGTTAGGTCCAATTTGGTCATGGGAACAGAATTCCTGTTTAATTGGGAACAGCACGTTCTCTATTTTCACACAAAGGAACTTAACATTCCCTTTTGTTAGGTCCAATTTGGTCATGGGAACAGAATGTTCCTAATTGGGAGTGCGTCCAGGAACAAAAAGTTCCTGATTGAGCTTGTCAAACTCGGTAAATGGGAACAGGTGTTCCCAATTACCTCAAAGGAGAACCAAACATCGAGATAGGAACGTAGCAGTTCGGAACTGTTGGTTCCTTAGTGCTGTGAAAAGGAACAATGGTTCACATTTGATTACATTATTGGGAACAAAACGTTCCTTTTTTCAAAAAGGAACGTCATGATTAGGAACGTGAGTTCCTAATTGTATATAAAGGCCCAGCTTATTTCTATGTTTAGGAACAATGCGTTCCTTTGTTATTACAAAGGACCGTTTGGTTCCTAATCAGTGATACTTTGTTCCGATGAACGCAAAATGTGTTCCTATTCGTGGGCATAGGGCTGTTCGTATATTTAAGAAAAGGAACAATTGTTTGGTTCCTTATTTGATTATAGGAACAAAGGAACAAAAATAGAGGAACGGACCCCTTTCAATTGACTGATTGTAGCACTCGTGCAACTTGGTTTTTATCCAAAAAAACGATCAAGTTATCTGCCCTGGAAGCTAACCTAGTTTTAGTCCAAGTTTTAAAGCAAACTTCAAAGCAAGTAAGCAGAATTTCGGGTTTCTCTCATTTTGGGAAACGTATAAGACCTCCTCTAGACCACCCACTCTTCTTTTCATCCTATTTTAGGATACACAAACGAGTTAGATGTACTGACCTGATCCAAAATGTCGGCTCTGTTAGTAGACGCCAGCATTATAACCCCATCGACGGTATTCATGCCTAAACAACGTTATGTCAATAACTACGTGGCATCATAGTTGAAGCATAGTCTACGTTTGGCTCATTATTATGATTACATACCGAACAGAACTGCGTAAAAAGAACTATCACTCATATCAAACAAACACAAAACATTAACATAACAGGAATGTCTCAGTTTAGTGAAGTTGAGCCCCAGTTCTACCATGCAAACAAAAAGCAATGTAAACACGAATCAAACACAATGCAATGCAAACACAAAGCAAATAAAAACAGACACAAAGCAAAAACAAAAAGCAATGCTAATACAAAGCGATCTAAACGTTTGTAAAGCAAACAAAATAACGAAATAAAAAGAATGAAACCACAAACCAATGCAAACACAACGCAAAAAAAAAAACAATGCAATGCAAGTAGAAAGCAATGTAAACACAGTGCAATGCAAACACAAAGAACTCACCGTCCATCTCGACTAGCAGTTGGTTGAGCGTGTTTTCCTGTTCATTATGACCACCGATTGAACGGCTGCAAGAGTAAGATAATATATAGATTTAGCCACTGACTAAAAGCGGAGCTCCGGGTGACATATTTTTCTGTGAGACAAGAAGGTTGCCACTTTACATAGATAGCCTGTCACCGTCATAAACTCACCCAAAATTGGCTGTCTGAGCTTCCCCGGAATATGATTAAAATTAATGGAGGAGGGTCTTGGTTTACCTGTGGTGGCAGACACGCACGGCCACACGCACGCGCCCGCGATACATGGGAATACTTCAATAATTTACCCTAAGGTAGCTTTCGCTAAAGTCTAGGGAGCGGCGTGAGTTCTATAGTCGCCGCAGGTGGCCAGGGATCGCGAACGATCGTACAGCAGGTAAGGCGCTGGCTTTAAAAGCTTCTAAAGTAGGCGAATCTGCTACCTGACTTGGCAGCAGATTCCATATCCTGATTGTTCTAGGGAAGAAAGAGTATTGGTGTGAAAGAACACTTGAGTAAGGCTGTTTATATTGTAGGAGGTTTCTTCTAGTAGGTCTTGGGTTAGATTGGATGGTCTGAGGAAGACTGATGTGGACGAGGCCATTTCGGATCTTATACAGCATGCACAGTTGCGCAAAAAGCCTGCGCGTTTCGAGGGTGTCCCAGTTTAGGGATGCCACGAGTTCCGACGTGCTGGATCTTGGATGGTAATCGCCGGAAACGAAGCGCGCCGCGTTCTTCTGGACTTGAACCACTTGAATACCGCTGAACCACGAAAAACGAAGTCGATCGTATACCTGAGTTCTCTTGGAGCTATTGTATTCTTCCTGCGATACCTATGGTGCTATGCTCTACGGGAATTCCAAGTTCCAAGTACAAGTATGACATAAAACGAGCATATTGTGCTTTTTTTTTTGGGGGGGGGGGGGAATAGAAGTTCGGGCTGTGCCCTCATGTCTATATCAGTCCGATAAAGCGAGACTGCCTTTTTTATATTTTTTCTAGACTTTCTAGACCTGCCTATAGCGTCCACCTCGTCAATGTACACGATATATACAGGACTTACCTAGACTTTCTAGACCTGTCTATAGAGTCCACCTCGTCAATGTACACGATATATACAGGACTTACCTAGACTTTCTAGACTTGCCTATAGAGTCCACCTCGTCAATGTACACGATATATACAGGACTTACCTAGACTTTCTAGACCTGCTTATAGCTATAGCGTCCACCTCGTCAATGTACACGATATATACAGGACTTACCTAGACTTTCTAGACCTGCCTATAGCGTCCACCTCGTCAATGTACATGATATATACAGGACTTACCTAGACTTTCTAGACCTGCCTTTAGTGTCCACCTGGTCAATGTACACGATATATACAGGACTTACCTAGACTTTCTAGACCTGCCTATAGCGTCCACCTCGTCAATGCACACGATATATACAGGACTTACCTAGACTTTCTAGACCTGCCTATAGCGTCCACCTCGTCAATGTACATGATATATACAGGACTTACCTAGACTTTCTAGACCTGCCTATAGTGTCCATCTCGTCAATGTACATGATATATACAGGACTTACGTAGACTTTCTAGACTTTCTAGATCTGCCTATAGCGTTCACCTCGTCAATGTACACGATATATACAGGACTTACCTAGACTTTCTAGACCTGCCTATAGCGTCCACCTCGTCAATGTACATGATATATACAGGACTTACCTAGACTTTCTAGACCTGCCTATAGTGTCCACCTGGTCAATGTACATGATATATACAGGACTTACCTAGACTTCTAGACCTGCCTATAGCGTCCACCTAGTCAATGTACACGATATATACAAGACTTACCTAGACTTTCTAGACCTGCCTATAGCGTCCACCTCGTCAATGTACACGATATATACAGGACTTACCTAGACTTTCTAGACCTGCCTATAGTGTCCACCTGGTCAATGTACATGATATATACAGGACTTACCTAGACTTTCTAGACCTGCCTATAGTGTCCACCTGGTCAATGTACATGATATATACAGGACTTACCTAGACTTTCTAGACCTGCCTATAGTGTCCACCTGGTCAATGTACATGATATATACAGGACTTGCCTAGACTTTCTAGACCTGTCTATAGCGTCCACCTCGTCATTGTACATGATATATACAGGACTTACCTAGACTTTCTAGACCTTCCTATAGTGTCCATCTCGTCAATGTACATGATATATACGGGACTTACCTAGACTTTCTAGACCTGCCTATAGCGTCCACCTCGTCAATGTACACGATATATACAAGACTTACCTAGACTTTCTAGACCTGCCTATAGTGTCCACCTGGTCAATGTACATGATATATACAGGACTTACCTAGACTTTCTAGACCTCCCTATAGCGTCCACCTCGTCAATGTACACGATATATACAAGACTTACCTAGACTTTCTAGACCTGCCTATAGTGTCCACCTGGTCAATGTACATGATATATACAGGACTTACCTAGACTTTCTAGACCTCCCTATAGCGTCCACCTCGTCAATGTACACGATATATACAAGACTTACCTAGACTTTCTAGACCTGCCTATAGTGTCCACCTGGTCAATGTACATGATATATACAGGACTTACCTAGACTTTCTAGACCTCCCTATAGCGTCCACCTCGTCAATGTACACGATATATACAAGACTTACCTAGACTTTCTAGACCTGCCTATAGTGTCCACCTGGTCAATGTACATGATATATACAGGACTTACCTAGACTTTCTAGACCTCCCTATAGCGTCCACCTCGTCAATGTACACGATACACGGTGCAAGCTTTCTGGCACGAGTGAAGAGATCACGCACACGAGCTGACCCAACACCTATAAATGGGATGTCAAGATATCTAGAATTACTGACTCAATTGTAAATCAATACATAATTAGCTAAAAAATGCCAAAAAATGTTCTGAAAACATATCGGAAAGGGAATCCGCTCGGGCTGCCTGTTTTTTTTTCAAACTCCGCACCAGGCCCTATGGTAGAGAAAAGAGGACGATGTTTCACAAACATCTGAAAAGTGTTCTACAAAATACCTACATGGGTGGTGTGCCTATATTGGGTCCCATGATCGCCCAAGATCGCCCTTAGCTCGCATCTTAGAACCTGGAGTAGCTCAATACGTTGCGTAGCGAAACGGAGCAGCAATAAATAAAAAACGAAGCATCAGTCACAGTCTCGGCAAGTTCTTTTCTCGAACATTACCTAGCAACCTGGATTTGTATTCAAACACCAGGCTCGGGTTCGGAAGTGTCAATAGCTTATCGACTTCCTTTATCGACGGTTTCTTATCGAGTGTAAAATAACAACAACGTTGCAATAAAGCCCATAACTTACCTGCAAACATTTCCACGAAATCGGAACCTGCCATTGAGAGGAAGGGGACGTCAGCTTCTGTTGCTACGGCTTTCGCCAGAAGAGTTTTACCTGTCCCTGGCGGTCCGACTAACAAGGCTCCCTGCAAACACATTCAACAATATTTTGGTAAATATATTTTGAGATGCTCCGAATAGAAAGGTGCTCTAGTTAATGTAAAGGTAAAATATCGATCGTGAACCTGCAAACAAATTCAACAATAGAGTGGAGATAAGGAATTAACCTTGTGTGAAAGCTAACGTGCTAATGAAATGTCACATGTGTGCTTATGAGCGTTAGCCCTAGTAAGCGGAGAAAGAGAAAAGATCTCTGACCCCGAGAGGGATTCGAACCCAAGACTTCCGGAATTGTACGTCCGATGCTCTACCAGCTGAGCTATCAGGTCAAACTGGGAGCAGGTCGGGGTATATTAGATGTTATGGTCGCGGTAATGAAGTGAATATATGTAGATGTTCAGGCAAGCCTGTGGCCGCGTAGCACTAAGTTCAACAGAGTGGAGATACAGCGGCGTAGCCAGGAGTTTTTGAAGGGGGGGCCGGATAGTGAAAACATGGGACGAAAATGCGCAAATTTTCTCCAGCAAATACAGTAAATGTATGGGAAAATTTCCGAGAAAGGGGGGGCTGGACCCCCCTGGCTACGCCCCTGAGATAAGGAATTAACCTTGGATGGCCAATAGACTGCTTGCAGTCCCTTCTTTGGCGAACGTCCGTGAAAAGGAGCGCGTAAAAAGCCAGAGGAGCGACCGAAGGCACGAGCGAGTCCCGAAGGCGCGAGAGCGCGCCGCAGGGTTTTTTTTTTCCTTTCCGGTGCGTTATCGCGGCTTCGGCTCCTCGCTCGTGCCTTTGGTACTTCAATTCAAGCCATCACACGCTCGTCTTCGCGGATGTTCGCCAAAAAAGGGCAAGCAGCCTAATTCACCAATATTTTGGAATAGAAAGGTGCTCCAGTTTGTAAAGGTAAAAAATCCATCGATTGTGAAACAAAGAAAGCGCAAAAATTCGTAAATGGTAGCATTTTAACAGCAGACAATCAATGTCATCCTTTCTTCTCAAATCCCATGAAACGACTGTTTCATAACCAGCATATTGATGCTTATTATACGGTTGTGACGTCATTTTGCCATATAATAACGGGAAGGCCAAAATTGAGTGCAGATACACAGGCGTGTTACGCTTCAAAAGCCGCATTATACGGTTTCCGTTTCACAAAACAGTGTCATCTGATATCCCTGATGACTTCTAATGTCCTAGCCAGACCTCACATCAAAATACGTAACTTCGAACGGCCACAACATCGCAACATTTTGCCGTGATGTTTAAAGACTTGCAGTACTTACTTTAAAAAAAACTGTTTCGTTTCATATGCACTTTACAGGATTCGTCTGATCCTTCCCACAATGCACTGTTTCGTCACCATTTTCGATATCAGAGACAAAAGGGGTTCAGTTTTATAGAGCATTTTACTGTACAAGCCGCAATAAATGATGACAATGAATCGTGAACAAGAACGAAGCAATGCTTTATGGGCAGTTGAGACGGATCCTTTAAGGAGCCTCATTAGATCTAATGGTGCAAGTTTAAAACAAGTTATGAATATGGTATGACTAGTTTTACGGGAAAACTAGGTGGTCTGCGTCGGCGGAGACGTGAACATGAACAACAACAACCAAGGGTTGAGATTTATGTTAAACGCCGTGGAAAAATGGTGTTTTGCTGACGTTTCGAGCGTTAGCCCTTCGTCGGAGCAAAGAGGAATATGTTTCCACCCCGGGCCACCTTTTAAGGTGTTTAATATAATAATAATAAATACGTTCTAGGAGCATTATACAAGCTCAATGCTCTTACAATAAAATACAAATTTCTAAGTAAGCTATAATATATAGATAAGATAAAAATAATAATAATAAAATAAAAATAATTAGGACAATTTCGTAAATTGTTTAAATATAAAAGTCTTAAGTTTTGATTTGAATGTGGCAATGTTGTCAGCGTTCCTAATATTGCAGGGCATGGAGTTCCAAAGCTTAGGAGCACAGATAGAAAAAGCTCTGTCGCCGTAATTGACAGTGTTAGATTTCGGTACAGAAAGCAAGTTTTGTCCAGAAGATCGAAGATTGCGAGCTGGTTTATAAGATAGAAGCAAGTTAGAGATATAATGCGGAGCCATGCCATTTAGAGCCTTATAAGTTATTAGCAAAATCTTGTAGTTAATTCTAAGTTTGATAGGAAGCCAGTGAAGCTGAACAAGCACAGGTGTAATATGATCCGGTTTCTTGGTTCTACTAACAAGTCGAGCAGCAGTGTTTTGTAGTCGCTGTAATTTAGATAGTTCAGAATCGGGTAGGCCAAACAGAATACTGTTGCAGGAGTCCAGACGAGAAGTAACAAAGGCATGCACTAGCTTTTCACAGGTACTTGCGAATTCGGCCAATGCTTCGTATAGCGAAAGATGCAGATTTGCAGATATTATTAATATGAGAATTCAGCTTAAGATGATTGTTTGATGTCGGATGGCTCGTCATCAAGCGAATCAACATCGGCGACGTGTAACTGAAACTATATACTAATTACGATTTTGAGACGGCAATACAAAGAGGATATTACACGGTGGCGCGAATATATGAGTTTTATTTTCGAGTGGCAAGAACAATATTTTACGAATGAGCGCAGCGAATGAAATACACACGGTCACGGAATTACACAAAAGGTTTTAGTCAGGAATGAAGAAGAAAAAAAATCATATCTTCAGAACGAGAGCTCCAATAACCAAACTTGGCAAAAATTGTCTTAAGGCTGTTAGGTGTCTATTGTCAAAGTCATGGAGATGACATCACTGTTAACGTCATTAAGAATAGCAAAAAATATCGTTAATACATATGAAAAAATGTCTGGATTCTGATTGGCTGAGGGCAGTGCTGTTTTGAGGTAGTAAAGTGCAAAACTGGTTACCCTGCTAGCAGAGGTTTTTTTCTGTCAGTCTTTTATTAGCTAGCATTAAGTTGTTCGCGTGTCTGGTATGTCGCGTGGTTGTTTTGATTTGCGCCCGGAAACAACTACGCGACATACCAGACACGCGAACAACTTAAATGCCAGCTAATAGAAGACTGACAGAAAAAAAAAACCTCTGCTAGCAGGGTAAAAACTGGTTAACAAAATGCTTTTTTTTTAAATGCTTCCCAGAGCGCTCTAAGTCAAAATGACACATTTACACAAACCAAAGCCATGTATTCTCTAACTAGCATAAATCCTGACGCTGTATCGCAAAACGAAGGACACAAACCCGAAAGAAGGAGGAAATCTCTATAATTGTGAGAGAATACCAGAAGTAAAATAAATTTCCCCTTACACCCCGCGAATTATTCACGGGCATCAGCTTGTCTTTAATAAGCCCTTTAGCTTTTGGCCGGTAAAGATATTTAACACATATGAGGCATCCCATATTCCTGCAGTCGGTGTGTTTTCTAAGCTCTAAATCAAATAAACATGTTGGTGCATGTCCGTCGTAGCAACAGTAACTAGGGAGGTGGAACAATGAATCAGTGAATAGACCTTTTTCCAAAATGGCCGCCGCAAAATCACATGTCTAAAAATTAAACTGACTGAAAATCAAATACCGGTACTAGAAAGAGTATCCTCACATTAGTAATACTTTAAATTTTCGTTATGCCAAATGCCAATGTTGGCAGAAAAAGCAGAGTCTGAAAATTGAAACTTTTACAGAGATTTGTATGACTGGGGGTATGACGCATACCCCCAGTCATACAAACGTCTGTAAATTTTCACATTTTAACTTTCGTTTTCTCGGAAGATATTGGATATAATGTAGCAAAATTTTGTAGTTTTACTGAAATGATGATGTGTGTTTTAGTGCTGGTGTTCATTTTTTACAAAAATCTATTTGAATTTTCGGCGGCCATTTTGGAAAAAGGTCTATTACCTGGTTGAGAGAATCTTTCGGAAAGTGCTGGTACGAAATTCAGACTACCTCCAACAATACCTTAGGAATTTTAGCTCCAAGCTGAGTAAATCTCCCTGCGGACTTCAGATAATTCACGAACTCCATTACTCCATTACTCGTTGTTGAAGCAAGTTCTGTTCGATAAGAGGAGTAACTGGAAGAAAACTGAAAATGTCCTTGGAATTGACAAGGGGCAAATCCTAAGAACAATGACCGTGAAAAAAGACTTCACGCAGCTGTTGGTCACTCAATTTCCATCCGCCAAGCAGCTGCACCCCAAGGCCGACCTCGTGCCACGAGGGCAAATACGATGATGATGAATTCCATTTTCGCTTCTTCCATGCCAGCAACATCCTTGAATCTGCAAGCAAAAGAGAATTGATCAATGTGATTGTAATATATATTGGATAACGTGATTACACCAGTTTTGAATAAAAACTATAGAACTGGTTAAAAAGTGATTACCAATTTTTCGCGACGGTCATCCCAAATCCGCATTTACTCTATTCTAAATTCGAATTGTAGAGCACCTTTACCATAGCCTCGAGAGTCGAGAGTCAGTTTTGGCTAGCAGGGCTTAGCGCACCAGTGAATCAGACTAGCGTAGTGCGTGTAAGAGACACTTCAAAAGGAGAATTTGTGATTGCGACTGTAATATATACTTCGTTTTGAAATCTAGAGTAGGTTCCATTATCTCTTATCTTCGAGAGTCAGTTTTGCTGCAGTATAAGCCATGCATCCATTTTGTTATCTGCCTATAGTTACACCTAATATGACACTCTCCTTATAGAGCAGCCGATGGAACCGACTTGATGTTGCTATGGTGTCAAAATGGCGGTTGACACAGGCTCTTTAATGGTTTCACAACGAGAGCCTCCCCCGTGAGGCCATCATTTATCGGTATCTGAGCTTTAACTTGATTTTTTTTTTCCAAGAAAGAACCGTCGAAGGTCTACGGTAACCTTAAAGGCCCATCACCAACGGAGCCTTTGCGCCCCGTTTTCTTTTGTTTTAAAATTGATCCATTGTTATTCGGGTGCTCTGATTGGCTAAGAGTCCGCAAAGGATCTCGGTTGGTGATGGGCCTTGAAAGGGGCTGTGCCACGGGGTTTTGAATGAATTCATACACAGCTCTAAATGTAAGTGATCTCAAATCACTTACATTTAACACTTATTGGATGAGGTTGAGCATGATAGTGAGATTTGGCAACGCCGAGGTTTGTGTTATCTGCCGAAGCGAAGCTGAGGCGGATAACACTAACTCGAGGCGTTGACAAATCTCACTATCATGCGAAAACCGAATTCAATAATTGTTCTATTATTCAGCAACCAAGAATTCTAGGCGGATAACACTAACTCGAGGCGTTGACAAATCTTACTATCATGCGAAAACCGAATTCAATAATTGTTTTATTATTCAGCAACCAAGAATTCTTACCTAGCTAAACGAAGTCAGCGATGTTTGATATTTTCCTTTTCGTATTCAATTCAAATAGCCATAGTTGTTGTTTAGATATCCTGAGCAATGATCTCTTGGCAAAAATCATAACAGATTCAACGAGAATATTCGCAAAACCGGCTTTCAATTCGGAAATGAAAACCAAGATGGCGGCCAAACCTATTGGCTTGCGTTATGACGTCATTAGAGTGCATCAATCCTAATGTCTGTAGTATGACGTCAGGCACTGCGCGCCAACAAGGTTTCGCTGCGTACTCTTAGCCAATCAGAACCGAGATAGTGGCATGGCTGAATAATAAAACTTGATATTAGCCTAATAAGCAATGCAGGTAAATTTTATCGGCAAGACAACATATTTTCGTACAAAATTTGATGTAGCTTTAAACTTTGAAAACTGTTTATCCCAACAAGATTTCAAAAACGTTTTGTTGCAATCCGTTTCCATCCGCTCTATACTTAGGTCCATGACGCATATACAATCATGATCGCTGCACGTAGTTGAAGAACTATTTAAGGTTACTGAGAACCTTCGCGCACGTTGTTCGGAAAAAAAATCATACACGTCCTTAGTTTAATCAAAATATGACAACCTATATATCGTTGGAAAGCTTATAGAATTGACTAGCGGGCTATGGCAAAAAGAAATCACTTATCGATACCTGTAATTTTTCTTAAAGCATTGATTAAATATTTTGGTGTGCTATTTTCACGAGCTAACGCTGTCGAACTGCTGGACCATGACTCCCAAGTAACATATTGTTTTAATCCTTAAAGGTGTTCCTCAAAAACCGTGTCTGCGATTTTTTAAATTTTGTTTACTTCAAAAGTTATGAATTTTTTAAATTTTTAGAGCATGAAAATTCTACAAAATTTGGCCTTCCAAATTTAAAAGTTCGATAACTTTTGAACAAAGCAAAATTTTAAAAAACGCAGACACGGTTTTTGAGAAACACCTTTAAGGGTTGAAACAATGTGTTACTTGGGAGTCGAGGTCGAGCAGTTCGACAGCGTTAGCTCTTGGAAATCTCACGCCCGAATTTTTAGTAAAACCTTTAAAAATTTCTAATTATGAAAAAATTATTTCTTTTTGCCATAGTTCGCTAGTCCATTCTATAAGCTTTCCAACGATATATAGGTTGATATGTTTTGGCTAAACTAAGGACGTGTATGATTTTTTTTCGAACACGTGCGCGAAGGTACTCAGTAACCTTAACAAATTCTAGACTAGCATTTTGGCTATCCATCAGTTATTTGGATGTTTTTTACATCACCGGATGTGTGCTTAAATCGTTCCGATACCGATCCATTAACATCACTCAGGATGTTTTTTCTGAGTTTAGCAAGATTCGTGTTTGCAACAACTAATCAATACTTTTTAGGGATCAAATGGTAGAATCCTGTGTGAAATAAGAAAATGGTACAACAATACGAAATATTAATTAGCGCATTAAGTGTCAAAGATTTGCGTGCACTGTAGCTTAATTATACGATGATTTTTGGCGACTCAATGAATGCACATGGCCTTTACTATACAGCCGATTAGTGCTCTGGAATCACATCCCTTGATTTCCTAGCCGCGTTTCTGTTCAGACGTATTCACATGATGCGCGATTTGGGAGTAAGAACACCGACCAAAACGTTTTGTCAGGTCCTGACAAGCTGAACAAGCTGAACAAGGCCAACTTACTGCATCCTCCTTTTGGTGCAAATTCTCTATGGTAAAGCACAACAGCAAAAAGAGACACACCTTAACAACTTATTGTCTAGATTACGTCCAGGAAAGCGCAGTCCTTAAATTTGAACCAAAAATATCAGCATCTTTTCTAGGAGGACCGGAATACGTAATTAGGGGCCTCCAAATAGTGAGCACGGTTTCTGAAATTAATCTGAAGAAAACCTTTTTTACTTGCTTATTAATAAAACAGTGAAAAAGGTATTTCCAACATTATTCTGCAAATAAAGGAAATGGCAAAATAGAACCAAGCAGTTTCGCATGAATGACACAACTAGCGGCGGACTCAAACGTATGACACAAAAGTGTACCAGCTATTTTTTTGTACGTTGATATTTAGGATTGTATAGACCTTTTTTTCCAAAATGGCCGCCGAAAATTAAAATCGATTTTTGTTTAAAATGAACACCAGCACTAGAACACACATCATCACTTTAGTAAAACTACAAAATTTCGCTGCATTTTATACAGCCGATTGCGTTTGAGCGTTTTACCCTAACAGTTCGCACGTTACGTTTGAACGTTTGAAAGTTGCGTTGTGAGACAAAAAGTCGGACGTTTCCAAGGGCAACCGCCATGTGTATTTTTCACTGACCAATCAGAGAGGACAGAACTCTTTGGTTCGCCATAGAAACGTCTCGTTTCATCCTAGAAACGCAACTTTCAAACGTTCAAACATAACGTGCGAACTGTTAGGGTAAAACGCTCAAACAAAATCGGCTGTACAATATCTTCCGAGAAAACGAAAGTTGAAAATTTGAAAATTTACAGATGTTTGTATGACTGTGGGTATGCGTCATACCCCCAGTCTTACAAATCTCTGTAAAAATGTCAATTTTCAGACTCTGCTTAGCCGACATGGCATTTGGCATAACGAAAATTTAAAGGATTATTAAATGTGAGGATACTCTTTCTAGTGCCAGTGTCTGATTTTCAGTCAGTTTAATTTTAAGACATGTGAATTCGTCATTCCTAAATGGAGGAATGCTCACCATGAATAATTTAACGATATTTTTGACAATATTACTTCAAACTGACCTAAAAACATTCAAAATATCTGAACTATCAAGACTACTAGTCAGGATAAGGGTTAATACATCGTTTTAGTATATTTTTATAGTATATGCCTCGTTCTATTAAAGATTAATACTATTAAGGTACGTAATCAATAAAACGAGCTGTCCGAACCAGCGAATTCACTGGTAGCGTAGTGGTTAGGGTTAGGGTATAGAGACTGGAAAGTTACAGGTTCGAACCCTGATGATTTTCATAATTCTTTTTTCACTTCTGTAGGTGAGCGCTTGTTTAGAAAAAATTCTAAGTGCCAGTGAGCATTCCTCGATTTAGGCGTGTGTTGTGAATTTGCGGCGGCCATTTTGGAAAAAGGTCTATTGCCCACCATAATGTGATAAACACACGCGAGACGTGTGAAAAGCTTGGGACTCGCGAGTCGTAGGCGAGCGTTTGGATATAAAGTTCCGACTTTTTCAGTCGGACTGAAGCAAAAATCGTCATAAAATTTGAACAATAAGAAATGCTGGCACCCGAATCCAGGAATTTCAGGCGGATCCAGGAATTTCAGGCGGATCCAGGAATTTCAGGTGGATCCAGGAATTTCAGATGGATCCAGGAATTTCAGGTGGATCCAGGAATTTCAGGCGGATCCAGGAATTTCAGGCGGATCCAGGAATTTCAGGTGGATCCAGGAATTTCAGGCGGATCCAGGAATTTCAGGTGGATCCAGGAATTTCAGGTGGATCCAGGAATTTCAGGCGGATCCAGGAATTTCAGGTGGATCCAGGAATTTCAGGTGGATCCAGGAATTTCAGGTGGATCCAGGAATTTCAGGTGGATCCAGGAATTTCAGGCGGATCCAGGAATTTCAGAAGGGGGATGGGGGGGGGAGGAGTGAAAACATGGGAGGAAAATGTTTACAAACAAAGTTTTCTTCTTCATTTACCAATTGAACCGAAAACATCGCACTTCATTCCCTAAATCAGCCGATGGACCGGAAATGGATGTTTTTTCAAACTCGGGATGTTGCTAGGCTGACAAAATGGCGGCTGACACAGATTATTTAAGATATGACGGAAGTGGTAGTTTAAATGTGGTCAAGGCAACATGAAATGGAATCAATCAATCAATTTATTTCTCACTTGCATACAATACAACTGCGTATATTCAGCCATTCAAATTTACAATCATTGTACATGTCAGCAAAGGGAGACCAAAGAAGGCAGAGCTTGTAACAAGGATCCCGGAAAGAGAATATATCAACAATTAAGTAACTTAAAATACATCATTAAGTCATGTCAGTCAGACATTCAAATTTACAATCACTACATGTCAGCAAAGGGAGTCTGAAGAAAGCAAAGCTTGTAACAAGGATTCCGTCAACAGAATATATCAACAATTAAGTAACTTAAACTAAATCTATAAACATTTCAAATAAAATAGAAAGGCAAGGTAATGCTTCGTACTAGGTTCACGAGTAAAATTACTGGAAAGAAATAATTTACATCATAGTGGAGACTTCTGTCTTAACGTTTTTGATATCTGATCTAAAAAAAATCAGTTCTTACAACACCAAAAATCGAAAGTGAATCCTGAAATTTGTCCAAATCTATACAATTTATATAGGTTGAGAGCACCATGACATGAACATCAACAGCCAACACAATTCCTTCACAACTTTGAAAAATTATTTCTCAGGTTTCCTTGGGAATTTCTCTGTGTTATCGCCAATTCTTCATTTCATCAAGATCTTAAAAAAAGTCTACAAACAAGGAAATTGGTTTTGTAATATCAATCTAAAAATTGTTTCCACTTTGTGTCAAGATTACCCCATTTCTTGGCGGATTTCCTCTTAAGCATTGACCTGTTTTCATAACATTTTTAGGCCAGTCGCAGTTTGTCAGAAGTTTATGAATTCACTGGTAGCTCTAATTGTGATATCACTTGAAATTGTCCTCTTATGTTCCATTCACTGCCCTCTATTGATATTCTGAACACATCAGTCTGATTCTCAACAGTGCTAATGCTAATAAGCTAAAACTATAAACACAAGATCCTCCTATAGACCTTTTTCAAAAATGGCGGAAAGTTGCATGGAAACGAGGCTGGAAATATGAGCATACATTGCCGCTGCCCAGGGCAGCCTTAGCAGTTCATAGTTTAGTTGTGACTTGACCGTGGATTTCTTGAGTGGCATCATTATCCAGGTTGTTTGGCTGGCCAGGCAGTGTTATGTGGAGATCACGAACCATGTGTGTCTCTCCGCGGTGGCTCGTCACTGTCGGTCTTTCCTTACCATGAATACCTGATCCTGGAGAAGATGGCATATCGTTTCCATGACTACGAGCAATTGAAGGGGAAGGCCTACCGTTACCATGACAACCAGGCATCAATGGCGATGGCCTACCGTTACTATGACTATCTGCTCCTGGAAGCGATGGCATATGGTTTCCATGACTACCATCCATTGTGGGAGATGACCGATCGACACCATAGCAACCTACTCCTGGAGGCGATTCCTCGTCGTTACCATGACTACCAGCTGCTGGAGGCGATCGTCTATCATTACCATGACTAACTTCCCCTCGAGAAGATGGATTATCGTTTCCATGACTACCAGCTATTGTGGGCGAGGACAAGTCGTTCCCATGACAAACAACTGCTTGGGCCAATGATACATCGTCACTATGACTATCTGCTCCTGGAGAAGATGGCTTATCGTTTCCATGACTACCAGCTGCTGTAGTCGATTGCCTGCCGTTACCATGACTACCAGCCGTAGTGGGCGAGGACGGATCGTTACCATGACAAATAGCTGCTGGGGGCAATGCACTATTGTTACCATGACACCCTGCTCCTTGAGGCGATGGTCTGTTATTTCCATGACTACCAGCCGCTGGAAGTGATTGCCTGTCATTTCCCTGATTACCAGCTGCTCGAGGCGATGGCTTATGGTGTCCACCAGGCGCTGGATGACGTAGCCTAGCGGCTGTTGGAGCATTTCTGTTCATCACGGAGATGAGGCTATACAAAGCCTTTCTGAACTCCCTTATCCTCGACAGGTACACGAAAGGATTAATGAGCGAATTCAACATTCGTAAGCACAGCGACAGAAGTTTGAGGCCAGGCTTATAGGGGGAATCTTCGGGAAACCTGTGTCGCAAAGCAAACGGCACCCACGTGACAAAGGACAGTGCTGTAGTGATAAACAATGTCATGGCTAATCTGCGCTGTTGGCGTCGGTTTCCATGTTGGACGGCTTGCGGCAAGGCATGGAGTTTGCGATTTTCGTGTTTTACTAAGATGAATATTGCGGTGTAGGATGTAAATATCAGGACAAGAGAGGAGTAAAATATCACCGGGCCAAAGTACGATTTGAAGATCTCACTAGGGTATAAAATGTTGACGAGAAATACCAGACTCAGTATCCAAGGAATCGCCATGGCAGTGAAGTGCGCGCGTTTGGTGGTGCCCAATTGCCGATAGGGAAACGCTATCACGTAAAAACGCTCAAGCGCAACCAACACAAGGCCAAACAGTGAAGCAGCGCTAAATAAGGTGTCTGTTATGGTGGCTGGCTTGAAGGTTTCATTTCCAAACTTAAATTCCTCACTTTGTGGTACAAGTTTGCCTGAAATAATCATCAGGGCGCCGTACAAGACAGCGCTGAGACCGATAAACATATCAGCGCAAGTCAAGTTCATAATCTGGTATACACCTCTTTTGCGCAATTTTTTGTTAACTAGAAACGTGATCAGTGTTAAGCTGTTTAACACAATAATTCCCAGGCCTTCTAGGGTGCAGATACCAAACCAAAGTGAAACGCTATTCACGAGAAGTGGCGAGGGTACTGCAACCGTCCTCGTAGGCTGTGTTACTTCCATGGTTTATTGGGAATAAAAGTCACAACAAACAGAAAGGTACCTCAGTTCAGTCCAGCGACTTGTACCATCACCTTATTCATGTATTGAATATTCCTCCAGATTCCGCCGCTCAAAAGGCACTTCTTTCGCGATACTGGTCCAATGTCTCTTCAGCAAACGCGACCACAAGACAGTTTCTCAACGGGATGGTGCTAAGTACAAGGAAACATATAGTAGAGTCTGTTAAGGGAAAAAATAGGTAAAATCGTGCACTTCTGCGTAAAGGTGCCAAATTTGGACCAAATGTTCCTTAGGTGAAATAAATCAGTTTTTGGGAGGGGTGCCATCATTTCGACCCAAGGGGGGTAGGGTAGGGGCAATTTTGTCTATTTTCTAATTTGCCAATATTTCCTTGATATTAAAGGGTTTTAGATAAACAAGACCATGACAATTCTTCCTGTCTGGTGCCCTTCACATTGGACTAGGTGGGGTTGCAACAAATGTCCGGCAAGGGGGGGAAGGGCGAGTTTCGGGTCACATTTTCGTGCTACCCTCAGAAATCATGATTTCATCGTACAATCACAAAATTCGACATAAATGTTCCTTAGGTAACATTTAACAGTTTTCGGAAGGGGTGCCACATTTTTGGCCCAGTGGGGGGAGGGCAGGGAGAATTTTGTCCATCACCTGATTTACCCTATATTTCAGCGGTATTTAAGAGTTATCAATAAACAAATCCACGGTTATTCTTCATGAATGGTCCCCTTCATATTTGACTAGATGGGGTGCTACAAACATTTGAAAAGGGGGAGGGGTGAGCAATGGGTGAAATTTACATGCTATGCGCTTTTTAATTGCAATTTGATTGTACAGTTACTAAATCAGACATGAATGTTCCTTAGGCAACATCTAACAGTTTTTGGAAGGGGTGCCACAATTTCGGGCCAAGGGGGGGAGGGTAGGGACAATTTTGTACTTTACCTGATTATCCCTATATTTCAGCGGTATTAAAGAGTTGTTGATAAACAACACCATGTCGATTCTTCATGAGTGGTTCCCTTCACATTTGACTAGATGGGGGTGCTACAAACATTTGTCGCGGGAGAGAGGCGGGTTATGGGTGAAATTTACATGCTATGCGCTTTTTAATTTCAATTTGATTGTACAGTCACCAAATCCGACATGAATGTTCCTTAGGCAATATCTAACAGTTTTTGGAAAGGGGGCCACAATTTCGGCCCAAGGGGGGAGGGTGGGGACGATTTTGTAACTTACCTGATTATCCCTATATTTCAGAGGTATTAAAGAGTAATCGATACTCTGCATCCAATCTAGCCAAATGCGAAGAGAATCGTACTAACTATTATGCTGTTGTTTATAGATAACTCTTTAATACCTTTAATAAAAGTAAGGATAATCACAATGGGCAAAATTGTCCCTCCTCTCCCCTCTTGGGCCAAAATTGTAGCACCCCTTTCTAAAACTGATAGATGTTGCCTAAGGGAATATTCATGTCGGATTTGGTGACTGTACAATCAAATTATAATAAAAAACAATGTAACATGTAAATTTCACCCGTAACCTGCCTCTCCCCCTCAACAAATGTTTGTAGCACCCTCATCTAATCAAATGTGAAGGGGACCATTCAAGAAGATTTATCATGCTTTCTTTATCAATAATTCTTTAATACCTCTGAAATATAGGGATAATCAGGTAAAGTCCAAAATTGTCCCTTCCCTCCCCCCCTTAGGCCGAAATTGTGGCACCCCTTTTGAAAACTGTTAGATGTTGCCTAAGGAACATTCGTATCAGATTGGTGACTGTGCAATGAAATTGCAAATAAAAAGAGGATAACATGTAAATTTTACCATCACCCGCCTCTCCCCCTCAACAAATGTTTGTAGCACCCCCATCTAGTCAAATGTGCAGGGGACCATTCATGAAGAATCGACATGGTGTTGTTTATCAAGAACTCTTTAATACCGCTGAAGTATAGGGATAATCAGGTAAAGTACAAAATTGTCCCTACCCTCCCCCCTTGGCCCGAAATTGTGGCACCCCTTCCAAAAACTGTTAGATGTTGCCTGAGGAACATTCATGTCTGATTTGGTAACTGTACAATCAAATTGCAATTAAAAAGCGCATAAGCATGTAAATTTCATCCATTACTCACCCCTCCCCCTTTTCAAATGTTTGTAGCACCCCATCTAGTCAAATATGAAGGGGACCATTCATGAAGAATTACCGTGGATTTGTTTATTGATAACTCTTTAATACCACTGAAATATAGGGTAAATCAGGTGATGGACAAAATTCTCCCTACCCTCCCCCCATTGGGCCGAAATTGTGGCACCCCTTCCGAAAACTGTTAAATGTTACCTAAGGAACATTTATGTCGAATTTTGTGATTGTACGATGAAATCATGATCTCTGAGGGTAGCACGAAAATGTGACCCGAAACTCCCCTTCCCCCCCCTTGCCGGACATTTGTTGCACCCCCACCTAGTCCAATGTGAAGGGTACCATACAGGAAGAATTGTCATGGTCTTGTTTATCTATAACCCTTTAATACCAAGGAAATATTGGGAAATTAGGAAATAGACAAAATTGCCCCTACCCTACCCCCCTTGGGTCGAAATGATGGCACCCCTCCCGAAAACTGATTTATTTCACCTAAGGAACATTTGGTCTAAATTTGGCGCCTTTACGCACAAGTGCACGATTTTACCTATTTTTTCCCTTAACAGACTCTACTAATAGAATAGTTTTCCGCGACGGGCTTATTCGAATTGTTGAGTTCAGTCTCAGGGAGCTCTTGTTCTCTCTCTCTCTCCTTTCTCCAGTACTAGCAAATATTTTCTAGACCCGCTACGTGATCGAACCTTTTATCCTTTTAGACTATTTTGTTTTCAAATCCACCTATCCCGTGTTATGAGCATTAAGTCACACAAAAAACACCAAATGGTCACTGCTTTCTTTCTCTTCTATTTATTGTTAACTTGGGGATGGAAATTCACACAAATGTCCTTTTCACACAAGAACGTTATATCTGGTGTCATTATGAAGAATCAGGGAGGTGCGATTTATTATTTTACCAAAATAATGGATAAAACAATCACCAGACGAAAAAACACTAAAGACATATCGCTTTCCTGTTTCAATGAACGTTTGCTTCGTGAAACCTTGTATCATGAACATTGCATAATAATGAAGTTTTTTTTTTTCGAATTGATAAACCATAAAGCCACACTCAGGACACAATGGCATTGCTTTTACTACATCTGAGGCATAACTTTTTTACAATATGACCAAAATAGTTTTTATACCATCAAAATTTCGAATTTCCCATTTTCGTTCAGAGTGTGTAGGGTGACCGGGTATATCATTCTTGTTTGCATTTTTGTGGGCAGCATATAAATAAGTATCACTTTTTCATGGGAATAATGAAGACAGGTCATTTCACAACTTCGAGCAACGTTTGCCAAAAATAATGTTACTCAATGACTTCTATCCTAATTTGTGGATTTGTGTTCCACAATTCGAAATATCACAAAAGGCAGAGGACTGGGTTCGCGTTCAAAAATGGAAAAATTCTATAGAATCTATATAGGCTGTGACTGACATCACCATCAAAATACGTCTATCTGTAAAAACTAAATTTTTTTTCCTCAGCTTCCTCTGGAAATTTTTACCGGCGCGATAATACACGAACACTACCATGAAGACCGTTGAAATGAGACTAAATTCAAAGCAACAACTTTTTTTATTTCGAGAACAAGATTTTTTGCCGCTTTCTGGCAAAATTGCTCGAAGTTCTAAAAACATCTGTCTTAAGCATCATTAGACGGAAATTCTGGGTCTGTATATCTAATTTCTAGAAAATGCAAAGATGAATTCCCTACATAATTCTCACAATGCTTATTTATAGATTAGCCTTGTTTACAAGTCCATCCGAAGGCTGATAGTCCGAATCTATCTTTTGATTGCCTGTTATTAATTGAACAGAAAACAACAATGGTTACCAATCTTTTGAAGGTTGAAAACTCTCAATGTATCGAATGAAATTTTCAAAATGAGAGGAAGCATTTGAATTTCGTAGGAGTGACACTTAAATCTCAGTAATGAGCTCTCGTCGAAACACAACAAAAGGAGGTTGCAATGCACTTGTATGTATGGTTTGTGGAGGTGGACTTACGTATTGTTTGATTATACGGCAGAACACGGAAGCATAACTTTGCAGGTGCTTCGACAGGACTCAAAGGAGCTTGGAGACACCGTATAAGATGATCACGTTTTGAGACAATTCTACCAGCACGTGAAATCATATTAAAGGGGCACTCGCACGCAAAATTTTTGAGCAACCTGTCAAAAAATAGGCCCAATTCTAATCATCAAAAATACATTTAAGTTTGCCATGAATAACCAAAATAACAGTCCAGGTTTGTTAAATGACCTCTTAACTGTTAAATCAATACAAGTCTATAGTGTTTTTATTTATTATCAATAGGATGGAATTGGATTGCGTTTTGAATGATTTGCTTGTCAGGCAAGCGTGCGAGTGCCCTTTTAAGGCTACCTTCGTCGTATTTTTCGTTTAAATTTGGCGACAAAAGCCGTATCTTGACAAGTGAAAATTTTATTTCTTTAATTAGATAAAACACGGATTTTTTTAGTGAGTTCCCTTTCTGGTGCATCAGTTCAACTTTTGACAGCGTACGCGGATATACACGGCTTTAGCTTTTATCATGGGCTTAGATACGTTCTAAAAAACCGCGTCGGGGATTTTGAAATTTTAAAAAGAGTCGATTTTAGAGTCAATTTGTGTGTCTGCTAGGATTTTTTTAAGAAATGTAAAAAAGAAATTATTTAAAAAACTCCAAAAGGAAATCGAATTTCCAAAATCCCTGACACGTTTTTCTAGAAGACATCTTAGCTAACGCTAAAATGGCGTCAAAAACGATAGTATTGTATATTCGCGAGGGCGGAGCTCTCAAAAAATGAACTGAAGCACGGAAAAGGAACTGTCAGTTAAATAAAGTTATATACCATAGTTTAGCCACGATATACGCTTCAAAAGTGCTTGGAAACACATCCCTTTATTTCGTTGCCGCATTTATGTTCAGACTTAATTTTCCTAAACAATTGTGTTTGTCAATTAGTTTACTATCTTGATTTTGAAAATACGTCGAGGAAAGCTCAGTATTAAAATGTGAACCAAAATATCAGCATTTTTTTCTTGGACGGTCGGAATACGTAATAAGGGTACTATAAGGGTACTATGTTTTCACTTACTTATTAAAGAGCCCGTGTGAGCCGCTTTTTTGTTATTGTTTTCGTTCGATATAAGAAGACGAATTACGTGTAGAAATTTCTTAATCAACATCTAAAAAAATAACGTTTCAGATTTGATTTACCAAATTCAATCGAGAAGATTGTTCTATATTCTCTAAATCAGCCGATCGAAAAGGATGCTTTCTCTGACTTGGTATGTTGCTATGCTGTCAAAATGGCGGCTGACACAGGCTCTTTAAGAAAACATCGAAAAAGTTATTATTGAAAAAATAATTCTGCAAATAAAGGAAAAGGAACAACAGGCAAAATAGAACCATGCAGTTTTGCATGAATGATACTCCACCTTAAGGTGAACTCAAAAGTATGGACAAAAAAGTGTGCCAGCTATTTTTTTTTTTGTATTTTCGATATTTAGGATTGTATTGTATACTATGTGATAAACACACGCAAGATGTTGGAAAAACATAAGGAAGCGTGAGACTCGCGAGTCGTATGCGAGCGCTGGGCCGTTTGGACCCGTTTGGATATAAAGTTCTAGTCCATCAAGATGATGCAAAACTGGGTGTTTTTATTGAACTCTGATGGACTATAACGTTTTAGTATCACCCAACTAAAGGACTATTGCCAATGCTGCATTCTGATTGGCTATGCTACTAGGGGACTATTATCAATAGATCTCTAGTAGCGAAAGCGCCTATTTTCAACATGATAAGAATGGCGGCCGCTTCTCGGCGTTTTGTCTAGGTTTCTGGTGATTTTTTAAAACAATTTTTCACTTGTTTTGTCCAACTAGTTGGGTGATACTAAAAAAAATTAGACCTCTCGCCCTCAAGTGCGCGGCGTCATGGGCTACTGGCCCGTAGTCCTTTCGGGCTCGAGGTCTAATTGTTAATATGCACACGGCTCGGAGCTCGCCTAAGGCTCGCGAGAATCGTTTGTAGTCATGTTCCCTAAACATCCCGCGTGTATTTATCACATAATAAACCACAAAAATCTGTTTTCTATTTAAATAATAATTTAAATAATAATGTGATATTTGTATTCGGCTCAATTTAATCGATTGAAGACCAAAATGTAAAACATCGGAACTAGTTGCAGAAAAAGATCTCACGATTCCTGCGGTCACTGACACAGGGTTCCCGATCACAACCCCCCTGAAGCCAAATTATGGAACACGAGCGTTCAACGGCCAACTGATTTGCATCTCTTTGCCCTGTTAAAATCAATCAATCAATTTATTTCTCAATTGCATACAATATTAATAATACAACTGCGTATATATTCAGCCATTCAAATTTAAAGATATATATCAACAAATAAGTAACTTAAACTACTTCTATAAATATCTCAAATAAAAATAGAAAAGCAAGGTAATTAAGGGAGGTAGTAGTACATGTATTGTACATGTATAAAGTACATGTATTGACCTGCTTACAAAACAGTTTAACTGCTTGGGGCAATGACCTATCGTTACCATGACTACCTGCTTCTAGAAAATATAGTGTATTGTTTCCATGACTAGCAGCCGCTGGAGGTGGTTGCCTGTCGTTTCCATGACTACCAGCTGCTCGAGGCGATGGCCAATGGTTTCTATTACCACCTGATGCTTGAAGCGGTGGCCTAGCGTTTTTTGGGACAAGAAGATGGATTATTTTCCATGACTACCAGTCATTTTGGGCAAGGACAGGTCGTTGCCATGACAAACAGCTGTTTGGGACAATGATATATCGCTACCATGATCACTTGCTCCTGGAGAAGATGGCCTATCGTTCCCATGACTACCAGTTACTGCAGGCGATTGCCAGCCGTTACCATGACTACCAGTCGTTGTGGGTGAGGACGGATCTTTACCCTGACAAACAGCTGCTGGGGGCAATGACCTATCGTTACCATGACTACCTGCTCCTGGAGAATATGGTCTATCGTTTCCATGACTACCACCCGCTGGAGGTGATTTCCTGTCGTTTCCATGACTACCAGCTGCTCGAGGCGATGGCCTATGGTTTCCATGACCACTATGCGCTGGTAGCGGTGGCCTAGCAGTTTTTGGAACATTTCTGTTAATCACGAGAGGCTGAATTCGAGTGGCATGACATCCAGTTATGAGGCTATACAAAGCCTTTCTGAACTCTCTTATCCTCGCCAGATACAGAAGAGGATTCATGAGCGAATTCAAGATCCGTATGCACAGCGGTAGAAGTTTGAGCCCAGGCTTGTAGGGGGAATCTTCGGGCAGCCTGTGTCGCAACGGATATGGCACCCACGTGGCAAGGGACAGTACGGTGGTGATAAACAATGTCATGGCTAATCTGCGCTGTTGGCGTCGGTTTCCATGTGGGACGGCTTGCTGCATTGCATGAATGTTGTGATTTTGGTGTTTTACTACGCTGAATATTGCGATGTAGGATGCAAATATCAGGACAAGACAAGAGTAAAATATCACCGGGCCAACGTACGATTTGAAGATCTCATTGGGGTATAACATGTTGAAGAGCAATACCAGACTCAGTATCCATGGAATCGCCATGAAAGTGAAATGCGTGCTTTTGGCGATGCTCAATTGCCGATAGGGAAACGCTATTACGTAAAACCGCTCAAGCGCAACCAACACAAGGCCAAACAGTGAAGCAGTGCTGCATAAGGCGTCTGTTATGGTAGCTGGCTTGAAGGTTTCATTTCCAAACTGAAAGGACTCACTTTGTGGTACAAGTTTTCCTGAAATAATCATCAGGGCGCCGTACAAGACAGCGCTGAGACCGACAAGCATGTCCGCGCAAGTCAGGTTAATAATCTGGTATATACTTCTTTTGCGCAAGTTTTTCTTAACTAGAAAAGTGATCAGTGTTAAGCTGTTTAACACAATAATTCCCAGGCCTTCTACGGTGCAGATACCAAACCAAAGTGAAACGCTATTCACCAGAAGTGGCGAGGGTACTGCAACCGTCCTCGTAGGCTGTGTTACTTCCATGGTTTATTCGGAATGATAGTCACAACAAACAGAATGTTACCTCAGTTCAGTCCAGCGACTTCTTCTATCACATCATTCGTATATTCAATATTCCTCTAGATTCCGCCGCTCTAAAGACACTTGCGCGATACTGGTCCAATACGCCTCTTTATCTTCAGTAAACGCGACCACAAGACTTCTTCTATCAGATCATTCGTGTATTGAATGTTGCTCTAGATACCGCCACTCAAGAGGCACTTTCGCGATACTGGTCCAAGGTGTGTCTTTCTCTTTAGTAAACGCGACCACAAGTTTCTCAACCGGGATGGTGCTAAGTACGCATAAAAATAGAACAGTTAGTTTTTAGCGACTACGTTTATTCCAATTGAGGAATCCAATCTCAGGGAGCACTTGTTCTATCCCCTTTCTCCGGTACTCGCAAGTATTTTCTAGATCCGCTATTTGATCCTTTTAGACTATTTTGTTTTCAAATCCACTTATCCAATCTTATGAGCATCGTCACAAAAAACACAATGGTCCCTGTGCTGTCTCTCTCTTCATATTTATTGTGAACGTGTGGATGGAAATTCACATCAATTTCCTTCTCACACAAGAACGCTGATTATTCTGTCATTATGACGAATCAGGGAATGGGATGTGCGATATATTATTTTTACCAAAGTGATGGATAATACAATCATCAGACGGTAAAACTACGGCTACTTACTCACTAAGCAGGGGTTGGGGGTATCCTTCTATTGTGTCTTGAGAAAGAAAGGATTGGGGTGAATCTTCTTATTGTGTCTTATGGGAAAGTGTGTATGTGTGGGGGGTTACCCATCTATTGTGTCTTGAAAAAAGTAGGGGGGTGGGGGTATGCTTCTATTGTCTCCAAATACAATAGGTTGCCAAATATGGACCTTCATTTGCGATGTCATGGCTCCGCGGCTCCGAAAAAAGGCTCCGTGGCTCCCAGAAAAAGCTCCGTGGTTCCGAGAAAAAAGCTCCGTGGTTCCGAGAAAAAAGCTCCGTGGTTCCGAGAAAAAGCTCCGTGGTTCCGAGAAAAAAGCTCCGTGGTTCCGAGAAAAAAGCTCCGTGGTTCCGAGAAAAAAGCTCCGTGGTTCCGAGAAAAAAGCTCCGTGGAGCCGAGAAAAAAGCTCCGTGGTTCCGAGAAAAAGCTCCGTGGCTCCGAGAAAAAAGCTCCGTGGTTCCGAGAAAAAGCTCCGTGGCTCCAAAAAAAGGTTAATTCGGTGCGCCCTATACTACTGTAGCGTTAGAATTTTTTATATAGATAGAAGACAAAGAAGTTCAATTTATAAAAAATCTACATCACAAATGCAATGACCTTAAAGGAACAGTGAAAATGTTAACAAGAAAATTTATAAAATAACTAAGATTTGATAGTACGCGCGCTCTGATTGGTCGACAGGTGTGTTTAGATGAGAGTATGTAAACATGGTTGTGACGTCAGTCGCCCGGGACGATGTTTGCGCTGCCTTCATTTTTCATGCTTTTTTCGACAAAAATATATCAAAACATTTGAAACAATGAAATCGTGAAAGTAGAGATTTTTTTCCCTTTTTGCTTTCTGTATCGTACCATTCTTTCAAAGAATTGGCTTGTCTTCGACTTTTCTAGTCAAAGCCACGTGTGAGGCTTACGATTTTCAACATTTTCGTACGATTTGTGGAACATGATATTTTTGTAATCTGACGTCCTCTTCCATTCCCTTTATGAAACGATTTTTTCGATTTCTGGAAACGTTTTATAAGGATACAGCTCGTACTAATAGGGAAAATTCAACGCAATTCAAAAAAAATATTGTGAGTTAGCAAAACCTCTGGATTTTGCAGACTTTCGGCTAGCAAAAATGAAAAAGAATGAAGAAGTCCAAATCACAATGTATTTCATTACCCTCCTATTGCATTGTTCGAAAATGACAAACAGTAAGTAAAAAAGCGTTTGCTAGTAAGTTAACAAGAGTCGAAGCATTAACAAAACATAAAATACTTACCGGCGAACACCGACGAATCTTTGACTTGAGTTGCTTCGAAAGTTTAATACGACTGGCAGTACACGGACATTTGTTCATGTCATCAGCAACGATTGAAATCCCCATATGCTGTCATTCCAGTTTTCTATCATTACACCCCAGCCTCTTCGCAAACTGAGTAAAAAACTTGAAAACATGCGATATAACACGCCCTCTGATTGGTTTATTCAAGCCGGCACGCGTTGAGGATAATTTATATATTCACACACAATATCGAAATAAATTAATTACTTAAAATCTTTCACTTCAAAAAGCAAAATATATTTTTTAAGGCATTAGAGGACTTTTTCCGTGTCTACATAGCTTGATCTAAACACGAGGGAAGTTGGGAGAATTCTCGAAAGTTATGCAAACTCTGGTTCGTTCTGTAGGTACCGGAGCTGACCGGAGCACAGTATACGTAATTCAATAGAGACAATGGACCCGAGACAAAGGACTCCAAGTAACACAAAGAACGAAGCTAACACAGAATACAATAGTCTGGCTTGTTCTGTAGGTACCGGAGCTGACCGGAGCACAGTATACGTAATTCAATAGAGACAAAGCACCCGAGACAAAGGACTCCAAGTAACACAAAGAACGAAGCTAACACAGAATACAATAGTCTGGCTCGTTCTGTAGGTACCGGAGCTGATCAGAACACAGTATACGTAATTCAATAGAGACAATGGACCCGAGACAAAGGACTCCAAGTAACACAAAGAACGAAGCTAACACAGAATACAATAGTCTCCGGTACCTACAGAAGGACCCCCAACTCTCGTCTTCGTCTCGGGATTGAATAACTGTCTCGAAATCTCCCAACCCCCCTTGTGTTTAGATCAGGCTACATAAACACGGAAAAAGTCCTATATTGCTTAAGTACCGAAACTCGTATATTGTGGCGGTGTTTGACAAAACTGATCGAAAATAATTGTAAACTACGCTTGTGAAAAATGATGGCTGTGCAACATGGCTTGTTTTTTCATTCACGCATCAGATCGAAGATCCCAATAAATTAGAATAAATCGCTGCTTGGATGTTTCTGTATATTACTATTTGCCAGAATTTCCAAACAGAAGAGTATGGAACATGACAGCCTATATACTGCTTGTGCTCCCAGGGCTGAAATTTCGTAGTTTGTGCATTAATTAAGATATTTTATGTAGAAAAAAACACTCGTTTACTCCGCATGCGCGGAACACTGAAAGCGCTTTCCGAAGGTGCGCTCTATTTTTCTTTGACTGGAATAATTTTTCTCGCACCCAAAACATCAGTGTTTTCAGGTCCGCGCTGGGATGACCATTCTCTACACTTTCCGCTGTTTTCAGGGTCGTTTTAATTATTTTAAAACTTGATTTAGGCAATATTTCCGCCGTACCGCTCCTCTTTTCTGACGAACTGCACCGTTATGGATATCACAATAAGGAGAAAATCGACCTGCCATTGCCTGTCAATCACGCTTCCGTGGTTCATACAATCAAATGCAAAAGCAGTTGGCGCACTTGACTTTTCGTTCCCTTCCTGCCTCTTTCAATGTTGGCTGGAAAACTATTAAGCCGCTTCTCCAGCTCAACCAGCAACATTGAAAGGGCGAAGGTGAAGGGAAGGGAGGCAAGTGCAGAGACGTTTTGTATTTAATTGTAGTATCTTCGAGAGTCAGATTTGCTAGCAGGTTTGCTTCACCTTATATGACACTCACCTTTGAGAAATTTAATGTTGCTATTTATTATTTATTTATTTATTTATTTAGTATTTTAATGTTTTGTTAAACTTGCACAGTGTCATTTCGATGTAATCTAGGCAAATTAAACATAACAAGTACTCACGTGACGCCCTGTCCACTCCCAGGCATAACCACCGTTGCCTTGGCTTTTATGTAGCTTGACTGCAATGGCAATGAGAATAGCAATGGCAATGACAATGGCAAGAACAATGACAATGACAATAACAATGACAATAGCAATGAGAATGACAATAAGAATGGCGATGACAATAGCAATGAGAATGGCAATGACAATGACGAATGACAAGAACAATGACAATGGCGATGGCGATGACAATGGCAATAACAAATGGTAAGAACAATGACAATGAGAATGGCAATGACAATGGCGATGACAATAAAAATGACAATAAGAATGGCGATGACAATAGCACTGACAATGACAATGAGAATGGCAAGAACAATGACAAAATGACAACAACAATGCGAATGGCAATGCCAATGCCAATGGCGATGAAAATGAAAATGACAATGAGGATGGCGATCACAATAGCAATAAGAATGGCAAGAACAATGACCATGACAAAGAAAATAACAATGACAACGTCAATGGCGATGACAATGAAAATGACAGTGAGGATGGTGATGACAATAGCAATGAGAATGACAATAAAAATGACAAAATAATTGATAATAAAAATGGTGATGACAATGGTACGGATGTACTGCATGTAGGCTGGGTTTATACGACGAATTTAATTCAGACGAGAAACGAACACAAAACGCTCAAGAACTTCGTCCGAAGACAGTGTTAGAGTGGATTTCACATGGCTGTCAAGACTTGTCATGTAATTGTGATTGCTTTGCGTTCTCATTGGCTACTCATTCTTCTCAGCCAATCAAATTCTGTACTAGAGCGGATTTCAGATGACTGTCGTGAGTAATTCGCAATTACTTTGTGATTACTCCTATACGTTTTATTCAGAATTGGTGTAATTACTTTGCGATTGGTTGCACTACAATCATGTGAGAACCGCTCTAAATACAATTGTGTAATTACTTAGTAATTGGTTCGGCTTGCAATTGGCTAAGAAAAAAGCCATTTAGAAGCAAGTCATGATTTCTCTCGATTCTGATTGGCTAGTGATTGCACAATTGCAATTGTTTTCACAACAGTCAAGTGAAATCCGCTCTTGGATGCATCATGAGCAGGTTGAGTCGCGTCTTTGAGTGGTATCTACTTACAAATGGGTTGCTTCCCATAATGCCACCTTTGCTTCCCCCTCCAGGGGCTCGCCGACCCGCCAAGAGATACCAAACCACCCGATCAACACCACAGCGGTAGCGGCACCAAGCAGGGTTGACCTGAAATAAAATATCAAATTTAAGGCCGATTTACACGTATGATTTACGACATTTGGAAATTTAAGGTTGTCCTTACCCAACCTGGAGGGAATACCAAATCATTGCCTAACTGCTAATTTGCGGGGAACGGTCAATTTAAAGGATTCCCTTAGATTGCTTTTTTAGAGCAGATTTCACATGACTGTCAAGACTTGTTATGTAATTGCGATTGGGTAGCGTTCTCAATGGCTACTTATTTTTCTCAGCCAATCATATTCTGTAGTAAATACAATTGTGCAATTACTTAGTAATTGGTTCGGCTTGCAATTGGCTGAGAAAAAAAGCCATTTAGGAGCAAGTCGTGATTTCTCTTGATTCTGATTGGCTAGTGATTGTTCAATTGCAGTTGTTTTCACGACAGTCAACATGTGAAAACCGCTCTAACTGCGATGATTATCATATTACTTCCTGCACTTACAGTAGCTCATTCTGCGCTCGGTATTTAATGGGCACGAACTCTTGTGGAGCGATTCGTAGTTCTCGCTGGGCGTGGTTCATCTTCTGTTCAAAGCTGTCCAGGCTGGCGATGCTAAACATATAATGTGGCCCATACGAGTAAACCTGCATGGAATCAATAACAACAACACGAATAAGATTGCGGTGGTATGTAAAGAGTCTGTGTCAGCCACTCCTTTGTTAATGTTTTCGAAGACGAATTACGTGTAGAAATCTCTTAACAAACATCTAAAAACAAAGTTTCAGATTTGATTTTACAAACTCAACCGAGAACATTGCTTTATATTCTCTAAATCAATGAAAATGGATGATTTCTCTGACTTGGTATGTTGCCTATGCTGTTGCTTTAATGGTCTTGTAAAATCCGACATGTTTTTCTGTTACGACTCTTTCGCCGACGTCTTTATAGCAGGGTCTTTTGTTTACAGTTTCAGGTCATTAGCTTAAGCGATTTCCATCATCTGATTGTTCAGAGGAGCTATAAAATGATGAGTTCTGAATATCAAAAAGGACTGTGGATAGAACATAATTGGAGAAATCCAAGTTCTTATCTCGAAATTATATCTCATGTCAACGACCCTCGTAGCAGGCATTGTGATGCGACACGCTTGGGCGGATCCAGGATTTTTTTCCAGGGGGGGGGGGGGGGGGGGCGGATAGTGAAAACATGGGACGAAATTTTCTAATTCCCTCCAGAAAAACAGTAAATGTATGGGAAAATCTCCCGAGAAAAGGGGGACCGCGACCCCCTCGGCCCCTAAATCCACCCCTGACACGGATTTCTTCTCCACGGATTTCTTCTTGTTTTCGTGAACCTCAAAGAGCCTGTGTCAGCCGCCATTTAGACAGCAAAGCAACATACTGAAGTCGGAGAAAGCGTCCATTTCAATCGCCTGATTTAGATAATATAGAGCAATATTCTCGATTGAATTTGGTAAATCAAATCTGAAACTTTGCTTTAGATGTTTATGAAGAGATTTCTGCACGTAATTCGTCTTCTAATATCGAACGAGAACAATAACAAAGGAGTGGCTGACACGGGCTCTTTAAAGAGAGACTGTCACGCAACTGTTCTGCGCATCTCAAACAAAGAAGTATCGTCCCGTAACGATGGCCAGCGAAGACTGAAAACAACGAAAACAATCCGTTTTAATCTCACTATTTTTCGATCCATCCGACCAAATGTTTACGTTTCACATATTCTTCAATAGTTTTCTGTTAGGATGGTCTAAAAAGTCTTGCTCAGTGATCGTTCCTGGAGCATGCGCGTATCGTGACAGCCTCCTTTTAAGATGTCTCGTGCATAGGTTTATCCATACGAGAGGAGAAAGAGGGCAATAATATTTAATGTCGCTAAAAGCTTCTTTCAAAAGAGGCACGAGAGAAACAAACATGACTCCTTGCGAATAAAACGCTCCTAAAATCGCAGGACATCTAGTTCTTGTGGAGTGGTACAGAAAGCGGGAGCAGCTCTTCACTTATTCTTACCTCTTTGCGGCAACTAACGCTCCTCTGTGCAGAAAGACGTAGACTTTGTCTTGAGATGCCGGGACCTCCAAGTGTTCCACCTGAAGGAGAGAGAAACATATCAAAATTACTATCTTCGCCGACATTCACAGGGACTTTCTGCAGAAACACATCCATGGGAAAAGCTGAATTTCACATGGTAGAAGAACGTGAATTGTTCGGATTTCCCATGGCCATCCATGTTAAAGAGACAATACGATTGCCATTGTACATAGATAGCCTGTCACCGTCATACCACGTGACTAAGCCCTTGCACCCCTCTTGCCACTTAGACAACTTGACCCAAGTTTGGTTGTCTGAGGTGGTATCCCTTCCGGGATATATTGTTTTCTCCTATGAAGACGTCATCGATGACATCATATCACGGGACCATGCAGTTGCGCCCCCCTTACCACTTAGACAACTTCACCCAAGTTTGGTTGTCTGAGGTTCATCTCTTCCCGAGATATATTTTTTCTCCTATGATGACGTCAGAGAAAGCAGCCATTTCCATCCGCTGATTTAGGGAATATAGAGTAATTGTTCTGGATTGGATTTGGTAAATCAAATCTGAAACTTTGTTTTTAGATGTTTAATAAGAAAACTCTACGCAAAATTCGTCTTCTGATATCTAATGAAAACAGCAACAAAGGAGTGTCTGGCACGGACTCTTTAAGTTCCACATCCCAGTTATATTGGCAAAGGCACCAGAAACATCGCACTGCTATTAAAGGGGCTATGTCACGATGTTATGTCACGATGTTATGTCACGATGTTATGTCACGATGTTATGTCACGATGTTATGTCACGATGTTATGTCACGATGTTATGTCACGATGTTATGTCACGATGTTATGTCACGATGTTATGTCACGATGTTATGTCACGATGTTATGTCACGATGCTATGTCACGATGTTAGGGTGTTTTCATGTCGCTTAAATACAGTCAAATTCATAAGACATGAGCAAAATAATGGTCTAGGTTTGTTAAACACCTTTCAACTGCAAGATAAGCACGAATTTGGAGTATTTTTCGTATTATCGAACGGATGGAATTGGATTGCGAAATGGTATTTTTGATTTCTTACCAGGCTGAATTGTTTTCAAACTTGGAAATATGATAGCGATAGGTATAAAATCTTACGCAAAAATGCCTATATAATGCAAATGTCAGTTCCCTTTTCATTCTAGGGCTAAGCTGGAGTATAATAAAGGATTCTGTGCTGTTTCTGCAGACCACTGGCTTAGTTTTATCGAATTTCCTTATAACAACCGTGACAAAGCCCCTAACTACTACCGACCTCTCCAGCTGACAGCATCTCCCTGTAGAAGGTAGTCCACGTGGTCTCGGGTGTGGGGTCGGTGCCGGCCGTGAGGAAGTAGAACACGGCTAGAATGACCCAGGGAAGGATCTGTGCTAAGCTTCCTTGTGAGCCAGGGTCCTCGCCAGGTTGGGGATTCTCTCCTGTAGAGTGACCATAACATCCACACATTAGAATAGTTTACAGCCGAATTATTGCATCGGCTCGTCTGCTCTCAGGGGAGGCTCTGGGGACATCCATTTGAGGGCCTTCGCTGATTGGCTAATTTTGAACGTTGGAGCATGCGCAGAAAGTTGTTTCTCTGAACGGCTCTGTATCAAATCTCGCGAGGTAACGAGCCGGGGAGCTCTGGGTTCGAGAATGAAGAATCCTAGGCTCGTGAAGCGGAACAGTCATGCGCGTGGATTGACCTCTTGATTTCCAGGGTAAACATTCGGTGTTTACATCTTGTTGCCACCCAATTCAGATTGTGTGATGATTCCTTTAGGTGGATACTTTTGTTAGTTCTACACATACACTCGTTCACTCTGCCGAGTGAGAAAAGGCGAGCAATTGTTACCCTCAATACAGTGAATTTGCCTCTTCACAATATACGCACCTTCTTTCTTTTCTTCCCCAGCATTTCGTCTTCTTAAACTTGTTGAAAAATACCTGATGAGACCTGAAACAAGAGATGGAAAAGTTAGCGGTGGGAGTACAATACCTTAACCTCACCGCTGGCGCATATCATTGTTCGCATCACAGTAGGCTAAGTTATATCTGCTTTGTACTCGTTTCTCTCGCTCGCTCTCAAAGCCTCGCTCGTTCGATTTCTGACACGAACAAACTCGTGTGTAAATTGCGTACGCGCGCACTTACCATGTCGCATTCTCTATATTATTAGTCCAGTCCCTGGACTCTCCTTCGCGGCTCCGTTGTTTCCTGTGGTCGCCGAAAGGAGAGTCCAGAAACCTTTGTATACGCATGCGCTAGTTCTGGCCAAGAACTTGGGTTTTTTCGTCAGTGCGCATGATCCAAATACCGCTGTCGGAAATTGATTGTTGGCTACATGAGTTTTGTCCATCAAGATAGGACGCCCTTGTTACCGTAACCGCGAAAATTCAATAAACAATCTTCGACAGCGGTATTTGGATCATGCGCACTAACGAAAAAAAACAAGTTCTTGGTCAGATCTAGCGCATGCGCATACTCTCCTTTCGGCGACCACAGGAAACAACGGAGCTGCGAAGGAGAGTTCAGGGACTGGACTACTATATTATAGGATTATTCAAAGCTTCAGGAGGCTAGATTCCGCTAAGAAAATAGCACGCAAAAAGCGATATCGCCTTTTTGAGTGCTATTTTCGGCGGAATCTACCGACTGAACGCTTTGAATATATTGAATCCTATGATATCTCGTCCTCAAATTACACAAAAAAGAGATATCATAGGATTCTATAATGTATACATATTCTGCTAACACTGGAGCTAGTGATCGAGTAGCATCGGCTGTCCACTCAAATACAGGTATTACTCCTAAAACAAAGGAACTCCAAGACGCGAAACTACACGACCTCTGGACAAGAAGAGTTTGGGAGATTTCGGAGGACGCACGGCTCTGTTACAGGATATGTGGTACAAAACTGTACACGCATTACTGCCATTATAAGGGAACTCCAAGACGCGAAACTACACAACCTCTGGACAAGAAGAGTTTGGGAGATTTCGGAGGACGCACGGCTCTGTTACAGGATATGTGGTACAAAACTGTACACGCATTACTCGACTACACAACCTCTGGACAAGAAGAGTTGGGAGATTTTAATACAATACAATACAATACTCCTCTTTCTAAACCCACCTATTTGTCCCGCGAAATTGTATTACGATTTCTTTTAATTTTTTGCACAAATTCAACTGTATGGTATTCAAAGTTTATCAGATGGAACTTCAAACCCCCCTTTAATAGGTGTTATAGTTTGAAAAGAAGCGAATGATAAGAACTTCAATTTTCGCCAAAATTCCAAATTTTGAGGGTCATTTTCCAAAAGGCCGTCTAAAACTTCACTTTTTAATTAAATTTCCCGAAACTTTCAGGGTAAAAGGCACACACTCGAAAGCAAGTTTACACGCAACACTGCCGGTAGTACACTTCGTTAAGCGCCGCGGGACATCTTTATCAGGGTTTGTGAAAGAAATGTCTTGTCGGCTGCAAAGTCCCCAACAAGACCTGGTGCACTTTTGACCGAAAATGTTTTGCACCTAAAACGAAAAAGTGATTAAAATGTTGTTGCATCAATTGTATTACGAGTTTTTTCATGCTATGTGAACGGACTTCCCTTGCTGATGCTGCCTAAGTATTTGGTTAGTTTTCTTGTCGTTTCTGGATATATTTTTCGAATTTTTTCTATGACTGTGTCACAAAAGCAGGTCGACCGGGATTTGTCCCTTTGAGCGTAAACCTAATAAAATCGGTGAAGGCAGATTCTACTTAACAGCTAAATCCTAGGGCAGCACTCTTATGAATAGATAAAGTGATATCTAAACGTTTATTGCGTTAATATGCATTTTTGACAATTTTTCAGCCGAGTTGAAAAATAGCCCTGGGACATTTCCCTCGAACCTTTGTATCGTTGTTTTCTCAAAATTCTAAGGAATTGCAGTGCAACAATGATAATTTGAATAGGATTTAATATTCTACGTCCACATGAATGATTTTGTCTTTTCGGAATTGTGGCTACTCTGTTAAGGTATATTGGGAAATTTATTTTTCAGGTTGCCATAGCAACCCACCATAACTGTCACAAATCAGTTTTTTTCTCAGAAGAGTAGTAAAAATATTTTAAAACACGTTTGGAAAGTTTCAGCGCGTTCTGCCTAATATTTTGCATTTTATTAATGTTTTAGTATTCAAGGGCCGCGCCCGTGCAAAGGGCCTGGACGACATAATTACGCAGCTTTATTTTGAAGCAAAAAAATCCGATTTCATGAAACATGTAACGACCAGTAATTTATAAATGGTAATATCGAGTGATGGGTTGCATAAAAATGCCACACCAGGGAAGATCATCAGGATACTCTACCATGATTGTGAAAGGGCACAGTTCTCGACGGAGGCCAAACATTTGAGTGGTTTCAAGTAAGGACTGATGCCAAGCTAGGCTACGTAATGCCAGCAGGCCTTTTATTCCTTCATGTGATCGATTGGATAATGCGCGAAACACTTCGAAGACCAATGTTAAAGACAACGAGAAGCTTGATTCCTTACAGTGGCAGGGTGATTGTGGGGTACAAGGGTGAGAAGCTTGGGCATTTTTCTGGCCTTATGTACTATCAATTAGCTCACGTATGAGGGGCACGTCGTTCTATGACGTTCTTATGGTTTTCTAAACTACGATCGTAGCAGCGTAGGGAGCGTAGTGGCATTCCAAGAATAGTTTAGAAAAAGCTACTGTGTTAGAAAACGCTGCAGCGCATTGTGGCACTCGAAATAGCGCAGGGAACGAAAGGAGCGTAGAGAGCGCAGTGCGGCTCGATATTAAATGGTAAATTTCAACCATCGCTCTCCAAATAGCATAGGGAACGTAGGGAGCGCAGTGTGGCCCGATATAAAGTGGAAGTTTTCAACCATCACCCTCCAAATATCGTAGGGAACGTAGGGAGCGCAGTGCGGCTTGATATTAGATGGTAGTTTTCATTCATGGCCTTCGAAATAGCATAGGGAACGTAGGGAGCACAATGTGGCTCGATTTTGAATGGTAGTTTTCAACTATCGCCCTCCAAATAGCGTAGGGAGCGTAGAGAGCGCAATGCGGCTCGATATTAAATGGTAGTTTTCAACAATCGCCCTCTAAATAGCGTAGGGAACGTAAAGAGCGTAGAGAGCGCAGTGCGGCTCGATATTAAATGGTAGTTTTCAACAAACGCCATGTAAATAGCGTAGGGAGCGTAAAGAGCGTAGAGAGCGCAGTGCGGCTCGATATTAAATGGTAGTTTTCAACTATCGCCATGTAAATAGCGTAGGGAGCGTAAGGAGCGTAGAGAGCGCAATGTGGCTCGATATTAAATGGTAGTTTTCAACTATCGCCATGTAAATAGCGTAGGGAGCGTAAGGAGCGTAGAGAGCGCAATGTGGCTCGATATTAAATGGTAGTTTTCAACTATCGCCATGTAAATAGCGTAGGGAGCGTAAGGAGCGTAGAGAGCGCAGTGCGGCTCGATATTAAATGGTAGTTTTCAACAAACGCCATGTAAATAGCGTAGGGAGCGTAAAGAGCGTAGAGAGCGCAATGTGGCTCGATATTAAATGGTAGTTTTCAACTATCGCCATCTAAATAGCGTAGGGAACGTAAGGAGCGTAGAGAGCGCAATGTGGCTCGATATTAAATGGTAGTTTTCAACTATCGCCATCTAAATAGCGTAGGGAGCGTAAGGAGCGTAGAGAGCGCAATGCGGCTCGATATTAAATGGTAGTTTTCAACTATCGCCATCTAAATAGCGTAGGGAACGTAAGGAGCGTAGAGAGCGCAATGTGGCTCGATATTAAATGGTAGTTTTCAACTATCGCCATCTAAATAGCGTAGGGAACGTAAGGAGCGTAGAGAGCGCAATGTGGCTCGATATTAAATGGTAGTTTTCAACTATCGCCATCTAAATAGCGTAGGGAGCGTAAAGAGCGTAGAGAGCGCAATGTGGCTCGATATTAAATGGTAGTTTTCAACTATCGCCATCTAAATAGCGTAGGGAACGTAAGGAGCGTAGAGAGCGCAATGTGGCTCGATATTAAATGGTAGTTTTCAACTATCGCCATCTAAATAGCGTAGGGAGCGTAAGGAGCGTAGAGAGCGCAATGTGGCTCGATATTAAATGGTAGTTTTCAACTATCGCCATCTAAATAGCGTAGGGAACGTAAGGAGCGTAGAGAGCGCAATGTGGCTCGATATTAAATGGTAGTTTTCAACTATCGCCATCTAAATAGCGTAGGGAGCGTAAGGAGCGTAGAGAGCGCAATGCGGCTCGATATTAAATGGTAGTTTTCAACAAACGCCATGTAAATAGCGTAGGGAACGTAAGGAGCGTAGAGAGCGCAATGTGGCTCGATATTAAATGGTAGTTTTCAACTATCGCCATCTAAATAGCGTAGGGAACGTAAGGAGCGTAGAGAGCGCAATGCGGCTCGATATTAAATGGTAGTTTTCAACAAACGCCATGTAAATAGCGTAGGGAACGTAAGGAGCGTAGAGAGCGCAATGTGGCTCGATATTAAATGGTAGTTTTCAACTATCGCCATGTAAATAGCGTAGGGAACGTAAGGAGCGTAGAGAGCGCAATGTGGCTCGATATTAAATGGTAGTTTTCAACTATCGCCATCTAAATAGCGTAGGGAGCGTAAGGAGCGTAGAGAGCGCAATGCGGCTCGATATTAAATGGTAGTTTTCAACAAACGCCATGTAAATAGCGTAGGGAACGTAAGGAGCGTAGAGAGCGCAATGTGGCTCGATATTAAATGGTAGTTTTCAACTATCGCCATCTAAATAGCGTAGGGAACGTAAGGAGCGTAGAGAGCGCAATGTGGCTCGATATTAAATGGTAGTTTTCAACTATCGCCATCTAAATAGCGTAGGGAGCGTAAGGAGCGTAGAGAGCGCAATGCGGCTCGATATTAAATGGTAGTTTTCAACAAACGCCATGTAAATAGCGTAGGGAACGTAAGGAGCGTAGAGAGCGCAATGTGGCTCGATATTAAATGGTAGTTTTCAACTATCGCCATCTAAATAGCGTAGGGAACGTAAGGAGCGTAGAGAGCGCAATGTGGCTCGATATTAAATGGTAGTTTTCAACTATCGCCATCTAAATAGCGTAGGGAACGTAAGGAGCGTAGAGAGCGCAATGTGGCTCGATATTAAATGGTAGTTTTCAACTATCGCCATCTAAATAGCGTAGGGAACGTAAGGAGCGTAGAGAGCGCAATGTGGCTCGATATTAAATGGTAGTTTTCAACTATCGCCATCTAAATAGCGTAGGGAACGTAAGGAGCGTAGAGAGCGCAATGTGGCTCGATATTAAATGGTAGTTTTCAACTATCGCCATCTAAATAGCGTAGGGAACGTAAGGAGCGTAGAGAGCGCAATGTGGCTCGATATTAAATGGTAGTTTTCAACTATCGCCATCTAAATAGCGTAGGGAACGTAAGGAGCGTAGAGAGCGCAATGCGGCTCGATATTAAATGGTAGTTTTCAACTATCGCCATCTAAATAGCGTAGGGAACGTAAGGAGCGTAGAGAGCGCAATGCGGCTCGATATTAAATGGTAGTTTTCAACTATCGCCATCTAAATAGCGTAGGGAACGTAAGGAGCGTAGAGAGCGCAATGCGGCTCGATATTAAATGGTAGTTTTCAACTATCGCCATCTAAATAGCGTAGGGAACGTAAGGAGCGTAGAGAGCGCAATGTGGCTCGATATTAAATGGTAGTTTTCAACTATCGCCATCTAAATAGCGTAGGGAACGTAAGGAGCGTAGAGAGCGCAATGTGGCTCGATATTAAATGGTAGTTTTCAACTATCGCCATCTAAATAGCGTAGGGAACGTAAGGAGCGTAGAGGGCGCAATGCGGCTCGATATTAAATGGTAGTTTTCAACTATCGCCATGTAAATAGCGTAGGGAACGTAAGGAGCGTAGAGAGCGCAATGCGGCTCGATATTAAATGGTAGTTTTCAACTATCGCCATCTAAATAGCGTAGGGAACGTAAGGAGCGTAGAGAGCGCAATGTGGCTCGATATAAAATGGTAGTTTTCAACTATCGCCATCTAAATAGCGTAGGGAACGTAAGGAGCGTAGAGAGCGCAATGTGGCTCGATATTAAATGGTAGTTTTCAACTATCGCCATCTAAATAGCGTAGGGAACGTAAGGAGCGTAGAGAGCGCAATGTGGCTCGATATTAAATGGTAGTTTTCAACTATCGCCATCTAAATAGCGTAGGGAACGTAAGGAGCGTAGAGAGCGCAATGCGGCTCGATATTAAATGGTAGTTTTCAACTATCGCCATCTAAATAGCGTAGGGAGCGTAAGGAGCGTAGAGAGCGCAATGCGGCTCGATATTAAATGGTAGTTTTCAACTATCGCCATCTAAATAGCGTAGGGAACGTAAGGAGCGTAGAGAGCGCAATGTGGCTCGATATTAAATGGTAGTTTTCAACTATCGCCATCTAAATAGCGTAGGGAACGTAAGGAGCGTAGAGAGCGCAATGTGGCTCGATATTAAATGGTAGTTTTCAACTATCGCCATCTAAATAGCGTAGGGAACGTAAGGAGCGTAGAGAGCGCAATGCGGCTCGATATTAAATGGTAGTTTTCAACTATCGCCATCTAAATAGCGTAGGGAGCGTAAGGAGCGTAGAGAGCGCAATGCGGCTCGATATTAAATGGTAGTTTTCAACTATCGCCATCTAAATAGCGTAGGGAACGTAAGGAGCGTAGAGAGCGCAATGTGGCTCGATATTAAATCGTAGTTTTCAACAAACGCCATGTAAATAGCGTAGGGAACGTAAGGAGCGTAGAGAGCGCAATGCGGCTCGATATTAAATGGTAGTTTTCAACTATCGCCATCTAAATAGCGTAGGGAACGTAAGGAGCGTAGAGAGCGCAATGCGGCTCGATATTAAATGGTAGTTTTCAACTATCGCCATCTAAATAGCGTAGGGAACGTAAGGAGCGTAGAGAGCGCAATGCGGCTCGATATTAAATGGTAGTTTTCAACAAACGCCATGTAAATAGCGTAGGGAACGTAAGGAGCGTAGAGAGCGCAATGCGGCTCGATATTAAATGGTAGTTTTCAACTATCGCCATCTAAATAGCGTAGGGAACGTAAGGAGCGTAGAGAGCGCAATGCGGCTCGATATTAAATGGTAGTTTTCAACAAACGCCATGTAAATAGCGTAGGGAACGTAAGGAGCGTAGAGAGCGCAATGCGGCTCGATATTAAATGGTAGTTTTCAACTATCGCCATCTAAATAGCGTAGGGAACGTAAGGAGCGTAGAGAGCGCAGTGCGGCTCGATATTAAATGGTAGTTTTCAACTATCGCCATCTAAATAGCTTAGGGAACGTAAGGAACGCAGAGAGCGCAGTGCGGATCGATATTAAATGGTAGTTTTCAACTATCGCCATCTAAATAGCTTAGGGAACGTAAGGAACGCAGAGAGCGCAGTGCGGATCGATATTAAATGGTAGTTTTCAACTATCGCCATCTAAATAGCGTAGGGAACGTAAGGAGCGTAGAGAGCGCAGTGCGGCTCGATATTAAATGGTAGTTTTCAACTATCGCCATCTAAATAGCTTAGGGAACGTAAGGAACGCAGAGAGCGCAGTGCGGATCGATATTAAATGGTAGTTTTCAACTATCGCCATCTAAATAGCTTAGGGAACGTAAGGAGCGTAGAGAGTGCAATGCGGCTCGATATAAAATGCTAGTTTTCAACCATCGCCCTCTAAATAGCGTAGGGAGCGCAGAAAGCGCAATCCGACTCGATATAAAATGGTAGTTTTGAACAATCGCCCTCCAAATAACGTAGGGAACGTAGGGAATCCGGCTCGATATAAAATGGTATAGTTTTCAACCATCGCCCTCCAAATAGCGTAGGGAACGTAGGTAGCGTAGAGAGCGCAGTGCGGCTCGATATAAATAATGGTAGTTTTCAACTATCGCCCTCTAAATACCGTAGGTTACGTAGGGAGCGTAGAGAGCGCATGTGCGGCTCGACATAAAATTATAGTTTTCAACTATCGCCCTCCAAATAGCGTAGGAAGCGCAGTGTGGCTCGATATTGAATGGTCAGGCTTTCAACCATCGCCCTCCAAATACCGTAGGGAACGTAGGAAGCGTAGAGAGCGCCGTGCGGCTCGATATAAAATGGCAGTTTTCAACCATAGTTATATCGAGGCACACTGCGCTCTCTACGCTCCCTACTACGATATTTGGAGGGCGATGGTTGAAAACTACCATTTTCTAGCGAGCCGGAGTGCGCTCTACGCTCCTTAAGTTCCCTACGCTATTTGGAGGGTGATAGTTGAAAACTACCATTTTATATCGATCCACACTGCGGTCTCTACGCTCCTTACGTTTCCTACGCTATTTAAGGAAGATATTTGAAAACTACCACTTTATATCGAACTGCACTGCGCTCTCTATGCTCCGTACGTTCCCTACGCTATTTAGAGGGCGATGGTTCAAAACTACCCTTTAATATCGAGCCACGCTGCGCTCCCTACGTTCTCTAAACTATTTAGAGGGCGATGGTTGAAAACTACCATTTTATATCAAGCCGCACTGAGCTCTCTACGCTCCCTGCGTTCCCGACGCTATCTCGAGGGCGTAGGGAACGTAGGGAAAAACTACCATTTAATATCTGCGGTCTGGAAAACTACCATTTAATATCTGCGCTCTCTACGCTCCCTACGCTATTTAGAGGGCGATGGTTGAAAACTACCATTTTATAGGGAGCGTAGATAGCGCAGTGCGGCTCGATATAAAATGGTAGTTCTCTTAAATGGTATCTTTAAAAAAAATGACTAATACAGTGGGCATCGGATATAACCAGTGTTTTATTAATTCAGCATAGAGAAAAACTGAAAATGAGATTAATAGAGAAAAGAGCTTGAAAAGTTTATTTTTAGTTTATGCCATATATCCGTGGTTGTTCCTTGCAGAAACATATTCCGGGACTGTTCCCGGGACATCTCCCACTGTGGGTTCTTCACGGGACAAATCCCGGGACATTTCCCACCGAACGACACTTCTCGGGACAATTCCCGGGACAATTCCCTCTGAGGGACAATTCCCGGGACACTTCCAAGAAATATCGGGATTTGTCCCGGGAAATGTCCCGTCCATGGGACGTATCCCTTAGAAAGAATACAATACAATACAATACAATACAATACAATACAATAAACTTTATTTCACGAGGGTTTCATAATAACCATACAGGATAGTTTTCTAACTTATGGCCCTTTCGGAGGACGCACGGCTCTGTTACAGGATATGTGGTACAAAACTGTACACGCATTACTCCCCATTATAAGCGAACTCCAAGTCGCGAAACTACACAACCTCTGGACAAGAAGAGTTCTGGGGGAGTTTGGAGGACGCAAGACCCTGTTACAGGATATGTGGAATGAAACTGTTAGAGAATAACGAAAATAGATGCCACGTATCAAAATCTTGATAAATAGAGATTTATTAAAAATAAACATAGAAAAATAGCGCTGATATAACCTGACGTTTGGGCGTCGTATGATACCATTGTCAAAGGTATGTAAATTGGCTGTTAACTACAAACGTTTTTAAAACGACTAAAATATGCTTAGTGAATGGGAGTCTAATAAGTAAAAAAAAAAATTAGCACGTCGAGGCTTGGTTGTTAGCGCCTCACGCGCGATCAATTCGTTCGAAAATGACGTAATCGAGCGCGCGCGCATGCTAAATATCCCCATTTGAGCGAGAAATATAAAGAAAAAGTCGCTTTTGGGGATATTGCGCGAAAACAAGAATGGGCACCCCTATTCTCTATTTTTCCATTTTGATAAGACTATCAATATCCTGTAAGAAATTCTAACGACATTTTTGAGCTATCGTCATAAAAAGCCCAAAATGAGGTACCAAAAAGCCTCGAATTATCAAAAGAGGAGCGCACATTTTTGCACATTTTCAAGAGTAGCGTCAACATACATATAAAATTAAAGATTCCAATGTTCGACCTAGATAATGAAGCATCCAAGAGTTATGTTCAAATTTGCAAGAGAACTGGATTGTCATTAGTGAGCGTTTTATCAAAATTATCTTGTTTCATGTAATCCTTCACAAAATAGCCCTCTAGCACTGAAAATGGGATATGTTTGCGCTATCACAGTTTCTAAACGAGCATGGACACCCCCACATTCTATTTCATATTTTCATTTCTTATATACTAAATAGTAAATAGACAAATTAAGAAGCAAATTATACAACAAGTTTTATTTCAGGGGAACTATCATAAATCTACAATGAATGAACAAAATAATCATCTGGGTTTGTTCCTCGGGCTTCCGGTGGAAGGCCCGAGGTATAAAATGGGCTTTCGTCGTATTTTTCCTCTTTCAGTCGCAAAACGCACCTTTAACAGCTGCCAATCAGTGTGTATTTAGCCAATCAGCAGTACACGATACTCAGATTTCGGCTATAACCTATTCGTCAAAGTTTACAGCCGATGAAAATCTAGCCAATCGGAAGTCCACACACTTGCGTTTGTATCCTGAAATGAGCCGCCATCTTGGATTACACGAATCGGAGTATAAATAGGCTAAGATAAGAACTCAAAACCCATCTTATGAACCATGATTTGACAAGGAACTGTGCAGAGGGCCGATTTGTTGATGCTGATGGGATGTCAGAGTACTCCGATGCCGCAAACCAGGTATTTTTTTCAATATTTCTCTCTGTCGCTCGTCTGCCTCTGCCGGACAGTGTGGCTACTTGACCCATACTTATATTATAACAACCAACTTTACCCAACGTTCCTGTCTCTTTGAAACTATTTATTGCCCCATTACGACAGAAACATCTATCTCTGATGTGTCTAGTTTGTATATTTAGCGGAGATTCGGGATAAATCTGTGATTCCTGTTGCTAAACAAAGTAAGAAATCCAGTTTCTTGATTCGATACAAACATGAATCTTGAAATATGATCGGAAATCTTTGAAAGATAATTGAGAGCTATTTATTTTGAAAATCCGGGCAAGAGTTAACTCCATGGGTGCATGTATTTTGGGACTTCTGATGACTGTCTGGCTTTGTTGCTGAGGGTAAAAAAAAAACTCAATCAAAAACCTACATTTTAAATTTTAGCTTGCCCCTAATTAATTTATAGTATCTAGGTGCAGCAAAGGAGCCTTTTCAACTCCAAATGCCTTATGAATACCTTTTACTCCATGGCCTATTTATTTGTTTCTTACAATGTTCTTTTTTTTCCTAGTTTCAGACACAAAATACTACCTTCACCATGCTGTAAGCCAAAAAAACTTTCACATCACCAAGATTTCAATCTAACGGAACACAAGCTTCTAACAAGACAACAAACTGACCAAACTCAATCCACAGTTAAGAAACAGATAAAAATGTCTCTAAGTGTCCCAACAGGAAATTGAACCCAGTGGCAGAAGTAAGAGGCGAGAGTGCTTAGCCACTACATCAACTGTGCTTCCTAGACTGTGCATCAACTGTGCTTCCTAGAATCATTGTCGCTTGCTCAAACAAACCACACAGAATAAAAGTACAACTATTCAGCTTTCTTGTTTACCTTTTTCGTGGATAACAACCCTCTCTTGATGATATAAATGCAAATCTTTTCATCCTCATCGATTCAGCCCAAAATCGACGGCTGGTACGTTCCCCGACTCCGTGGTAAAAACAAACCGTTGCGACGTTTTTGCTCCCGTCTAGGGGTGGGCCAGACATTGTCTCAGGCTCTCACCACTTTTCCTTCTAGTCTGAGACAATGTCTGGCCCACCCCTGACGGGAGCAATAACGTCACAACGATTTCGGGCTGAATGATTTGATGACAGTGATTTTTGGAAAACAATCGAGGGAAATTTGTGGATCACTGAGCGTTCGGAATTTTGCAGTTTACGGCCTTCCAGAACATATAGTAAGAGTAAGAGGTGACAATAAATTGGCTAAAACTCACTTAAAAGTGCATTTCTGACCAAATAAATGCTAGTAGTGGTTTATTTAGGTACTAAAGGACTAGATAAGGGCGTTTTTTTTTTTTTTCGTAGGTACTTTCATTTTAGCGCTCATTGAACTCAGTCAAATTTCACACAGCGACACAAGAAAACTGCAAACTATCAACTCTGGAGTTCGCTCAATGATCCTGGGGAGCCTGTGGTAAAATTACACACCAGGTGACTATCGCAGATGGAGCGTTCTTGAAAATAGAGCATTCTGATTGGCTGAGAATTTCACACTAAATTTCAATAGTCACCTGCCAACATTGGCAGTTTTATTGATGTTTTTGGATTTGAAAATGGAATTCAAAAATATTTAGAATAATCGCATCTCATGTGCCATCAACAGTTATGAACAAGGAAATATTTTGTTTTGATATGAAGGCATATGAAGTCTTCCTGATATTATTGCATGGTAGTAAACTACTGTACAATGTTTTACAAAGGTACTACTGTTATGGTATGTTCATAGAAAATTGTGACACTTGTAGACATCAAGAAGTTCTCTACTTGCTCAAGCTGCAAATATAAATTGCAAAATGTTCCAACAATGAGCATGACGTGCACTGGTTATATGTTAAAGTGGCGAGTTTAGCCAGCATGAATGTTAAAGATGACGAATGATTGTTAAAGATAACAAAAGAGAGAAAATTAGAATGTTTTTTTGTTTACAAAATGTTGTTGATAATTTGTTCTCACCTACAGTAAACATGTGCATATAAGAACAGCCAATTTCGGGGTCAGTCTGAATATAACTTCCATATTTAGTATAAGGTTCTTATAAAAATTGGTATCTAAAATTGCACATTTCAGCCTGATGTTCTTAATCCATTTGTTCTTTATATGTGGATGTTTACAGTATTCAAACAATAGGCCTTTTGCAACAGATGGTCACGTGACCCGGTCACCTTTAAAATGAGCAGCTTCACCCAAATAATGTTCAGAAATGAAAAGAGCATATTGATTTTAGTAAAAAGGCAGAGTTTCAGCTCCACACGATGTATATGCGAAGAGGGAGAGCAAAAAGAAAACTGTTTAATTTATAAGGATTTGTATGATTGGATTGCAAGCCTTGCAATCCAATCATAAAAAACCGTACTAAAAAATGCAAGTTTTATTTTTGCTCCCATTCTTTGAGTTTGCATTGTAGCGGGCTCAAATTTGACTTTTAACTAAATCAGTATGCTCTTTTCATTTCTGAGCATCATTTTGGTGAATCTACTCATTTAAGGGTGACCGGGTCACGTGGCCATCTGTTGCAAAAGGTCTATTGCAACATTCAACATTGAGAAGGATATACAAAAACTAGATGGAGATAAAATGGATACACTCATGTTAATTGTAAAGGAGGTTGAATTTGATGTATTGGAGGAACAGAAGACTGTAAAGTCAATCGACAGTGGTCAATAAGTAGGATTTAAATTGCAATTTATTCAAGCACTTACTGCTGGCATACAGATAACTTCTGTTCATGTTTATGTTTAATCTTTGAGTAAGTGTTTTGCATATGATCTGAAGGCCATACCTGTATTTATTTTTTTTTTGGAGTAGGGGTCAACGCTTGGTGATTCTTTGTTTCGTCAAAACTGCCTTGAGTGTTACCATTAAGACAAAAAATCTGGGATGATCCTACGGGGTCCGTAGTTGGGTTAGTATGCATAATGGTACAGGTTTGCCACGTACTATTCGTGGTCCCTCATTTTTGGCACAAACTTCAAAATGGCGACTAATAACATTTTTGGTTCATGAAGTTAACGCGGGCACAAACTCATTATTAAAAGAACTTACGCCAGAGAAGCCCGAGGTCACGCAGTTTCTGCGTCTTGTTAAATAACATTAGCTGCTACTTGGTTCGTCCGCATTCTGGATGACAAAAATCCAGAATTTTCCAGGAAGTCTTTGGTTATTTTTCCAGGAGTTTTTATTGGATAGAAATGCCCCCAAAGAACATGATAAGTCTGGAGGATGTCATAGTTTGCAGCCCAAATAAACTGACTGATTCAGTCACACAATTGAGTTGAAACATTTTTCCAGTACTTTTCCAGGATTTCCTTAAAATTCCAGGACTTTCAACACTTTCCAGGAAGGAAATGAAAATCCAGGACATTCCAGGACGCGTACGAACCCTGTGCTATATCAGAAAAAAATTATAGAATATTTCCGTGTGTTATCGAGCGGATGGTAATGGATTGCAAAATGGCATTTTTGACTTTTCTTACCAGGCTGAACAGTTTTCAAAGTTGGAAATTTGAATAGCGAAAGCTATTGAAGCTTACGTAAGGATGCCTATATAATGCAAATTTCAGTTTCTTTCTTTCTTTCTAAGACTAAATAATAGTGTTGAGGCTGAGTTGTTTATGTAGATCACTGGTCTTATTTTCAACATTTTGTCGAAACAACCGCCCCTTTAAATTGTAGAGCCTGTACAGCGTTAGAGGTTGAAGGCGCAGGATTTTAAAAACCGGCGAGATAAAGCTGGTTTTATGGACACATGGGCGACAACAGCCAATCAGTGAAGGTCCTAAAATGAGCTCTGGTACGAGAATACTATTTTACTGGTTTTAACTGTCACTGATAAGCTTGTCCCAGTCCGGATAATACACTTCCTTCATCCTGTGCGCATGCGTTACGAGATTCCCTAATTCTCCGCTGATCACTCGCTCCTGCGGGCTCCTTTGCATCGTCCATATAATGTTTGCTGCCACACCAAACAAAGTAGCGTCCGCTAAACACGGTGTATCCCCGAAGAGAAACTTCTTAGGCCCTAGGAAAGTCGAAACAGCACGAAGATCCCGTTCCCCGAGACTGTAGATCTCCGCGTCCGAATGGCGCCCGATTCCGTGGCCGCAGAGTTGTTTCTTTAATCGCCACTGCACGACCCAAAAGGCGGAGTGTCTAAACGCCGCGGGTACCCTGTCCATGATGTGGGAGCGCCAGGTGGACGCGTAGTCTGTGCACCAGCGGTAATGAACAAGCGTCCTGTGGGAACAACAAAAGGGAAACAAATCATTCAAATAGTTACGCGAGGCCAGCCCGTCTCAGCCACTCTCGTTATTACAGAAGAATTAGTAATAAACATCTAAAAACAAAGTTTCAGATTTGATTTACCAAATTCAATCAGAGAACATTGCTCTATATTCTCTAAATCAGCCGATGGAAATGGAAACTTTCTCCGACTTGGTATGCTGGGCTATAGCGTCAAATTTTAATCACCGGGAGCGCCTTCACTCTAATCAGGTCCATCATCAACCGAGAGCCTTTGTGGTCTATTAGTCGATCAGAGCACCCAAAAAACAATGGATCACTTTGAAAACATAAGAAAACGGAGCGCAAAGGCTCTCGGTTGGTAATTGGCATTTAATGTTGAACCCGCTCCTCGCAACTGTAAAATAAAATTCTCGCCAAGCGATTACGGGTGGGAATACTGGCCTGCTGTATGGTCGACTTTTTAAATGTGCATAGACATTCAAGCTACCCTAAATAACCATAGGGACTAGATACTGGGCAGGTAGGAGATAAATTATGACCCGGTACCCTCGCGGGCTTCTGGTTAAAATTTGATATTAAAATAATCGCCTCAAAATACTAGCGTCTGTCGAAAAAAATTGAATGTAATACACTGCATTTGTTGATGAATGGCTTCCTTGTGAACAAAATATGAAGTAAACACGCGGTTAAAACGCGGTAAACACGCAACGAGAATGCAAAGTAACGCAAATACAAACACTTAAGGTGGCGTACACCTATTCAAAGGCAAAACAACAGGAAAGTTTAGACACCGAAAGACGTTCCCCGATTAGTGTCATTTTTTGCCAGCCAATATAACAACTATTCAGCTTTCTACTTGGTATCGTTTTCTTTGAATAAATTTAACCGATTTCCTGAAATCAGTGAATGGACAAAGTGGGGTAAAATTAAACATGGCCTCCTATTTCTATAAAAACACGGCTAAGTCCCACTTTTTTGGTTATAACGACAGCTCTAGTACCCTTTTATGCGCCTGTGAAAGCAAATCGGAATCGAGTTCTTGGCAAGCGCGCGATGACCTCGACTAAATATAGATGGCTCAGATGCTTACATTTATTGCAGGGCGCAATATTGGGGCTATATCTAGACATGAATACTTGTACTCTTCTTATCTTACCTGGCATTTGAAAGCTTGATGTCATAAAAGGTTTTTGCAAGGAAGTACGTTAAGCTGAATGCAGTCCAGTACAAAGTTTTGATAGCCTGAATGGAGGGTTTTGTTTCACTTCTGAACTGAAATTATGCATCCTCTATTCCTTTGCTTAATTTCCAACTATTCAGCTGAGATTTTCCTTTCCTGTTTCCTGACAGTATAATAGAATAGATGTACTTTTGCCTTGCCGAATTTTAGTGAATAACTCCAATATGGTGTCGAGAAATAAGCGAAGGCCGTTTGGCCTCAAAATTCATTCTTAACTAAACTCAAACCAAAGCCAAAATGCATGGCCTTGACTCAACACAACATTGCGTACCGGCGTGAAAATTTGAAACTCCCCTGAGAGGAGTCACCTTGGTAGACGAGAAGCGTTATCCATTGTTAACGACCATAATAGATCACGAAAAAGGAAATTAAGATTCTAAGGAAGCTAATTTTAGCAGGAGCATCCAACGACATGCGTAACGCCTCTCGTCCTCTCAACGGTACGCAATGGCGGTACGCAATGTTGTGGTGAGTCAAGGCCATGCATTTTGGCTTTGCCTTGAGTTTAGTTCAGAACGAATTTTGAGGCCCAACGGCCTTCGCTTATTTCTCGACACTGTATTGGAGTTATTCACTAAAATTACGGTAGGCAAAAGTATATCTATTCTATTATACTGTCAGGAAACAGGAAAGGAAAATCTCAGCAGAAAAGTTGGAAATTAAGCAAAGAGGTTAAGGATGCATAATTTCAGTTCAGAAGTGAACAAAACCCTCCATTTCAGGCGATCAGAACTTTGTGGTGGAGAGCATTCAGCTTGGCGCACTTCCTTGCAAAAACTTCCTTGGGCATCAGGCCTTCAAATGCCAGGTAAGGTAAGAAGATTATAACACTCATGTGTAAATATAGCCCCAATATTGCGCCCTACAATAAATGTAAGCATCTGCGATATCTAGATTTAGTCGAAGTTATCGCGCGCCTGCCAAGAACTCGATTCCGATTTGCTTTCACAGGCACATAAAAGGGTACTAGACTTTCTGTATAAGACCAAAAAAGTGGGACTTAGCCGTGTTTTTATAGAAATAGGAGGCCATATTTAATTTTACCCCACTTTGTCTATTCACTGATTTCAAGAAATCGGTTAAATTTATTCAAAGAAAACGATACCAAGTGGAAAGCTGAATAGTTGTTTTATTGACTGGCAAAAAATGACACTAATCGGGGAACGTTTTATGACTAAACTCGGTGTCTAAACCTGTTGTTTTGCCTTTGAATAGGTGTACGCCACCTTAACGACAATCGTCTTAGTACAACCTTCTCTAATAGCAAAAATATTGGAGTAAAAGCAAATGGAATACCTACCAATATGTGTTTTCCTCCAACATAACTCTGAACGCCCTTGCTATTGCTCTCTCTTCCGCCGATAGATCGAAATCCAGGTCCACATTAAACTCATTACTCAGATACTCGATACAAAACCCCGAGTCTGCTACGGCTCGGCCTTTGTGTTCAATCCATGGTAGCTTGCCTTTGCTGGAGTTTTTAAATGAAGTGTTCACTCGGTACGGGATTTGAGCCATGCGGAGAAACGTCTCTAACTTGACGCAAAACGGAGAGAGATTTGGTACTGGGATTAGAGGACTGCGCTTGAACTGATGAAGAATTACTGTAGGGTCGTCTCTACTTGAATTCGCCATTTCGATGTTACAATTTATAGAGATTGTCGTGTCTCGTTTCTTTAGTACATTTGAAAGACTGTCACACTTCGCTGCAGTTTATTATGGTAAATACTTAACCGTGTTTACATGTACTTGAAGTCGGCTCCAAATGCAAAACCGAGGGGCTGGGAGGGAGGGAAGGTATCCGTGAGCGAGAGGGATGGTCGTCGCATTTTAAAATTATCAAAATGATATTATCACTGAATTTTCGTTTCAAGTTTTTTTATATATATGATATTTGAGTTGTGTCCTCTAAATAGTTTAGGCTCATCCAAGCATACAGCTATTTCAATAAAGGTTGTCGGTCTTGTGAGCGCTAAGCCTACGCGCGCAAACCGAAAAGCAGTACGGGTAGCAGTAAAAAAGCAGTACGGTATAATTGTACAAAAATTACTAAATTGTGGAATTGCACTTAGACAAACTAAGTAATAACGATCAAGAATAGCTATCGAGATTTTATTATCCATGACGTGTATTTAAAAAAGCAGTACGGGTAGCAGTAAAAAAGCAGTACGGTATAATTGTACAAAAATTACTAAATTGTGGCCTTGCACTTAGACAAACTAAGTAATAACGATCAAGAATAGCTATCGAGATTTTATTATCCATGACGTGTATTTACTGACCCAAAATCAGTAGAATCTGATAGGTTGCGTTTCACAGTAAGACGTGCACGCGGACGATTCCATGACAACGCACGTTTCCCCGAGCAAAAAGGCACGAGAAAACTCCCAAACCAGACAACCAGGCGCCGCAACTGTTGAAGACGGCTGCGTTGTCTTGGAAACGTTGTAAAAAATAGCGGTTTTTATTTGGCTCAGAATTCAGAGGTCTCCACTTGCAAAGTGAGTACGATCGAGAGCAAAGGGACGGCTGGAATTTGGGCTTACTTAGGCATTGGGCATTCATGATCGAAGAGGAGATGACTCATGCAACACTCTGACCATACAGAAAATATTTTGAAACTATTGCAATTGTATCACACAGGAAAATTTGCAGTGTAAACAGCAGATAACGTTTAAAGTGTAGCACTATGTACCTATCCATCTTGGAATGCTAATTTGGTTACAACTGGACCATCCTCTAACCGAGAGTTCCACAGAGAGTTGGCTCTGGTGACAGCTATTTTAAGAGCTTTGCCTATTGGCTGAATTTAAAAGTTGGAGCATGTGCTGAAAGGTCTTCCTCTCAAAGGCATTGTTTGAATATTTGAGTTACTATAATAGGAGTTTATGACTGTCACCATTCTCATACCCACAACTTCCTGGCATTGTCACCACACAGGGGAGGCTCTGGTGGCAGACATTAGAGGGCCTTCGCTGTGATTTTGAATGGCTGATTTCATTTTTAAACCACACCAGGGGGGTTGAAGACCTACCAAAAATTTTTCCAGGGGGGTTGTATTGGACTCTGGAAGTTCCACAGGAGGGGGTGTGTCCGGAGACTGCAAATTCCAAGGGGGAGGGGTAAAAAAAGGTGGCCTTCCATGGACATTTGATCCAAAATAGATTTTCCAGGGGTGTTTCGCCAGAAAAAATGGAAATTCCAGGGGAGGGGTTCCTTTATGAGGTTGGTAATTTCAGCGGAGTGGATCTGATTCACAAGTGGCAATTCCAGGGGAGTGGGGTCATTTTAAGGGAGGTCCTCAACCCCAGGGTGTGGTTTAAAAATGCAATCAGCCAATGTTAGAGCATGAGCAAAAAGTATTTACTTTAAGTTAATCATCCATGCAAGAAGGAACCGAAACTCCATTGTTCTACACGGTATTCAGGTTCCCCACATAGGATGTGTTCCATTCTTTTACCACAGAAAGTTGTCATGACTAATAACATAATACAAGTGAAACAATTATTGATTTTGACTTGCTTGAGAAAATATGGCGATAATAACTCTCCAGACCAATCAGATTAAAGAAAAACAAAGGAAAGAGAATCACTATTTTACGCTAAGTTCCCCATATACGAAGTCTTTAAAAATCGTATATCCTGTATATGAGTACCACATGTGCTTATATCTTACCATAAATCCTGAGAAAAGTCTTTCTTTCATGGTAATTGGAGCAATTTTTGTGTCTAAGCCAATGAAATCGCCGATATTTTCAATAGAAAATAATTGCATTCCAGCATGCTCTGCCGTTGGCTTGGGTAGTTCTTATACGGACCATTACTTAAAAGCGCTCTGTATCAAATCTCATGGATGCGCCAATGGTCGTCACAAGAGCCTCCCCTGGGAGGTGATGTGCTTTAAAGGGCCACTGTCACCATTTTACATGATTTTACAATAGGGTTAATTTAGGTAGCTTAAATACAGTCAAATTCACAAGAATTAAACAAAATAATCATCTAGGTTTGTTAAATAACCTTTGAGATACAAGATGAGTACAAATTTGGAGTATTTCCATTTGATATCGAGTGGATGGAATTGGATTGTGAAATGACATTCTTAATTTCGTATCAGGCTGAACAGTTTTAAAACTTGGAAATTTGGTAGCGAAAGCTATTAAATCTTATGTAAGAATGCCTATGTATGCCTATGTAATGCAAGTTTCAGTTCCTTTTTCTTTCTAGGACATAATAACAGTATACATAGGATTCTGAGTTGTTTATGTAGATCACTGGTCTTATTTTATAATATTTTGTTGAAACAACCATGACAGTGCCCCTTTAAGCCTAGTTTCCATATATGGAAACCAGGCCTTATGCAAGACAATGATACCAGACCAGATGACAAACAAACAAAATAATTTATTTCTGACAGCGCAGCAAAAAAAAATAAATAAATAAAACAAAAAACAAAAAAATGGTACTTACCCTGCCTGACAAGCTTGTTCTGTGACAGGAGATATAATGAATAGAGTGTAGGTGTTGTAAAATGGTCTGACTTATACACCCACTGGAAAACAAGAAAGCAAGCATCAGATCAGTTAAATAAAAAATGAGCCCAGTGACCCAAGGGGGGGGGGTGGGGGGGGGGGGGGGGGGGGGGGGGGGGGGGGGGTACTCGGATATAAAAATGATGGGGGGTCCGACAGAGCTCTAAATTTCATACCCAAAAAAATACATCAGCCGTAAATTTTATACAAAAAAAAATACCTGCTCCCAAAATTTCATACCCCAAAAAATACCAACTTTTTAAGATTCTCATGTTACAAAGAGGAATTGTCTTTTTTCTTTGCTTGTCATCACCTGTTTCCCAGACGTTTCAACCCCAAAAAATACCCGCAGATTTTTCAACCCCCCAAAAATGCCTGGTAGAATTTTCAACCCAAAAAAATACTTTTACTCCAAATTTCATACCCAAAAAAATACGTCGGACCCCCCGTCATTTTTATATCCGAGTACCCCCCTGGGCCAGTGACCCAAGCCCAATGACTATTATTATTGGTCTCCTAGAGAGACCGGCATCAGAGAGCTGACAATGTATCTAATACTTTAATTTTGATTGCTCTGTTGTATTTTGTCAAAACTAAATTTACCTAATGTCTATGCACCAGGGAAATTCAGAAATGTCCAATACTAATGTAGGGAAGTAATGCCTCTCTGAGAACAAAAGAAACAGAGGCGAGTATGGTATTATAATTATACTGTTTAAAATTATGATGTTCTCGACTATTTCTGCTGCCTAATTCAGTTTTAGATTACCCATCATTGATATCATTGCATATCAGGACAGTGACCTGATAACACAAAAAATCAGAACAGTAGATCATTTTTCCGATTGACTGACAAACATTAGTGGGATGAAGAGCTTGTAGAGAAAGTTATTTGACTACAGTAAAACCAAATGTGTAATGCAAAGCGATGATAAATTAATCACAACCAGGGATGGCAACTTTTTAGGTTTTACCAGGAGTCTCAAGATTTTTCACTGTGTTTCCCAGTAAAATTTTCAACATATTTCTGTAGGTATTTCACCCATCTTTCTTCTAAATTTTCTGAGGGAATGTCAACCCTGGGACTTCTGAAATCAGGAGAAACTTTGAGATCTCAGGTGAAATACAAGGGTTACATGAGAAAATTCTAAGAAAGAAAACTGGGAGAAATCATAGGTATTGATGGCAATTCTCAGGAAAATTTTGCCAGGAGACAGGAGTGGAAAATCTTGAGACTCCCAACAAAACCAGGACAGTTGACATCCCTGTTTTCTCAACATACAACCTTTTGTTTTTTTCCCAATTCTTTAAGTCTAAGGGCATCCCTGCACAACATGCTCATATGAATTCCACTGCTATCAGCAAGTTATGGTCAGAAGTATTTAAAATCAGTTTTTAAAATCATCTGCTCTACCACTGAATAAGCAATTCAATGGTGGATAAATACAGTTGGAGCTTCAATTTGAAGTAGGAAAAGTTGTGAATACCAACGAAAAAAAACAGGGGGGGGGGGCACTACCAGAAATTTAGGGTAGGGTTGTGCTGCTGCTCTCTGAAAACCTGGCCCTGTTCTAGAGTGAAAAATACAAAATTTGACACCTTGTTCTAGAGTATTTTGCGAAAATCCACCAAAAATATATACTCTGTTCTAGAAAATTTTAGAAAATAGGTACCACAAGTCGAATAAAAGGAACTAACATTTAAAAGTATTTATAGACAAAAGCTGGACAAGCTCATCTAGAGAGAAATTGCCAATTTAAGGACCCTGTTCCAGAGAAAGTGGCAATTTAGCAACCCTGTTCCGGAAGCGGGGAGGGCTGAAAACCCTACCTTGCACAGCGGCACATACCTGTATAGTAAATATAAGGGAGTATCCCCTCCCCCGGGTGAAAAACTGATGAAGCTTGAACTGAGACAATAGACAAACTACTGAGGAAACATTTGAGACTCAATAGTTTTCACAACTTTTGGCTTCAAATAGAGGCTTCCATTGTATTTGTGCCTCACTGATACCTTTCAGCATTAGAGCAAAGAATTTGAAACTGGACAATTTAAGCCCTGGCCAAACGAAACTCACTTGAGTGTTTTAGCCTGCGGGTCAGCTCTTCAGTGATTTTTTTTCTTCGGATATTTGATTTTTTGCATGTGGGATTCCTGTGTCGTGGAAAGGAGATAAGTGCACATTTCGTTGTTGGTCATAATATTTCATTACTACCATTTGCGTTCAACCCTGAAGCTTGATGATTTTTTTGCATAGGTTTACGTTTGAAACGTGCACGTTTTGTTGAGAAGTTGTTGCGTTTCTCGCTTGCTGATTGGCTGCTGTTTTGACCGTTATTTTTCAGCCAATCAGAGAGCGGAAACGTGTCTATTTCTTTACAAAACGTGCACGTTTGAAAGATAAACCTATGTGAAAAAATCTTCAAGCTTCAGGTTTGAATGCAAATGGTAGTAATTTGGAAGACGAAGAAAATGGTAAACTTGCATCAACTTGCGAACACTTGCAATGTGGTGGCCAAACAAGTGGCCATGGAATTCCGGAAGTTGCATAAAAATTTGAATTCAAAGTGGACCCAAGTGAACATATGTTTTCGAAAGTTCACGCAAGTCATCGTAAGGTTTGGTGGCCAAACGAGTGCAAGTCAACACAAGAAGCAACACTTGCGTGGATTTGTATGATTTGTTTGCTTTAGCCTATTAAGTTACATAACGGAGTCACAGAACGCACAAAAAAGCATCCTCTACCTGAATTCCTTGCCGTGAACTCCTTCCAAAAGCGTTCCCGAGATATCTTTTAAACAACAACGCTGTACCACTGTTTCTCGTAGTCAGATGCCCAGAATTTACCAGCCCTTGTATGCTGAATTGACGAGAGAATGGTTGATACGTTCTTCCCGACAAAGTCACGAGTGGAAAATGTCTCAAATTCCACCTAAAATGGCCCTGTAGCAGCCTATTCATAACGCCGAAGGCTTATATTTCTTGCTTTCGCAATGTGGAATCAAGACAGCTATCTGAAATCCAACATGATTGTAAAAATTCTCTGAAAAACTCTATCACTGGTGTGTTTTCTATTTTTCCGCCATTTTGAATTTATCAATCCGAGGAAAACTGGGGACGAAGAATACTCACGTGACCTTGCCTTGCTCCAAAGGTTTTCTGGGTAATTTTCAAAATGGCGGATTATCACGTGATCAGCACGTGACTATTGGGCTTCGACCACGTGACTTGTGCGTCTGCGCAGTATTGACAATGACGTCATTTTCCGGTCAAACGTTGTCCCGACGTTTGTGAGAGCATTTTCAAGCAAAACCTCGTGCTCGGAAAGTTTGGGAAAAAGTTTCTCTCAAAAATTGCTTATTTTGGAATGATAAATCCGTTCCAAACCAACCTAGGACTAGCCGATCACAACTATTGTTTACCCGTGTCGGCTTTAACGGAGGAAGTTGTCCAGAAGCTGAATTTAGAAGCCATGGAAAACGGTGAAAAGTTGATGTGGGAAGATGCCGCCATGAATTCCAGCCGCCATCTCCGAGCGATCATGATGGAAAATCTACCGTTTCTTCGCTTTCTCCGGCTCATAGTGTTGATAGCGGTTTTGATGCAGGGATGGAGTCTTTTTAAAGGATATTTTGGCAAAGAAGACTGTAGCTATCAGCCTTGGACTTTGATTTTGATTCGGATTTTCTTCCGAAAGACATTCCACAGCCGACAGAAACTACGACCCGCCCGCAAAACGAGATTGTTCCACCGAGAAAAACTCCAAGCGTCGGCAAGAAAACAACCCATAGCAAAGATGAACAAGAAGACATTGAGGAGAGAAACAGGAAAAATGCTATTGCAGCCCGAGAAAACCGTTTGAAGAAGAAGAAATACGTCGAAGGGCTTGAAGAAGAAGTTCGGGAGCTCAGAAAGGACAACGAACTGTTGAAAACAAATCATGAACGACTCAAAAACACTGTGGGTTCTCTTGAAGAGGAAGTTCAATATTACAAGAACGTTCTAGAAAACCAGAGCACTTTATCTGTGTTGATTAATCGCATCGCAACAACACCGGGCATCGATTTTACCACATCGTTTGGAAGAGCGGGAACCGGGGAAGCTGGACAAGCAAGGGACGGGGGATCAGAAGTACAACAGGGTACAAGCGGGGAGATGAACAATAACCGGGATGGAGCTGAGGGAACCAGTGCCGACAACAGTCCAAGCAAGAGGTACCACACCAGAGGTAACAGGAAACGCCCTGCGGAGTCAACCAAGAAAGATTTTGGAAAGAAGAAAGTCAAAAGAGTGGTGGAATTTGTCTGCATGTCAGCCAAGACAAGGTGTCATTGGAAATGTGCCAACACTGCAGCACCAAGGCATCAGGAAGTTTGGAGTGAGGATGGCAGACAAAATGTCCGTATTCAATCAGTTTATTGAGTATTGAAGGCCAAGTATACTGTGCTATATGTGCGAGAGCTATGCTAATCTGTGCGGTCATAGGAAACTACGGATACCAAAACGTGGTTGAGTAGCAAAGAAGAAACATCAAATTGGAAAATAGTTTTTATCAAAAATAACAAAAAAATCAACAATGAAGAAACAAAATGAAAAAAAAAGATAAAAACAAAACCAGTGAAAAACATCGTTTCAGAACAGGATCATAATGCATAGAAAAAGCCAGTGCTAGAACTGGAGAAACTGGAATCCAAAGACAGCCCCTTTCCTCTGGGGAAGGTCACTACAATCCCTCTTGTACAGCCTGCACTCGTCGTTTCTCTTCTTTTTTAATTTCAGGTAGATGATAACAAGAGTGCAAACCAGTGCACTGTTGGCCCTGATCAAACCCAGAGAGATCACCAAGATCACAAGTTTATCATATCTGGTAAGGTCTCACTGGCTTGAAAATAGCATAGCCTTCCATGCATTTAGAGAGAAAACTGTTTATTTTTTTGCCATCGCTTATTGAACAGGTGAACATTCTAAACAACATTGGCCTTGTTTTTGTGCATTAGCTGATCAGCTTTTAAAACTTCAAATTATTTTAATTATCAAGGTGCTGATGTATAATGCAGTTTTCAGTGACATGTCCTATGTTTAAGTATTAGATTGTCTTTCCAAAAGGTGCTACATGTATATTTTGTAGATTGGAAACCTGACTTACCATAATATCACGACAGCAAAAATGTTCTGCATTCTTTTTCCTAATTTAAAAGTGGAGCACCTTCTCCAACTTGCCAGAACAGGGCCTGGCATTATAGTCAACAATAGTGATGTTTTGTCACAATAATATTATAGAATCTGGTCGACATCTTTTTTGCTCCTGAGTTACTACAATTTTCCTAATTCTGCAAACTCCCACTTAAAGGGGCACTCACACGCTTGCCTGACAAGCAAATAATTTAAATCGCAATCCAGTTCCATCCTCTTCATAATAGATAAAAACACTATAGATTTGCATTGATTTAACTGTTAAAAAGTCATTTAACAAACCTGAACTGTTATTTTGGTTATTCCAGGTAAACTTAAATGTATTTTTCTTGATTAGAATTAGATTTATTTTTTGACAGGTTGTACAAAAATAATGTGTGCGAGTGCCCTTTAAGTGGGCAGATGGATTTTTTACCTTGATTCATTTGCATTTTGTGGTGTAAAATTTGATCTTGAAGTCTAGCTAGTCCTTATTAGCTCAAAAAATCTCTCAAATCCTGTGTGAAATCACCCAGAGCTGTTCGCTTGTTTGATTGACGGAAACCAAACATTGTAGAGTTTGCAGAATGGTGAAAACTAGAATTGCATTAATGCTGTTGACTGCTGATTTTAAGAAGTCCATAAAAAGTGGCCATTTGGCAACTGGGTTGGAATTTTTGCTTGCCAAACACTAAATCTACCATCGGTTGCATCTACCCGTCTACACGCGCGACAAAAACATGTTCTGTCTGCACGTGAAACTTCGAAGTTTTGACAGTTGAACTTCAAAGTTTGCCCGCCCAAGCGTGAAGCTTTGGTGACGCTCGTGAGTGGAAAAGGGTAAAAAGTTTAGTTGATTTATTTCTTTTGACCAGAAAAACTGTGAAGTAATCAGAATATAAGCCCTTTTCAATGTTTGTTGTTGAAACGAAAGTGCGGACTTAAATATTGTGACAAAAACTTTCAAGTTTGGCTCGTCAAAACATTAAAGTTTCACTGTCAAAACTTTGAAGTTTCGCGTGCCGACAGAACATGTTTTTGACGTGAGTGTAGACGGGTAGCTGCAACCGACGGTAGTTGCCATTTGCAACCATAACTTCACAATGAAGGACATGTCACCAGAAGTTACCAGAAAAAATGCATTTCATAACAGCACATAGCTTTACTGTACCTTATTAGTGCTGTAACTACATAGTAGCTCTGAAATGCAATAGAAGGCTATGCTATGTGGCGCTAGTGGCCTTTACAGGAGTTACCCATGACTGACATGAACTTTTCTTTCCCAAGTCCTCAAAGCCTCCGTGTGAGACACCATCAGACTGTGTAGCTACTCCCATTGGACTAAATAGGTACGGACCTCTGTAAGTGTTTGATAATCAAGATTTCATTATTTATTGAGATGAAAACTACTTCAAGATGCAGAGATAATTACTGGTAGTACTAGCAAGTATTGTATATAGTGGAATCAAGATTAAATCTCCTGAAGAAAACAGAAGAAGTTTTGTATCTAAAAAAATATTCAACGTGTACATATGTATAAAAAATTTGTTCTCAAGTAACCCATTTTGTAGTTTCAAGGAGATTGTGTTTGATGAGTTCATTAGGCATCATAGAAATAAACTAAAGTACATCAATTTCTTGTGTACAGTTTTGGTGAACCATAAGAATGTAGGCATTATACACATGAAATACTACTAAAATGTCACCAAAACCCAATTGTTTACTCTTTTATAAATATGTGTTTACTGCGGTTTTCATAATTCTGCGAACTCTCGCTAACGATTTCCAACCGTCAAACCGCCTTCTGGCTTCCGTCAATCAAACGCCCGAGTCTTTTCGTAGTTTCTCTTTGTGTTTTTTGATTGGCCAGCACGTAACGTTGTTGTCGCGACAGGAAGCCATTTTAGCACTGCTTAGGCGCTGGCCAATCAAAAAGCACAAAGAGTAACGACGAAAAGACTCGGGAGTTTGATTGACGGAAGCCAGAAGGCAGTTTTACAGTTGGAAATCAATAACGAGAGTTCGCAGAATTACGAAAACCGCAGTAAAATATAATACTACATGTACTTCCTGCTATTGTATTTCTTGAGTTTAATGCCTACTTCGTTTTGTACCACATGACTCCAAATAAGCCATCATGCATAATTTTGTGGAAATGTTAGAGTGGTTTCCATCATCCTGTGAAACACACTTAAGCATATTGTATAGTATCAGTCATTTTATTACGCTCTTATTCCATTGTCCTCTTTTGTATTGTATGAGCTATTACTCTTCGGCTATTACACTTTGTTTCATTGGTTATGGAAAGCACTCTAAGTTATAACAGCTTTTTCAGGTAACATCAGACAGTTAGGGTCACCCCCCCCCCCTCATTTTCTTAAATAACCGCCTTGGACATTATTCTTCTTCCCCTTTGGAAATAGCTAGGGAAGAGCCTTTTTCGCTTTGAAAAATGGAATAGCCCTTGGTTTTTTCTGTTCATTCTATCAAACTGCTCCTTGCCCAGTTAAGGCTAGTGCAGATGAATTGGCTCTTGTCACAATGTCTCATAGCATGACAAACAAAAGCACTGGCATGGCAAGTAGCTAGTGCAGATGAATAGACCTCCTCGGCTTGCCCTTTTGTTTTGCCCATTTCAGATCATGTGGCATTCCCATGAGTATTCTCTCTTTCTTTTTCTGCTACGCACCGAAGGATATATGAATATGGAATCATTCAAAACAAAGAGAGAATACTCAGGGAATGACGTGTGATCTGAAATGGGCAAAACATTACGCCCAAGCCGAGGAGGTCTATTGGCTCCTGTCACAATGTCTCTCATAGCATGACAAACAAATGCACTGGCATGGCAAGTAGCTGATTGGTTCATTGATTGTAGCACAGTGCTGCATTGTACCAAGCGTGATCTAGATCTAGAGAGGAGTAGATAGGGTGTCCCTGTGGGCCATTCCATTTTTAAGCCGAACCCCCCCTACGGAAGAGCTCATTTTCTTTATTAACCCTCTCGGAAAAAGGGCCTATTTTGGATTGCACCCCCTCGGAAAAAACCCACGGAAGAGGCTATTTTTTATTGCACCCCCTCGGAAAAAAACATGGAAGAGGCTTTTCCTTGATGTACCCCTTCGGAAAAAAACACGGAAGAGCCTTTCTTTCGGTTTGACCCCTCGGAAATGGCCATTTTGCTGTACCCCCTAGGAAAACTTCTTCTGTAGGGGGGTGCGGCTAAAAAATGGAATGGCCCTGTACATATCGCTAGACCAAGTGGGATTGAGGCCCCTGTTTATTTTTTGTTAATCTTTGTTTATTTTTTGTTAATCTTTTTTTATTTATATATTATATAAAACAAAAAAAAAACACTCCAATTTCAACATACATACCGGTATACCAATATAAAATCAACCACATACTAAAAACAGAAAAAAGGATCTCAAGAATAACATTTTTAAAAGAGGATCCCATTTCTTTAGATGACTTAGTACTTTATCTTTTTTGGAGGCAATGGAAAGCTCAATTTTCTCGATTTCTTTCACATGTTTCCAAAATAACTGCATTTAGTTTTCTTAATCAACAAAAGTATATGTAACGCTTTGCTAACAATTAGAATGATTAGAAAATTTAAAAGGCTCTTCTTATCGATTTCCTTAGTTACCCCTAACAGTATTTCAATTTCTGATAGATTAATATCCGATTGTAATATATAGACTTTCGGGCATCTTTCCATTGATCTCCAAAGTCTTGAACTTTTATGCATTGATAAAATAGATGCTCCTGTTGATGGGCTCCCTGTGCATATGACTAGTCCTAGTGGAGTAGATGGAGACCCTGTTGACAGGCTCCCTGTGCATATGACTAGACCTAGTGGAGTAGATGGAAACCCTGTTGACAGGCTACCTGTGCATATGACTAGACCTAGTGGAGTAGATGGAGACCCTGTTGACAGGCTCCCTGTGCATATCACTAGACCTAGTGGAGTAGATGGAGACCCTGTTGACAGGCTCCCTGTGCATATGACTAGTCCTAGTGGAGTAGATGGAGACCCTGTTGACAGGCTCCCTGTGCATATGGCTAGACCTAGTGGAGTAGATGGAGGCTCCTGTTGATGGGCTCCCTGTGCATATGGCTAGACTTAGTGGAGTGGATGGAGATTCCTGTTGATGGTCTCCCTGTGCATATGACTAGACCTAGTGGAGTAGATGGAAACCCTGTTGACAGGCTCCCTGTGCATATGACTAGACCTAGTGGAGTAGATGGAGACCCTGTTGACAGGCTCCCTGTGCATATCACTAGACCTAGTGGAGTAGATGGAGGCTCCTGTTGATGGCTCCCTGTGCATATGGCTAGACTTAGTGGAGTGGATGGAGATTTCTGTTGATGGTCTCCCTGTGCATATGGATACAGCTAGTGGAGTAGACGAAGGCTCCTGTTGATGGGCTCCCTGTGCATATGGCTAATCTTAGTTGAGTGGATGGAGACTCCTGTCGATGGGCTCCCTTCGCATATGGCTAGAGCTAGTGGAGTAGATTGAGGCAATTGTTGATAAGCTCCCTGTGCACATGACTAGACCAAGTGGAGTAGATAGAGGCAACTGTCGATGGGATCCCTGTGCATATGACTAGACCAAGTGGAGTAGATAGAGGCTCCTGTGCATAGGCTAGACTTAGTGGAGTAGATGAATCTTGTCAATGGGCAACTGCCTACTTGCTTTCGTTCATCACCATGCTACAAATCTGGCTGTACAGGACTTCCTGGGCGATATAGTTCGCTTTGGGATGAAAATCCAGCCTAATTGATTGGTTCTTGTGTAGTTTGATTGTCAAGTAGCTGAACATCCTCCTTCTCATCTCTTGTATCACCCATCTCGACTTCTTGTTTCACTGGACGCGCTATCTCCCCTACATGGTCCGGCATGGCCCTTTTGTTCGTCTCGGGGAGTGTCATACAAAGGGCTCCACTGATGAGGGCGTTGATACCGATAATACCAAATGGTAAGAGGGGGTGGATTTGTTGCTAAAATGAGAAGGGTGAGCAATGGTTTTGTGTTAGCAAGACGAACGGATCACTTGCAATATACACGGCGACTATGCCACTATTATAATCAAGTTTCTGCGCGCTATAGACGATTCCAGCTATACGCGCGTGTGCTGTTCTTTATTCAGAAATACCCAAGCCGTGTATATTAGAAATGCATAAATGTTTCACGTCTCACCGAATAAGTGACGTACGGAGAACAAAATGATCCAATTCGTGCTGCAGATGTCATCGTCCCCATCGCGGTACTCCTGTAACAGAGGGACAAGCAACTTCTTAACAAATAGATCTCGTTTTGCGTGCGTGTGTACTGTAATAGATACACAGATGACGTCACAGAATGTCATGAACAACAGTCACGCAACTCAACTGCGTCTCGTTGCGTACTTTTTTTCGGCTTATCTCCGGTGTATAACCTGCGAGTGCGCACGAACTGCGTCACAAAGCTTCCTTTGTTTGGTAGAACGAATCAGGATGAAATAAGAACTGAACACAAATGTGTCCTCTGGGAATGGTTATTACACCGGAGTTAACCCTTTTTTCTGTGTATCTAATATATAGATTTAGCCACTGGCTAAAAGCGGAGCTCCTGGTTATAAAATTTCCTGTGTGAATGAAAGGGATTCCCATGTGTACATGGTTTACATGGTTGCTTTAGAGTCTTCCCTTCACGAGATATTGATTTTTCAAGCACAGATTACGTCATCGATAACGTCACATCACGTGACCATTTAATTTCGCTAATCTGGTGACCTGGATTACATAACCCAAGTTCATATCAAGAAAATTTCGCCAAAAACTGTCGTTTTGCCGACGTTGCAAAACTTCCTTATTAGAAAATCCCCCTTACCTTATTTGGAAGGTCTGTAAGTACTTTTCCTCATATCTTAGCGAAAAAAGCAGGAAAATTGACCAAAACTTGCAGATACTCGAGAAACATCCTTCTCTTGGTCGCCATTTTGTTTTTACCCCCCGCCGAGGGGCCTGAGTCACGTTTTGAACACCACAGGCAACCCGCGCGGATTTGCCATAAAAACGACAGCACTTTCTTGATATGTGGTTGGTTTAGAGCCTTCCTTTCATGAGATATTCATTTTTCAAGCGTAGATGACGCCATCGATGACGTCATATCACGTGACCACCTCATTTCGCTCATCTGGTGGCCTAGACTACACTACCCAAGTTTGGTTGTTTTAGAGTCTTCCCTTCACGAGATATTGATTTTTCAAGCATAGATGACGTCATCGATGACGTCACATCACGTGTCCGTGTTACAGCACCCCCCTTGTGGCATAGACAAAATATCCCAAGTATGGTTGTCTTAGCATGTTCCCTTGAGGAGATATAATTTTTTCTTTGCATACCACAGGTTCCCATGTGTACAAGGACGGACAGACGGACGGACGGACGGACGGCGTACGCTATAGGTTTAATACCAGAAAAATAAAGAAAAAATCATATCTCCCGAAGGGTAGCTTCTATAGAAGCCAAACTTGGACAAAGTTTCAAAGACCATAAGAGGAACTCTACACCAAAGTCACGTGCCCTTACGTCATCAATGACGTCATCAAATGATCCATAATGCCCGTGACGTTCAAAAATCAACTCGATAGTAATATAGATTTAGCCACTGGCTAAAAGCGGAGCTCCTGGTTATAAATTTTCTGTGAATGAAAGGGATTCCCATGTGTACATGGTTTACATGGTTGCTTTAGAGTCTTCCCTTCACGAGATTAATTTTTCAAGCAAAGATGACGTCGTCGATGACGTCATATCACGTGACCACTTCATTTCGCTCATCTAGTTACCTAGACTACACTACCAAAGTTTGGTTGTTTTAGAGTCTTCCCTTCACGAGATATTGATTTTTCCAGCATAGATGACGTCATCGATGACGTCACATCACGTGACCACTTCATTTCGCTCATCTAGTGACCTAGACTACACTACCAAAGTTTGGTTGTTTTAGAGTCTTCCCTTCACGAGATATTGATTTTTCAAGCATAGATGACGTCATCGATGACGTCACATCACGTGACCACATCATGTCGCTCATCTAGTGACCTAGACTACACTACCAAAGTTTGGTTGTTTTAGAGTCTTCCCTTCACGAGATATTGATTTTCAAGCATAGATGACGTCATCGATGACGTCACATCACGTGACCACTTCATTTAGCTCATCTGGCGACCTGGATTACATTACCCAAATTTGGTGGTTTAGAGTCTTCCTTTCATGAGATATTCATTTTTCAAGCGTAGATGACGTCATCGATGACGTCATATCACGTGACCATCTCATTTCGCTCATCTGGTGGCCTAGACTACACTACCCAAGTTTTGTTGTCTTAGAGTCTTCCCTTCACGAGATATTCATTTTTCAAGCATAGATGACGTCATCGATGACGTCATATCACGTGACCACCTCATTTCGGTCATCTTGTGGCCTAGACTACACTACCCAAGTTTGGTTGTTTTAGAGTCTTCCCTTCACGAGATATTTATTTTTCAAGCATAGATGACGTCATCGATGACGTCACATCACGTGTCCGTGTTACAGCACCCCCCTTGTGGCATAGACAAAATATCCCAAGTATGGTTGTCTTAGCATGTTCCCTTGAGGAGATATAATTTTTTCTTTGCATACCACAGGGTTCCCATGTGTACACGGACGGACGGACGGACGGACGGACGACGGACGGACGGACGGACGGACGGACGGACGGCGTACGCTATAGGTTTAATACCATAACAATAAAGAAAAAATAATATCTCCCGAAGGGAAGCTTCTATAGAAGCCAAACTTGGACACAGTTTCAAAGACCATAAGAGGAGCCCTACACCAAAGTCACGTGCCCTTACGTCATCAATGACGTCATCAAAATGATCCAAAATGCCCGTGACGTTCAAAAATCAACTCGATAGTATACTATACGTTTTTCCCTTAGGTATGGTGCTCCGCTTGCGCGGGCCTTCGGCCCGCGCAGGAGCTCCGCTATAATATATAGATTTAGCCACTGGCTAAAAGCGGAGCTCCTGGTTATAAAATTTTCTGTGTGAATGAAAGGGATTCCCATGTGTACATGGTTTACATGGTTGCTTTAGAGTCTTCCCTTCACGAGATATTAATTTTCAAGCATAATGACATCATCGATGACGTCATATTACGTGACCACTTCATTTCGCTCATCTAATGACCTAGACTACACTACCAAAGTTTGGTTGTTTTAGAGTATTCCCTTCACGAGATATTAATTTTTCAAGCATAGATGACGTCATCGATGACGTCACATCACGCGTCCGTGTTACAGCACCCCCCTTGTGGCATAGACAAAATATTCCAAGTATGGTTGTCTTAGCATGTTTCCTTGAGGAGATATAATTTTTTCTTTGCATACCACAGGGTTCCCATGTGTACACGGACGGACGGACGACGTACGCTATAGGTTTAATACCAGAAAAATAAAGAAAAAATCATATCTCCCGAGGGAAGCTTCTATAGAAGCCAAACTTGGACAAGTTTCAAAGACCATAAGAGGAACTCTACACCAAAGTCACGTGCCCTTACGTCATCAATGACGTCATCAAAATGATCCATAATGCCCGTGACGTTCAAAAATCAACTCGATAGTATACTATACGTATACTTGCGCGGGCCTTCGGCCAGCGAAGGAGCTCCGCTATTACAGTACATACGCACAAAAAAAACGAGATCTATTTGTTTTAACAACAACTACCCTGCTAGCAGAGACTTTTCCTTGACATTTCTCTTTCCTTTTGTTGTTAGCCTACGCGGTTTGGCTGTCGCGCGTAACCAAAACTACTACGCGAACGCACGACACGCGACTACCTCCGTTTAATGTTACAGCCATTCTCAGTTACACCGGTCGCCGGGAAAAAAGCTTGCAAGCGAAAACTCGTTGTTCTGTCTTGTCTGAGCGCGACAAGCTGTAAAAGACTAACAGAAAGAAAGCTCTGCTAGCAGGGTTTATACAACAACACTAGTAAAACGCGCGCTCTGATTGGCTGACAGGCCGTGTGTTATTACTCAGGGGACTTAAAGCATGGGTCCATGCGGCCACGCCCTTAAAAACATTCATCGGTCCTTAAATTGGGTGAACTAAAGATAGGCTCCCTGTTCTTATATAATGTGATAGGCATCGTCATTCTTGATAATTTAGTTGATTGTTGTTCCCATGGAAACCAAATCTTAACCTTTGACCTCAATTTTAAGAAATGAAACTTCAAGGCTTCGGGAGTATCGGAAAATTCACATCTCTCTTAAAACCATCCTATGGAAATGCTAGGCTATCAGGTAGTATTTATCACTCCAATTCGATATCTTGCACAACATTTCTAATTTTGAAGTTATTAAAGGATATCAAATTTCACAGTGTCCTAAAATAGGATTCCTAATGAAGTGGACATTTTCTCGAATTGGATCAGATATGCCTGTGGGGACCTTAAACACATCACATTGTTATTTCTTCAAAGTTTATAACTTTTGCGGACCTCCCGAGGGCTTTTCTGAAACTTGCTTAAATGCTAGGTTCAAAGGTCACATTCCATGTTTCTATGGAAACAAAACACAAGATTTATTTATATCATGACCGTTAAGAACCATGTTTGGCAGTGGGAGAAGCAAAACTATTCAAAGTGCTCTCGTGCGTGACGGGCACTATTTAAACCAACAGAACAATAGACCATGGCCCAGTTCGTTCGAACCGACGCTCTAGTCGCTTCTTTCGCTCTTACTATTAGTCCACGTTGTAAACGTTCGTTAGCTTTGGAGTCTTTATGGCGGAAAATCAAATGCCAGGAGAACCTATCCGTGTCATCCTTCCTCCAGAAGAACCTGCATTACCTGCAGCCGCCCCACAAGATGTTGTTAATGGAGGCCAAGCAGCTGCTCCCGTACCACCAATTCCCGCTGTTGAAGTCGCTCCAGCTCAAGCTGAAGCGCCTCTTGATGTTGCCGAGGTTCGTAGCTTATTACTATTGTTCTATTAGCCGTTTCCCTGTTCGTTTTGGTCTTAGAAGTCCTTAGTTTTTCAGTCCTTTGTTGGCGTAATTAGTTCTTTAGTAACCACACCACGTTCCTCGCTAGCGTTTCGTTGCTCTTACAGAAAAGTTTTCAGTTTTAGATCCTCGCTATTCTGCGTTTTTTTCCCATCTTTTACATCAGTATTCATCTCGGAGTTAGCTTTTATATCGTGCTGTTCGGCTAGTTGTTTGCTCTTTTAGCGCCTAGTTTTAGCTTCGGCATATTTTGCATTCCTACGTGTTTTTCATTCTTTCCCACAAGATTTTTGCCGTTTGTTTAAATATTTTTAACCTACAAGCTATAGTTAATAAGTGTTGATCAGTAAAAGTCTATCTTGCATAATTGTTTTGGAAATGTGCTCCATGGTTGTGGCCCGGGCTATTTTTGTGCGTTGTCTGTGGTCGGGGCCCAGATCGTAAATCATTTTAAAAGTTTTATTTAAAGTTAAAGGCATAGAATATGTGTGTCTGTGGTCGGGGGCCCAGACTTTAAAACTGGAAAGTGACACTGAGATATGCGTGTCTGTGGTCGGGGCCCAGACTGTAAAACTGAAAAGGTATGTTTAGGAACGACAGAGAATATGCGTGTCTGTGGTCGGGGCCCAGACTTTAAAACTGGAAAGTGACATTGAGATATGCGTGTCTGTGGTCGGGGCCCAGACTGTAAAGCTGAAAGTAATATTTTGGAGTTTAAAGGCATATAATATGAGTGTCTGTGGTCGGGGCCCAGACTGTAAAACTGGAAAAGTGACATTGAGATATGCGTGTCTGTGGTCGGGACCCTACTGGTTCCGTAAAAGTTATAACGTTAAGGTAATTTGCATGCTGGCCGGAGACGCGGCTTTAGAGTCTTGGGGTTTTACAACATATATTTAATCTTAGTAGAATTTTCCATTTCACGTTTATTTATTTTTGTGTATCTATGTGTGCGTATTTTGGGGTGCGTGGGTACCCAAATTGGTCGCTATTAGGTTTGGCACTTCGCGTAGCACTTTAGTCGCTGCCGGTTTTAGATGTTATGTCAGTCGGCTTACCTTCCGTTCACTCGCTTGTTTTTGCCGTTCGTGTCTCTTTGTATGTTTGTTGTCTGTTTGTTTTGGGGTTTGTTTGTCTGTTCATTTTGTTTGTTGTTTGTTTGTTTGTTTGTTTGTTTTTAGTATATGTGCTACTCTGTTGTTTGTTGTTTGTCTTATTTGTTGTTTGTTTGTTTGTTTGTTTGTATATCCGTTAGCCTGTTTGTTTTCGTTTGATTGTTGCAATTGTTGGTTGGCCTACATTGCCGCCCGGAAAAGTCGCATGATTTAAAAAGTGTTTTTCAATACATTTGAGGTTGTATCCTGATTGTTGTTTTCCTTCTCTCTAAATGTCAGATGTCCAACTTGATCAAATCGCTACAAGGCGAAATTAAGAAGCTTAAGGAGGATAATCTCTTTCGGGGGGTGTTGCCGCCTCTCTTGCCCTTGTCCGCAGCTGGCCTCGGCACCCAAGCACCTCCGGGATTGTCACATGATCTTGAGTGCCATTCAGCAGCTAGCAGATAACGCCCGCACCTCCTCGGATCCGAAGGCTGCCGAATACGAAGCGATACTGCGTCAGTGTCGACCCATTATGTTCAGGAGTGACCTGGGAGACATAGTTATAAGGCTGCTTGGGTCTAAAGAGGAAAGTACTGTGGCGGCAACCATCGCTAAGATGACAAACAAGCCTGCAGGCAGGTTAGGCGGCAGCCCATCCCCCTACCCGTTGTTCCGTAGAGGTCAGCAGTTTACCCCACCCTCCAGGCAACCCAGATTTAGAGGCACTGCAAGAACCTGCTTTGGTTGCGGTCAGATGGGACACTTTCAGAGAAATTGTCCAAATAAGTATTGACATAATTGAATATTAATGAGCAAAATGAGGATTTATACTGCATGGCCATAATAAAAGTTCTCCTTTTCCAATATTTAGTTCAGTACTCTTTGTTCTGTTTAGCTTTTGTTTAGCTCGTGTTTTTTCACTCCCACCCACCTTTTTGTCGCTCTTCCAGGCGCGGGTTTCTACGCCCTTACGCTCTGGGACCGACATTTCGGTGGACCCTATTCCGGTTTTGGTACCCCTTCCAGTTTTCTCCTATTTGGTAATTCCGGATTTTTTGTGTTCGTTTCCCTTTAGGCACCCCCCCTCAAGCGTCGTAAAGTGCTCGATTTCCGTCAGCAGCTTCGTGAAAGTATACTATGCGAAGTAAAATGGTGTAACTGGAAGGGCGGGTCCATCGAAATGGTCGGCCCCAGACCTCCACCCGCGTTGGTATCTAAGGGTTATGTTAAGGGTTCCCCTGAAATGGCGATCCTCCGCGATCCGTCGGTTTTCGTTCCTGGTGGGATCCATGAACATTTTGAACTTTGGGAGAAAATTACCCCAGTGGGTGAGGGTTTGGAGATCTTATCAATCATTAGAGACGGCGTTGATGCGTGGTCATACTTCAAACCCTTCAAAGGAACATTCGCAAAAACATATTACAACTCGGCCTATCCCCTCCTATGGTGCTCCAAAATAGTCCTTCGTGCCTAGCGTTTGAAGATTTTTATTACCCAAACTATCGTAGAACGTGTCGCCAATGGCTCGTTAATATTTTGGGGAGAGGTGGGCATGGTTAAACCCCCGTACCTTGTTATGCCGTTCACAGTAGAGCCTACTAAGCCCAGAATGTGTCATGACGAACGTTTCCTAATCTCTGGGTTAAAGATCTATCCTTTCACTAGATTACTTATCAGACCTCCCTAGGTACGTTGGCCATAATCATTTCCAAAAACTGTTGCGACGATAAAGCGGTTATGACCACATCAGGTTGACTCCATCTAGCAGAACCTTATTCGGGCTGTGTTGGAAGGGTTGTTATTTTGTTTATGCTACTCTGCCGTTTGGTTGGAAAGCCAGCGCTTATGTTTATCACTCTAAGGGCATGCTGGCCACCAACTACATACGTACCCTCGGAGTGCCTTGCAGCCAATACATAGATGACAGGCATATTGGTCAACTGACTGTGCAGGGAGATTGTACGTGGTCCGATTTCGAACTAGCCCAAGCAGCCGCTTACATTGTTATGTCTGTACTCACGTCCCTTGGATATACGCTAGCCATAAGCAAGTCAACTTTTATCCCCACCCAGATTATCCGTTTCTTGGGATACCTGTGTGATTCCACTCGCATGGCCTTTTTTCTCCCACAAGATAAGAAAGAGAAGTTTATTACACTTCGGGAAGCCATTCTAGCAAAAAATAAAGTTGATCTAAAACTCTCCAACGTCTCGCAGGAAAGACTACATCCTTTGCTATTGCCGTCCCTGCCGCCAGGTTGTTCTCCCGAGTTATGTATCGATCGATTAGTAAGGTGGCCAAGAGCCCCTTTTACAATGAGCTAGTTCGAGGGGAACTTCGCGATGAGATCACGTATTGGAGATTTCTTGACGATTGGCAAGGTTCGTTGCCTGGTTGGACGAACGCCACAAGTCTGTCAAGCTATTCACTGACGCATCCAACTCTGGTTGGGGAGGCATCATTTTGTCAGACGTACCTTATATCTTACGAGACCACTGGAATACCGAAGAAGCAGCACAACACATTGGGCTTAAGGAGGCCTCGGGGCTACGCCTTACACTTTCCTCCGCGGCTGAATGTTTGCGTAATTGTCGGGTTGATGCGTACTCAGATAACGCCGCACTTGTCCATGCATGGAAGAACCAAGGAGGAAAGAGCAAGGCACTCACTGACGCCATTAAAGCCGTCTATGAGGTGACTTTGCGTTATAATATCGCTTTAGCAGTGAGTTTTGTTCCCTCTAGAGAGAATCTGGCGGACGCCCCATCTAGATCTTTGTCTCCTAGTGACTGTATGCTGGCACCAGTAGCTTGGAGCACCCTGGAGAGTCGTTGGGGCCCACATACCGTTGACCTTATGTCTCGAACGTTCAGCGGGATGCTGTGGGAAATCCCCTCAGGCACTTTACTCCCTGGCCTTCTTTGTACTCTGCTGGCGTAAACATGTTTGCGCAAGTTCTATCACCGTTGGAGAACGTCTATGTTTTTCCACCTCCGGTCATGGTAGGCCCAGTCCTCCGTTTTCTCTCCAACAACTGTGGCTGCCCTTTTACGCTGGTGGTATCAGATGTTTTCCCACGAAGGTTCTGGTGGCCTTTAATAATTGGGAAATGCCAGGATAGAACCCAATTGGGTACCAAGGGCGACGTGGGAGCCCTTTTGTTCCCTTCCTCCAATGGCGGAGTTGTGGCCAAGCCTCTTTCATGGATTTGTGAGGGTTCCGTTTCTCTCGTCCGAGAATTTGATGGCGTCTTTCCTTCTCTATTTTTAGGCTGTTCCCCGAGTTTGGAGACCTGCTTTAGCTTGTGTTACATGTTTCTACCCTAACGATGATTGTGCAAATTTCTGCCAACGGTGTGGCAACAGGAAAACTGAAGCCATCTCCCAACCTCATTCTCATCTGGAAATTAACCTTCCAGTTATCGATGCAAGGATATCTAGTTTACGACAGATTGCGGCATCCTCGTCGTACGGCAAACAGAAGTCTCAGTTACAACGAGAGCTTCAAACTTTTCTTTCATCTTTGGGCCCTCCTAAATCAACCTGACCTGCGTACCTCAGGATATTGTACGGTTTCTGGTTTGGAAGGATCGCAAAGGAAAGACTAAAGTACACCAGGATTGCTGCGTAACTACTACTTTGGGAACCAGTAACACTTGCGCATGTCCCACACGGTTGGCCTCCGGGACTGTTGACTCATTAATTGGAAACTTGCGGACGATTTTTAAATCGGCCAGCCGATCCGGGGAATGGGACGACAGCATAGGTTGGGGAAACCCTGCAACCCACATATCTGTTAAAGAGTACTTAAAATATATCAAAAAAGAACAAGCCCAGGCTAGGGTGCTCCCAAAACAGGTCACCCCAATCTTTTTTGATAGATTTTTAAAGGTGGTGTCGCTCCGCAGGACTCGCCTCCAGGAACCTTCCGCGACAGCCATTCAGCAGTATATTTGGGCACGTGACTTGTTTTTTTTTCATTGGATTCTCAAGAAATAGAGTTCTCAGGAAATAGAGCTTCGGACCTAGGCAGAATTAAAGCTGCGGATGTTTTGCAAAACCCTGACGGTAGAAGTTTACTTTTTGTCCAGCGTGTCGGAAAAACGCTTAGAGGAAGTAATTCGCACCCCATCTCAGTCCGACAGTCTAGTAACTCAGCAATCTGCCCAGTACAGAATCTCTTATTTTACAAGAGAATTTGTGACGCATTAAAGATTACACTGACCAACGGCTACCTCTTCCGCACTACGTCCGAGCACTCTTCGGTAACAAACGCCCCTTTTCTGGCCTCGGCAGCTCAAGCTCGTTTAACCTCTTATTTGAATGACCTAGGGATTAATGGGGTGAGAGTGTGCACGGTTTCAGAGGTGGGACGGCCATTTTGTTAAGAATGTTGGGCGCCTCTAAACCAGATGTGGCTCGGCATATTGGCTGGAAGTCAACCAACATGGTTAATTACTACACACAGTTGGATAGGTATTGAATGCGCTGCCAGCCGACGATACCGCTCAGATGTTAGCCTCTAGTACTGAGAATCACGGCGACGGCGCAGCTGCCACTCGGCTCGGGACTCAGTTTCGGGAATGTGACAGTCTTACTGGTTTTACACAAGTATTTGGTTAGTAATAAGACTCTAAGTACTATAAGATTTAAAAACGTTAGTTTTGGGGAAAGGGGTTTAGTTACGGGTAGTCAGCTTTTGGAGGATCAGGTTAGGGGGATGTATACAGGTGAACCTTGGGGTCGTCTCCTAGGACTCGCATCTACCCATAACTCACCCTAGTCCGTGAGCAAGAGAGCAATAGGAATAGAATACTATTCAAAGTGCTCTCGTGCGTGACGGGCACTATTTAAACCACAGAAAATAGACCATGGCCCAGTTCGTTCGAACCGAGGCGAATGTGCATTCCCGCTATACAACTGGGTAGGGGCGGGCTGGGGCCTAGGACGGCTCGTCTCAGTGTCTTCGGTATGGTGCTTCATCCGTTTCCCCACCCTCCCACCCTCATGCCATTAATCGTTGCCACTAGCGACCTTCCGTCTCCTTGCCTGCGGACTCGCATCTACCCATAACTCACCCTAGTCCGTGAGCAAGAGAGCAATAGGAATAGAATACCATTGAAGATAGACCACCCCCTAACGTTTTTGATCCGCCATTTTGAATGCAAATGAGACCCATGCCTTAAGTACCCTGAGTAAAGTACACACGCACGATTGACGTCATAGCGCGTGTTGCAAGCAAAACCGAGTTCGAAATGCGCGCACTGTTTGAGCTCATTCATCTTTAGAAAAATCGCTTTTGTTGTTGTATAAAACAAATAGATCTCGTTTTTTTGTGCGTATGTACTGTAATAGATACACAGAAGACGTCACAGAACGTCACGAACAACAGTCACGCAACTCGACTGCGTCTCTTGCAGCGTACTTTTTTTTGTTCATGACATTCTGAGACATGGGAGGCGGAAGCAGGGGGAAATCAATATACGTCCCCGTTGAAAATTTCCTTAATAGAAACTTTCTCACCTTATAACAGTGGGATACAACTCGCTTGAGTAAATAAAGATTCCATCGAAGGCAACGGTAACAAACAACTTGGCAATTACCATAGCAGTTATAATTTTACCGACCAGCATTGCTAGGAGAAAAGAAAGGGTTTAAGAGGAAATCCGTCAGATAAATGAGTAATTTGACCACGAAGTGGATGAGGGCCATTCCATTTTTAAGCCGACCCCCCCCCCCCCCCCCCCCCCCCCCCCCCCCCCCCCCCCCCTACAGAAGAGCTCATTTTCTTTAGTAACCCCCTCGGGAAAAAAAGCCCTTTTGGATTGCACCCCTCGGAAAAACCCACGGAAGAGGCTATTTTTCTATTGCACCCCCTCGGGAGAACCCACGGAAGAGGTTTTTTCTTCTTTTTTTTTAATAAAATGTTTTAATAAAAGGTTTTTTCTTATTGCACCATTGCACCCCCTCGGAAAAAAGCACGGAAGAGCCTTTCTTTCGGCTTGACCCCCTCGGAAATGGCCATTTTTGCTATACCCCCTAGGAAATCTTCTTCTGTAGGGGGGGGGGGGGGGGGGGGGGGGTTGGTGCGGCTAAAAAATGGAATGGCCCTGATGTAAATTATTTTGGTCCAAAAAGTTTTCCAATCGTTACTCGATTTTCAAATGGATTACGTCTTAATACATTACATTTGTTATATTTATTTATTTACCTGTACTTCCGTCGTCGTAGTAACTCAGCAAAGCCGCCACAAGAGAAGCCAATGCAGTGACGTACAGACCTGACACTACAGACTTTTTACGACCAAATCTCACGAGGGAAAAGAATACATTAAAGTTAGGTATCAACAAAATACGATATTTTTTTCTATACATACTACATCACGCTCTGAGCGCGTAAGGCTTAACAAGCGCTCAACAACCTTTATTAAAATAACTGTATATTTAATAAAGGAGTATGTTGTTTCGACTTACTTGCTTAGCATGGGTATCGCTATCGCCATTCCTATGCCCTCGAATACCGCAGACAAGAAGAAGTTCAAGTACATGTTACCGCCAATGGTAGTGGACATCAAGGTGATACCGTAGTACATGAAAGCGCATACCGCCCTGAGGAAAACAGTAGTTTATTTGGTAGTTTATGTGGGTACTCGAACCAGTTGTTAAATACCATCCATACCAGTTGATTCGTGAATCAATGGCACGTGGCCTGAACCCGTGACTTACCATCCATACACGTGGCCTGAACACGTGACTTACCATCTATACACGTGACCTGAACACGTGACTTACCATCCATACACGTGACCTGAACACGTGACTTACCATCCATACACGTGACATGAACACGTGACTTACCGCGTGACCTGAACACGTGACTCACCATCCATACATGGGTTCAGAACACGTGACTTACCATCGATACACGTGACCTGAACACGTGACTTACCATCGACCATCGAACATGGATTTACCATCCACACACGTGACCCGAACACGTGATTCACCATCCATACACGTGTCCTGAAAACGTGACTTACCATGCATACCAGTTGACAAGTGTCCTGCAAATCATGACACGAGAACTGAAGAGGTCCCGGATGTCACCCAGTCTCTCTGTCTTACTAGAGTTCGTCTTCTCGTCAAGCTTGAAATCACTCTCCTTGAGATCTTTTCCATTCATCCTAGCGATCTTGACTAAAGTCTTCTTTGCCTCTTCGTGTTTATTTTTTACCATAAGCCAACGTAGAGATTCGGGTATAAACCTTTGACAGTAAAGACAAAATAAAGAAAGAAAGGAAGGATACTGACCTCGTCGAAAAGGTACATATATGCGTCACGTATGCCACAAAAATGCGGCGATACGTACGAGGTTTAAAGATTGCATTAGGGTAAAAAGCTCATCAGCAATTTTGCTATATAGTTTCGCACTGTATGTTGTTTTACATTATCGGAAGAAACAGAGCAAGAGCAAATAGAAAGAAGGAAGCAAGGATTATGCAAGGCGGAAGGAGCATGCAAGGCTCGAGAAGAAGGACAAAGGGGTGTGGAGCTGCAAGAAGAAAGAATCAGGGAGCAAGGAGGTAGGAATCATGAAGCATCGAGCACGAAGTTAAAAGCATAGAGCATGGAGCATGGAGGATCATCATCATCATCATGTCCGGCTTCCCCGGGAACCTCTGGCAATGATGCACCAAGATAGCCTCAACGTCAGCCGTTGTCATATCATCAGTACACGGAGGCCAACATCTCGGCGCAGCTGGTCGACAAAAGTCCATCCGCTGTCCCCCGCAGGCAGAGCAGGCCCTGATTCGGCTCCCAGAGAACCTGCAGACTGTGATGGGATACACATTGCCCCGCTACCTGCAGTCTCCTAAATGTAATTGTGGTGGGTAGCGGTGGCAGATCTCCATAGATCGAGTGGGATATGATCCGGTCACATTACAGACATTACTCACGGAGCATGGAGTATTAAAGAGGAAAAAGCAAGTGGAATGAGGCAGGGAGTATAAGGCATTCAGCTTGGAGCAAGGCGGAAGCAAGGAGAGGGGATGATGGGACAAGGGAGGAACGAGAAGCACAGAACAAGACAATGAGCATAGAACAAGGAGGAAGAAGCATGAGGAGCATGGGACATGGAGCATGGGTAAGAAGAAGCATGTGAAACAAGGCGTATGGAGCAAGGAAAAAGAAGAAAGGGGCAAGGAGGAGGAGGCATGGGACATGGAGCATGGAAGAAGAAGCACGTGAAACAAGGAGTATGGAGCAAGGAAAAAGAAGTAAGGGGCAAGTAGGAGGAGGGAGCATGGGACAAGGGGCAAGGAACAAGAAACATGACAGAAGGAAAATGGATCGAGCAAAGAGCATGGAGGAGAATATTATTTTCTGAAGAAACGTACGATAATTCTAAATTGTGCTAATCAAAACACGGGGCTACTTGTGGGGCATGAACTGGTACCAGCTCAGTGTCAACTCTTACGATGGTTGCGGCGGCGAGCGATTAAAGTAAATCTCCTGCTAACTGCTATACGTCGTCGACTCGCAACCTACGGAAGAGCTTATTTTCTTTAGTAACCCCCTCAGAAAAAGGGCTTATTTTGGATTGCACCCCTCGGAAAAAAAAAACACGGAAGATTCTTCGACTGAGAACCTGTAGTCGATGGTGCCTCAGTTGATCCCCTTTCTCTATTAGAGCTCCATTTGAAAGGAATTCAAAGCTACAAGCAAGCTACTCGGGACAGAGAATATACGGTTGGTCTGTCCGCTAGGTCTACAATTGTAGCTATCGAATTCACAACCGTACGCACTCATCTTACCAACTGCTCGTGCTATATAAGTTTATTCACTCTACTAACACTACTCCCTCACTGATGTTACCAATTGTTCATATTCACTCTTACTCATGACTCATATTACCAACCTATTACTTTATTCACTTTACATAATGGCTGACTGCATTTTTAAACCGCACCGGGGGGTTGAGGACCTCCCTTAAAAAGACCCCCTCCCCTGGAATTTCCACTCGTGAAACAGACCCCCTCCCCTGGAATTTCCAACCCAATAAATGACCCCGACCCCTGGAATTTCCGTTTTTCCTGGCAAAATACCCCTGGAAAATCTCTTTTGGATAAAATGTCCCTGGAAAATCACCTTTTTTACCCCTCCCCCTTGGAATTTCCAGTCTCCAGACATACTCCCTCCCCTGGAGTTTCCAGAGTTCAATACATCCCCCCTGGAAAATTTTCCATAGGTCCTCAACCGCCCCGGTTCAGTTTAAAAACGAATCAGCGAATGTGTGACGTGCACTAACACACTGTGCAACCTAGCCGCGCGAATACTAATAAAGAGCCCAGGAAGTTGCTTCCTTCACGGCTTTCGTGACTATAACTCACCACCATGCCAGTACAAAGAGAAACCCAGGAGCGCTCGTGATGATTGACAAGGTCCTCCAACTGGGTATCAGGTAGCCTAGCAACGCCAGCATGCACAGGCATATTATCCAAGGCCACCATATGCAAATACCCATAGCGCTGCGGTGACGAACGCCTACATACTCCAATACGAAAACGAATCTTACTACAGAAAACGCACCTAAAAAATATAAAATATATACAAAGAGCTAGCTCAGTGATGGTCAGCTCGGTAGATTCTTCATATATGGTACACCATAGTCTCCTGTTTATGCTCGTTCTTTAAAACATGGGAGATAGTTATGCGGAGGACACTATAATGTACCATATATGAAGGATCTACAGCACGTCTGTGCTATTATTATTATATAGACACGAGTGTTTTACTGGGAAATACGCCACTCGTAGATCTCATACGAAACTACATCAGTAACCTGAATGACATATTTTCCATATTGAGGATGTCGGACAAAACAAAAGTGCTTGTAGATCAATTTGGATTACTTTTTTCGGGTTTGCCTATATAATAAAAAGAAAATTACACGGTGGCTTGAAGATATGATTTTTATTTTCTCGTGTCAAAAACAACATTTTGCTTATTCGCTGCGCTCATTCGTAAAATATTATTCTTGCCACTCGAAAATATAACTCATATCTTCGCGCCACCGTGTAATATCCTCTATTTATTATGATTATTATTAATAACTTCGATCGCGGCACGGAACCTGGCCTGCTGTAGATACGGAATGAGATGGTGATTTGGCTTACCCCCTGTGCATTTCACGGTCACGGCGTAGGCCAGTCCCTGGACTCTCCTTCGCGGATCTCTTGTTACCTGTGGTCGTCGAAAGGAGAATCAAGAAAACTTTGTATGCGCATGCGCTAGATCTTACCAAGATTTTGCATGATGCAAATACCGCTGTCAGAGATAGATTTTTGGCATCAGAAATTTTGTCCATTAAGATAGGACGCCTTTTTGTCCGTTCTCACGAAAATTCAACAAACAGTCTCCGACAGCAGTATTTTGTTCATGCGCACTAACAAAAAAAACAAGTTCTTGGTCGATCAAATCTAGTGCACGCACATGCAAAGATTTCTGCACTCTCGATCCTTTCGGCGACCACAGGCAACAACGGAGCAGCAAAGGAGAGTTCAGGGACTGGACTAGGTCACGGCGCGGCACAATTTTGTCGCGGCACTTTCACAGTCATACGAAATCTGCTCTATCATTCAGTATGTCTTACCAATCCCAGCGCCTGCAAGTGTCCTGCATAACACGAATAGCCAGTAGTGCTGCACAAGAGCCGAGCAGAGTCCACACAAGCAAATAAAGATGCTGGCAGCGAACACGACCTTCTTCCTCCCGACCTTGTCGCTGATAATACTCCCACCCACGGATGCGAACATCCATATGACGAAGATCATGGAGTTAGCAATACTAGCGTACATGCGTTTGTCGCAGACTAGATCCCACTGAAACGAGAAAAATCACAGGGAAAATGGACGGAATGTGTCAAGTAGTGGAGGGAGCTATCATAATAGGTTCACAACAACGTCATATATCAGTCACACTTTGTAAATTTTCAGATGTTAGAAAATAAGCATTGAGTGACGTTTGATCTTCTAGGTATTCATGTATTTGCAGCAAGTTGTCGTTGTACACAGCTGTTTAGATATTTGTTGAAGTTGAAAATTTAGCGAGATTTTTTTGTTTGAGACAGAAAGGGGGGAAGTGTAGGATTTTGTCGAGGGTTACTTTCATATCATTTCGCGGTTCTTGTTGTTGCTCATGGTGATGGCACGATGGTGATCCATTACAATGGCAATGGCAAGCTCAGTGGTAATAACAATGACATTGACAACAATGGCAATGGCAATGGCGAGCACCATGACAATGACAATGACGACAACGATGACAATGACAATGTCATTGCCATCTTGCCATGAGGATGAGAATGACAATAGCAATGGCAAGCACAATACAATGACAACTGCAAGGAGCAAGAACAGTGGCAATGGCAAGCACAATGACAATAACAATGACTACAACAATGATAATGACATTGTCATTGCCATTGCCATGAACAATGACAATGACAATAGCATTGACAAACACAATAACAAGGAGCAAGGACAATATGACATTGGTAATGGCAAGCACAATGACAACGACAATGGTGAATATCGCCAATCATTAATTTTTTTCTGGCTGAACGTTTTGTTTGTGTGTGTGTCACCATCTTACCACCCTCCATTTCCGACCTCACCTCAGTGACTATCGAGTCAAATCCATCGTCCACCACGAATTCCCAGCTGCTGCGCTTAAGACCGCATCTGATCTTGTACCCAGCACCCCCGGTCTGAACTCCCCTGTCATATTACAGTCTGTACTATTGGTAACACACCGCCAGGGGGGTTCAGCAGTACTGAATGTCATTACCATCAACACGGAGCCCGTCCAGAGTCCGACGTACGCGATCAGGAAATACAGGCGGAGCTGAAAGCGTCCGAAACTGCCGACCTTTTCTATAGCCTGCTCTGCTGTTAGACCCATTCTAGGAAGTAAACAGGACATTACATATCAAGACAATTTCGCCCAGAAACTGTCGAATCGCCGACGTTGCAGAACTTCCTTATTAGGTAACCCCTTTACCTTATTTGGAAGGTCTGTAAGTATTTTACTCATACTTGCAGATGTTCGAGAAACATCGTTCTCTTGGTCGCCATTTTGTTTTCCTCCGCCAAAGGGCCTGGATCGAGAGTTTATAAATACCACAGGCAGCCCGCGCGGATCGTAAAAAACCACAGGACTTTTCTTCATATTGAGAACGTTTTATTTATTACTGTTAGATCAGATTAAGGACACACCAACAGTATGAAGCAAATTCATCCAAATCAAATCAAATTTATCCAAATCAAATCGAATTTATCCAAATCACGTCTTTGAATGGGATAAAATATATACCCTTTCCTATAAATTAACAATTGACGTCAAGCACAGAGATTTCCAGTATAAAATTCCGGGAAACGTTGTCACCTAAAAAGCTTGAAGCGCAAAGGATAATGGGGGCATTCAGGCAGTTATCGCAAGCACAGGTAAAATCATTATATTTTAGCACATTTCCAAGCACGTTTGTTCCTAATATCTTACAGAAATTCAAATAAATATTTACCCATACTCCCTAGCGCACCAAGGTTTTTTGATTTTTCCAGTGACAACGTATCCAGGAAACGGTATATATTTATTTTATTTATTTATTTACATGATTCGCCCAATAGAGGGCAGGGCTTACCTACAGAGCGATGCTCCAATAACAGGTTCCCTTCAAATTTACGATATAATTACAATAATAAATGATATATAGATTTCGCCACTGGCTAAAAGCGGAGCTCCCGGTTACATATTTTTCTGTGTTGGGGTCTTGGTTTAACTGTGTGGGGGCGCGCAGACACGGACGCGCCAGCGATACCCAAATGGGAATACCGCTGAAAAATGAAGTCGATCGTTATACCTGAGTTCTACTTTGAGCTATTGTATTCTTCCTGCGATACCTATGGTGGTCCGCTCTGCGGCCTTCGGCCGCTAAGGAGCTCCGCTAATAAGTCAGAAATACTACATAAATAATGTTAACACGATACAAATATAAAAATAAATCGAAACAGCACGGGATAGGTTAGCAGCATAGAGTGGTAACTAACGAGTCCAAGGGCCTAGATTGGTGGCATTTAACACACATGGTCTTATAGGTTTGAGGTATGGCCGGGTCATATACAGTAGAGCAGTGATGTTTCTCAAATTACTAGGCAACGTGTTCCACGTTCTTGGACTTCTGATGTAAAAACTATTTTGGTAAGTGACCGTTTTACATCTACTAACTTGTAAAATGGCCCTAGGGCGGAACCTGAGCGCCTAGTGACACGATTATATACTAATAACATTAAATGTATTAACACATCTTAAATACATTACTTACATTACTTGAATGATATGTTCAATCAAATGTTGAACTACCGATTAAGCCCCAACCAGCGTTCAATGGACCTCCTCGGGTTTAGGGCATAAATGTTTTCCCATTTCAGGTCACGTGGTTTTCATTTGAGTAATGTTTCTTTGTTTGGGTTGCTTCCATATTCATATATATATCCTTCGGTGCGTAGCAGAAGAAGAAAGAAATAATACTCATGGGAATAAGACGTGAATGGGAAAACATTACGCCCAAGCCGAGGAGATATATGTAGATGTTCAGGCAAGCCTGTGGCCGCGTAGCACTAAGTTCAACAGAGTGGAGATAAGGAATTAACCTTGTGTGAAAGCTAACATGCTAATGAAATGGTCCCATGTGTGCTTATGAGCGTTAGCCCTAGTAAGCAGAGAAAGAGAAAAATTTTCTGACCCCGAGAGGGATTCGAACCCACGACCTTCAGAATTGTACATCCGATGCTCTACCAGCTGAGCTATCAGGTCAGACTGGGAGCAGGTCGGGGTATATTATACACTTAATGACTGCTCCCGAGGGAAACATCAATTTTGTTTCCCGAGAATCTCGATGGGATTCGAGGGAAACAAAACTGGTGTTTCCCGAGAGAGTAGTCATTAAGTGTTTAGTTATATAGCAGAAAATATACTACAATTATTAAGTCAAAACAAATGTATTTCAAGAATGAAAAGAGAAGTTACAAAGTTTGCGCGCGACTGCATCATGTAAAGGGAAAACACTCATAAACAACACAATTTTCTTGCATTGGCAAAAACTTATCAAAATTAGCAAAGGTTTTTAAAAAAGACTCGCGTGTTTACAATAAACTTTCTCTTTTTTCCCGCTCTCAAACTCGACGCGCGAAAGCAATATTCCCCGACCAGTCAATAATTTTTCGACGTGACCTTGATTTAGCCAATAAGAGCGCGCGCTCGGTTGGAGTGAGCACTCGCTATATAACAATGGATGTTATATCCCAGTGATCAATTTTAACGCGCGCTCATTGGTCGAAACGTATCACGTGGTGCATTTTCACAGGACAGATATCAGACGATATTGTCCGTCGGAAGTGATATCCGTCCTGGGAGAAGTGTTTTAAGCAAAAACTGGATATTTTCTGTTTAAAAAATGATGGAAAACAAGCAACCAAGGTTTTTGTCTAAGAATGTTAAAATACGGAAATTGGTGGCTGAGGCGACACCGGAAAACACAAAAAAGTCAACTAAACAGACCGTGAATGTTTTGAATGGTTTACAAAATTGTTAGTTTTTTGTTGTTGTTTCAATCCAAGTTAATTCGGTTTGACATTCGCGAAAAAAATGAAAGAACTAAACAAAAAAGAGCAAAATGACGATAAAAGAATTGTTTTTAAACTTACTATTTTGTCGTAGCTTGGCAAATAGAAAAACAACTTGCAATCAGCTCAACCAAAATTTAACCACTTCGAGTGTAGTCCAGCAAGTCGACTTCCAACTCTGCATTTCACGGCTGTCATTATACTACAGTTCACAGCAGAACAATTAATTAAACAGTCCGGCAAGGAATTAGACCTGAAAACCCGAAATCTCGGCTAGATTTCTGTAGAAAAGCACTCGGGAAAGCACTAGAACTTGTGCGTTGTGAATTTGTTTTATGAATTCGCTCTGATTTCTTCTAGCCCCACGTTAGGGTTTGATGGACAGTTTTTGTGTCAACCAATCACAGCTCCAATAAAAATATCTTAGCCAATCACCGCTTACGATTTGCCTTTTCGCGCCATACTGCAGTTTAGTGGTTTTCTCACGTTCACAATGTTTTTTTCTCTCTCGAGTTTTTCAGTGAAGTCGCTGGGATATAAAATAAATAAAACCCTTCTTGGCTTGCTGTAATATCGGCGTATAATGTCTGCGGATGAAAAATGGTCCTCAAAATTTCACATTTGCCCTCGAAGCTTCGCTTCTCGGCCAACTGTTCATTTTTCGTACCATTTTTCATCCTTGGACACATTATCCGCCGATATTACAGCCGCCAGAAGGGGTTTATTTAGTAATTATGGTCGCGGTAATGAAGTGAATATATTATGTCAGGAGCCCATAAGTAGGAGCTTTCATCTTTGGTACTGGGTCCGTGAGGCAGCGCTTTTCCTGGCCTATCTATTTTTAGAACAAATTTGGCGCGAAACGTTGTAAAATTGTCCAATCAGCGTCCAGTCAGCGTCCAAGTCTTGATGTTGTATAAATTATCGCCATCGATAAACATGGCGGAAAGAAGCGAAGACTGACTCTGCGAGTCAAATTCCTCATGTAAATGTCTATAGAAGTTCATTACTCAGTTCGGTATCTGGGATAACAATTATAGCAGAAGTTCTAACCTTAAAATACCCCGAAGAATCGCGTTTTAGCCTCCGCCGCAATCTAGTGTTTCGGCACTGTGCGGACCTCTTGGGGAACCAGCAACAAATTTAAAATGCAAATTTGCATCTAAAAATAACTAGGTCAGGAAATGCGCTGCCTCAACAACAGGGGACTTTTTTGTTTATGCCATGCGCAATAACCGCTGCTCTCCAAGTTTACATTGCAGACTCAACTCAGGGAAAAGCACTGTTGAGTATCACGAATTTGTAATCAAATAGCGCTCTATTTCTATTTCTCGTTTGTTTTGTTTTTATTCTGAAAGCGGGAAGTAATAAAACGTTTATTCAGCTGCCTGTATATTGCAAATCAAAATTGTTTGATTTTAGGATCTGTGGACCTTCATCTGCGACTGTTTAAACTGGGTCAGACTGAAATTCAGACTGCAAGTGCAAGAAAAATGACGTTGTTTTTGTTTAGCAATCGTAACGATTTCCTTTTTTATCCTATCAGTTTACCCTGATATTTCGGGGCCTTCCAGGGGAATTAGATCAAGTGGAAAGATGTCATAGTTTTGGGTTGAGAAATAAAAGTTCTGCACCATGCAGATACACAAATTTTGCTTGAAAAACCTGCTCACACTAAAAAATGTCATGGTGACCAAACAAACATGTTGATTAGTTTGTGTGATAACCTTATTAGAAAATGTCTGGACAAGTTTCACCATAACCTATCCTGGAATTCAATCGATTTGACTACTGATGATTTACAACCCCAGTTTTTGTATCCAACCAAGCTGGGATTTTGTCAAACAATGTGTAAATACCCAGACTGAAGGGTACACACCATGGAAATACAAGCTCAGTTTTCACCACCCTTCCCTGGGATTAAATGGTGGATTATGTCCATGAAAAGGATGAGACTCCAAATTGGTGAACTTTTTATTGTGCTATTTATAACTAACAGAGTATTCTGACAAGTTCTGTAATAGTGGAACCTGGGCAGTTGACAAAATTACACCTGTTGACAACATTGGGTTTTGAGGTGGCAACATAATTTTCACAAGAAAAATTGAATCAAAGAGGATTTTGATACAGCACTGTGATGTTCTTCTGAGCAGTAAACTATCTGTACTGAAAACTCTTAAAAGTAGCCCTTGCTATAGTTCTACTTCTGAAAATCAATCGATGAAATGCTCTCGTAATACTTTAACATCTAACATGTTGCATCCCTGAACCACCAGCACTTGTGCTAGAAATTGCTATTTGGTTGCAGGATGCAGTTGTTTTGTGTCATCCAGACAAGAATGGCATTATGTTCCTTTTGTAAATTGGGCATATACATGTACACCTACACCTTCGGAACCTGCAACAAACAATGCCCAACAAGTTACTTCTGAATGTCCTACCCTCATTATATCTTTTATCAGGTGCTTCTAAAAAACTTTCCTTTTTAATGCATAGTAACTAGGAGAAGTGTAATGAAATTTGTATTATTACAGTCACACAGGTTGTTCTCTTTGCTCTTAACACTGATGGACAACACTGATGGACAACTTTGGTATCAAATTGCAATTTCTCGTGAGCAACTTTAATTCGGCACATGTCTGAGCACTGGAGGGGCAGACCATAATTGAACGATTTTCGAAACAAAATATTTCAAGTTCTGGTACAATATCGTGAAGACAGATACAAAAGATTTTTTGGAATTTGATTCAAGGAAGTTGTCCATCAATGTTGCTAGGCAATATTGCAAAATTGTAGGGAAGAGAACATCTCGTTTCACTGTAACATGATCTACAATTTCCACTCACAAGTCAAATGGTTTATCAAAAAATCCAATTTCTCACCAAATTTATTTTTAAATTCAGTAAGTATACACAACTAGCAGTGCTTTTTTATACCAGCTCAGATCTCAATTTATTTTGCTTTCTGGGCAAACAAACTGAGCACTTCAGTTCTTGCAACAGCTGTTTCAGTGAAAATATTTCTAAGGAGCATGCCCAAGCATAGGTGTCCTGTAGGTGAACACACCAAAAAATCCTTAACTTCCCCCATTATTTCCAAAAAATTAGCACCACACAATGAAGACATATAGAATGTAGTTTTGTTTTCGAGAGATACTTCAGTGGTACAACGAGCAATTTTCGAAAAATGTCCAATTAATTAATATTCATGAGACAACATTTTCAAGCAGATTTTAGAACTCGAGTGAAGACCCGATTTTGCTGCCGATCTCAAGGAAATCAAATGGTTTCATTTAAACTGGGCCCTAGAAACTGCGTGTGACTTATTTCCAGATCTAATATTCCCCGTGAGGAAAGTGGGAGTCCAAGAACAACAACCACTGAAACTCATGTGCGTAACTGTCGAACCAAAAACACATAACTTCCCCCATTTTCTGTTTCATCCCCGTTAGATAAACGAATTTCAAAATGATAGTACTTCCATTTTTCACTGACAACTCTGTGGTACAACGACTAGATTTTGAAAGCACATTCTGGCAAGACGATAAGAAATCGGCTTTTTGCATTACAGCAAGGAAGCTCAACGAAAGATTCCACAAAACCCCTTGGTGCGATTTCTCAAAGAGAGACCTACATAAGCCAACAGTAATTAAAAGCTTACCTTGGCGGATAATTTGACACTTCACCTTTCAGCTGCTGGCAGAAAGTTAACTTGGGAATTCCACCACAGATCACAGACATCCGCCATATTAAATCGAAATCCTTGAATAGAGCTGCTTTGCCGAAGCGAATAGCGTAGCAATCTCAAGCTCAAACTGCTCAAAATTCATTCCCCAAGTACAAATATTGTTTCTGTTGAACTCCGTTTGTGGTTTACATTACTTATTCCCGCATAAAAGTGGAGAAATTAACTCGGTCGACACGACAACAAACCAGCATTTGCTCAGCTGAAGACAAATCAGGCCGTGCATCTGCGCATGCGTCACATAAAGGACCCTGCTTGCCTCAACTATATAGGTTAGATGAAAGCTCCTACTTATGGGCTCCTGATTATGTAGATGTTCAGGCAAGCCTGTGGCCGCGTAGCACTAAGTTCAACAGAGTGGAGATAAGGAATTAACCTTGTGTGAAAGCTAACATGCTAATGAAATGGTCCCATGTGTGCTTATGAGCGTTAGCCCTAGTAAGCGGAGAAAGAGAAAAAATCTCTGAAATCTCCGAGGAGATATAGTCTTATCTGTCGCATCAGTCGACCGTGAAACAATGGAAATTGGAATTATTCTTTTGTTTCACGGTTAATTGATACGACAGATAAGACTATATGGAAACTAGGCTTCAATGTGCATTTGTCCTTGAATGCGAATTCCTCGGGCTTACGTACAAGATAAAGTGTACTAAGTGTGAAAGTGTGATGATAAAAACGTGAAGAATGCACTTAGAAGATGCAGGAAATTTTGTACCGAAAACCAAGCTTTGAATGTGAAAGATATATCAACAACAGACCTTCTGGCGAAAGTTTGTGGAGCGAGTCGGTTGCAGTCTGTCTTACAAACCCGGCGTAATCAATCGAACAAATTTTCAGTCCGAAAAATGCAACGAGCAACATTTCCAGATGACTCGGTAATTATATGCATTTATATATGTAATCATCACTGAAATACGACAGCCAGTCATCATTTCGCTTCTTTTACTTTGGATAGGTTGGTTTTGAATGTCGGTTGTAGATCGCTAGTAACAAGAAGCAATTCTTACCTTTTCTGTTTAGCTTTCGTCGTCCTTGCCCTACTGCATTATATGTCTTGTTAGGTATCGTGTGTCAGAAGGTAGCCACGGGGAACAACAAACAGATGTTCGTTTAGAATATCTCTCAACAAGTCACGCGAATATTTCCATTGTGTCCCGTTAGCGATTTTCGTATGTAAAATATAAATTACAGAACAAGGATTACCGCTGTTAGGGACGTGTCATTATTTAGCGGGGGGGGGGGGGGGGGGGGGGGGGGGGGCTGCTCCTATTTTTGTGGGGAGGGTCCTATTTTTTTAGTCTCGAGTGTCTAAAGGGAGGGTCCAAATTTTTTCAACAACATTTGGACGATGAAGAGACTGAAACAGATGCCGATAGTGGTTATTTCAGCAACTTCTATATCATTTGCATTTCTACTTCGCGCGCAGAAACAATGACCTCTAAAGGCCGCCACACACGGGCCGATTCCGACAGGATTTTCTGTCGTAAGATTATCGCGCGCCGCCATACACGGGCCGATGCTTCGTCGCAAGACAAAAAATCCTGACTGATCGGCTCGTGTGTGGTGACCCGCGACGAGCTTACGACAAGATTTTTCGTCCGCTCGTCTTATCAAACATGTTTGATTTTCAAATCGTCGCCGACAAAAAATCGTCTCGTGTGTGGCGGAGCGCGATATTTTGTCGTAAGCTCGTCGCGAGTCACCACACACGAGCCAATCAGTCAGGATTTGTTGTCTTGCGACGAAAAATCGGCCCGTGTGTGGTGGACTTAATATACCAACGAAGACACTACCCTCACGCCGTTTACAAGAACAAGTGTATCTTTATGAGGAAAAGAAAACTCTCCGAAAAATGCCCTTCAATGACAGGCCTGACGGGAAGTCACTATGTTGAAAGATCCTATATAGGTAAGCGTGAGTTCGACGTTATATATAAGCATAGAAATTCGTCATTTGCGGCGCGTATGAATAATATAACGTTGTTGGCTCAGGAAACCATCGATAGAAGCTTTCATCTAACCTATATAGTTAAGGTAGCGTTCTTTCCTGGGCTCCTGACAGGCTGTGTATACTATACCGTACACAAAACATGTTCATCTACCATTTCTCTGAGGCTTGATGAAATGCGTTTATCAAAACGCGAGCCCATTTTTCTGTAAACTATTGGGGGTAAATACGTTGAGGTATGTCAATATATATATGTTAATTGTTCACTACTCGTACAAAGGGTGCCTATCTATGGTCTGGTGGCCGAACTAGGTCAAAAATAGGGGACGGGAGAGCTGGGATCACGTTAATCATTGTACTTATGGAGGGCAAGAGTGGATTAACGAGAGTTAGAATCTTTCCCTACTGTATTTGTCCACATCACAGTCAGAAAAGTGTCTATTTTTAGATTTGGGTTTCGCGCGCGAAAGTATTCGAATGCTCAGGCTCGAATGCTCGTTTACCCAATACACAACAAAATAGAGAATATCCTACCTTATCTTTGCGATTTTAACGGTTTTTCCATTGATCTGCGATTTAATTTTAGGCTGGATCTCACAACTGTTCGCGTGGCGAGAAAGTGGGAACCTTGTGGATGACGAATTTTCTCGGGCATCCTAGTTCTAAAAATAGACACTTTTCTGACTGTGATTCGGGCGTACATAGTAAATATGGAAACTCTTGGTAATCCACTCTTGTGGAGGGAGAATAACTGCATTTTTACCGTTACCCAAAATCCTCTCACAGGCTGCCCTCACCCCTGCCGCCAATCAAAGGCGAGGGCAGCCTGTTTTGAATTTATCACGTGGTCGCTTGACTGTAAACATTCGAATTTGTGTTTTCAACGGACTTTCTACACGCCTAATTGGACGTACACCTAATGAGACATGGAAAGAACAAATCTTTCGACCTTAAATCCTAACAACGTAAGTTTTGCACCGTCGGTCGACGGAGATGAATAGTTCTATCCTTTCGCTATGGCTCAGTGGTGTTTTTGAGCGGATTCGAGCATTTCTTTCGAATTTATGGCTGTTTCCGCTCGGGTGGTGGCGTGGAAGTCTCCTACCTTGGAGAGATGGTGGTATCCCTCAGGGTACAAAGCTAGCACCAATTCTCTTCGCCATCCTGGTAAACAGGCTAGCTCGTGAGTGGGTCACTCGCCTCAAGTATGTTGACGATCTCACCTTAGTAGAACTGATCCCTCGGAACTCCATCAGCTACCTCCCGATCATCGCTACTAGTAATGTAAATAGGTATGCTTTAGAGCGCAATATGAAGTTGAACCAAAGAAATGTAAGGAAATGGTAGTAGATTCTCTTCAGTATAAACCATCTTGTCCCAGTCCCATGTATATAGGGGGCTCCCTAATCGAATGGGTTTCCCAGTATAAATTGCTGGGTGTCATAATTTCTGAAGATCTCACTTGGAAGGCGCATTGTGAGTATATATTTGACAAAGCCATCAAACGCCTCCATGGCCTGAGAATACTGAAGAAATGCGGTCTCCTGCCCGCCGATTTAATATCTGTGTATTGTAGTACGGTACGCTCTGTAATGGAGTATGCGTGTCCTGCATGGGCGGCGCTACCCTCTTACCTGAGTGATCTGTTAGAAGTAATTCAGAAGAAGGCTCTATATATTATTTTTCCCAAGATCAGCTACAGCGAGGCACTTCAACGTGCTGCTATCCAATCTCTCTGCGAGAGAAGAGTTAAAGCTTGCCGGTCCTTCGTAACAAGCTGCCGCGAGACAGGAACTCTGTGCAATATTTTCCCAGCGCCAGTAGTCTGCAGCCATGGTTACAACCTAAGGTCTGGGCCCCAGTCACAAGTCACTGCCACTGGAAACACTGAGAGACTCAATAACTTTATAACTTTTAGATATCAGTAACTTTGTATGGCCTCCCCTTATAATTCAGTTTTACTGCCTAATAGGGTGAATAAACGATTGATTGATTGATATAGAGGAAAGAGGGGTGAAATAGAAATCGCTAAAAACGGACTCAAAACTCAAATTTATCGGATGTACAGGATGGCTAAATAAAAGTTTATTGAAAGTTTATTATTGTACTGTTATTTCTCTTACAGAAGGGATATGTGATGACTCAATACAGTAGCTAGCTAGCGAAGCACAGTTCATGTAAGTGAAGTCAATAACAAACATTACAGTATTGGAACTACTTTAGCTTCGAATAGATTATTTTTAAACTCCCACGGAGCTTGGGGAACCTGTGGTCGAAGTAGTTCAACATTTGTGAATATTTCTTAATGAACAAAAACTCTTAACTCGACGTTATTAATGCATTTGTCCCATATTAGCATGGGAGCATGCTCAACCGAAGAAATGAGACGCGACATATCAAGAAAATTCCCTTAAAAATTGTCGACTTTCTTCAACTTCCTTATAAGGAAGTATCTGCATACCATATTTGGAATCCCAGCAAGTTTTTCACTATTTTTATTGACGTAGAATACTTCAAACTCAACCAGAACTCAAATATACTCGAGAAAATATGTTCTGTGCATTTTCTGCTGTGGTTTTCACGGTCAAGAACCTGGAAACAAGGTAGACGAGACACCACAGGAAGCCCGGTCTATCTCTAGAAAGACGACAATGTTTTCTTGATATGTTTTACGCTCGCCCTTCCCATGATGCTTTGCACGCTAGCTCGCTCCCAGTCGCTCTCGCCTCGAAGGTGATCAAAGACGGAAATTTCTTGATAGGTATCTCTTTAATAACGCCTTTTTTTCTTTTAGGTGTGAAACTGAAAATTCCACACGATCATCCCCGAAATGTAACAATCACAATAATTAGAACGTATTTTGTACGTCATAAAGCCTTATCAATCCTATAAATATATCAATTCTATCAGTCTCAAATCCAATCGGTCTGATCGTTTCTTAAATCCACGACAACCAGGATCATTGACCAAACATCAGAGTTGATCGTTTGCAGTGTTCACAGGGAATTTCTGCTGAAACCCATGCATCCTAGCATGGGAAGTGTTCGGAATTCACAAGGATAGCGATGGGAAATCCGAACACTTCCCATTCTTCTACCATGAGAAATTCAGCTTTTCCCATGGACGGCTTTCTGTAGAAATTCCCTGTGGCTGTAGTCGCTGTGTGGAAGTACCTATGAGAAATAAGAAATACACATTTAAAGCGAGTTTAGCAAATTTTACTTTCACGGTTCCACTCTACTATTATATGTTCTGGAATTGGGTTGGTCCGCCTAGTTCCATTTGTGGGACAGGAATCATGCCTTCTGCGCATGCTTGTTACAAAACGATTGGCGTTTTTGTGCCATCCGAAAATTCTTTCATTTTCAATGCACATTGTTTCAAATATGGTCCCCTTCAGCTTTTAGTCTGTAGGGGACTCTAGTGAAGTCCAAGCATGGTCTTCTCTCGTAGAGCAGTAACTAAAAAAGCTTCACCTGAGCGACTATATGTTGTTTTAGTCCGGCTAGTTTCATGTGGGACAGGAATCATGCCTTCTGCGCATGCTTGCTACGAAAACGATTGGCGTTTTTTTGTAAACACCCTAAAATTCTTTCATTTCAATGCACATTCAATTTAATATAAGTACAAAAGTTAGAATATCATAAGTACTATTTACAATATTCGTGTCTATGTTGTATCGGCAGATACAAACACTCGCGCTACGCGCTCGTGTTTGTATCTGCGGATACAACATAGCCACTCATATTGTAAATAGTACTTAAGATATCTTGTATTTAGTGTTTAGGTAGATAATTTATACGCGGCTCACTGGAAGAGCATTGTAAGTGAAGTGATACCGTTTTCTTTGAATAAAGCTTTATGATGATGATGATGAAGGTTAAAATGCTAGGGGTGACCGTTGGGAAACTCGAATTCTCGAATTTTGACCCTAAAAAATACTTGATTGGAAAACATTTCCACCTTAAAAAATACCAACAATTTTGACAGATTAAATTTTATTCTGGCCGTTTATTAATATACATCAAATGTATCCTCTCGACTTTCAAATACACTATACCTTGGGATGAATTTTGCGGTAAGAGATGTCGCTAGCCTATTTCAAAAGCCATTAAATCCATAATAATTAGAAAGCAAGTGAAAACATTTTGAATTTCAAAGGCAAAAAAAGTCGCCTGGGATATCTTGAAATCGGCATGGTGAATTTTCTCTAAACTTCGTATACGTATAGACAATTACCCAAGGATTAGCGCTTGGTGTGTCATTTTAGAAGTTTAGATCGTTTTTCACGTGGAACTTTTGCTAATTAAAAACAGTGACCCCCTGTTTCGTTGCTATGGAAACTCTGATGACAATAAGTCGTGCATCATCTTGAACTTTGATCTTTCTACAGCAAATGGTCAAAATTTCAAATTCATAGGTAAGTATATTTCAGAATTGCTGTTGCTCAAAGTTGAGATGTCAAGTCCAAGAAAAACTGAAGGCAGCGGCCCTGATAGCGGACAACATCTTAAGGGCAAAAAAAAATTTGGTAAGCTGGTATTAAGAAGAGCGTGGAAAGCTCGTGTTGATTTATAGCATTCTCTAAACGGAACAAACTTAGATATAAAGGACTCATCTTTATATAAGAGAAAAGTATTCTTGTTATTTAGCACAAAATGAGACCCTGGAAACTTGCAAGAATTGAATGACAAATTATCTAAACTTTTGAATTGTTGTCAAGAACGAGTTAAAATCTAAAAAATTATTTAAAAATTATATCAAAGAAAAATAAGTTGGAATCTAAAAATATATACAAACTCTTTCAAGACAACAGTTAAAATTTGGGTTAAACTATACAAAAATCTTAAAATTGGTTAAAGTAAAATAAGGCCATCACGTGAAAATGGAACTGTAACAGAACAGAACAGAAACCTTTATTTAGTTATAAGCCCTTTCAGATTGAATAAAAACAACCTGTTATCAACAGGAGCCCTGAGTACTTCTAAAAATCTACAATATAAAACGTATAAATAATCGCATATAAATAGTAATAATTATAAATTGATAAAACTATATGATTAAAAACGACTATTATGATTAGCAGAAAATGAAAATGAAAATTGTTGTTAAGAATGATCTTTTGTGAATATATACAACCAATTAAACTATATCCGATAATTTACTTTCATTATACCTTCGAAAGTGTAGGATGACTAGCAAAAACGGACAGACGGAAAACAGAATAGAATTTGCGAAATATTTCTTTCTTTAGATATTTGTTCTACAGAATACTCCAGCGGAGTTTCAGAAGTTCGGTTCTCATATGCAATCATCTCACAAAATACCCCGTCAGTATTTGATTTCCTTCTTGACAAAGGAAAAAGCGTGAAAAGTAAAATGGACAGCTTAATGCTGTGCGCAGTACTGTCGTTCACGTTTAAGAATAAAGTTATTGCGCCCTCCAATTTGAGATTTGAGGTGCACATAAATTAAAAATCGCGCTGTTTCCAACACGTGCGTAAATCGAATTGAATTTGATTAGCACGTGTAGTGCAGGAATTTGGTTCATTTGATGGAAAAAGCATGAAACTTGGCAGAGTGATAGAGCGTCCCATGCTGAGTAATTCTGGATGTAGACCCACCCTTGATAACGAATACTTCCAGTTTTCTAGCAGTGGAATTAATTAAACTAATAAAATGACGTGTTGCCTTTTGCCTACAGACACGGAATTTTGTATCGTGACAGAGTATTCAATACGCTACAATTTTACAATACGTAACACCCCCCTGATCATGTACTTCCAGAGTTCCAAGATGGAATTCATTATCAAATAAAATCAGTAACATAGGGCGCTGCCTTCACGATACACACATGGAAATTAGTGTGAAAATGGACCATGGTGCAATGGGCAAATTCGCATGTAGACCCACGCCCTAACTCATGCACTTCCAGTTTTCTCGAAGTGGAATTAATTACCTTTAACTTAACAATATGACGTGTTGCCTTTTGTTTTCAGACACGGAATTTTGTATCGTGACAGAGTATTTAATACCCTACAATTCTACAATACGTGACACCCCCCTGATCATGTACTTCCAGTTTACCAAAATGGGATTTATTATCACATAAAATCAGTAACAGAGGGCGTTGCCTTCAATATACACGCATGTAAATTCACGTGAAGATGGACCATGGTACAATGGGCAATTTTGCATGTAGACTCACGCCCTGACTCATGCACTTCCAGTTTTATCGAAGTGGAATTAGCAAGTCTTCAAAGTGGTGTCAGGATGAAATTCTGTATGTTAAGAGTGTATGCATTATTGCATATTGCAGCACAAAAATGGCAACATATAGAGACGCATAATATTTTTGCAGCAACACTTGACCAAATAGACTACCAAATAGTTCCATTGCTACTATTATGCTAAATACCGGCCTTGTTTCGGGGTTGTTTTTCCAAAATAATTATTATCTAATCCAATAGCTTATATTCTACATTAGAACATGACCAATGCCACTCAGCCAATCAGCAACCGGCATTTGCGTCCCCTATATCCCATAGAAACTAAGCGTCAAGCGGCGAGGGCATTGAACAATAGGGAAAATTAGGGGTTTGTACATAGTCATTAGTATTCATGCTCATAGTCATTAATATTCTCTGGTTGCACCTTGCATTTTCATTGTTCTCCTGAAGAAGAACAAAGAAAACCAAGGTGCAACATAGAGAATACTAATGACTATGGGCATGAATACTAATGACTATGTACAAACCACACCCTGTTCTTCCCTCGCCGCTTGACACAACCAACTCTACAAAATAAAGGAAAACATTGACTTCATTGTCATCTTTTGCAAAATAGCCCTTTATTACAAGTCTCTCTCCAACATCTTTCTATAACAAAATAAACAAATCAAAATTAGTACATTATCAACATTGCAATTTGTTTATAATAGCCACGTTTATAAGAATTCGAAGTTTGTTAGGCAAGAAATTAAGAACCTTAAGTTAAGTAAAATAGTAACCGCAAAAACACATGCATATTTTCCCGTAGTAATCAAAATAGTCCTCCAGATTTATAGAAAAACCTTTCAAGTGTTGGACAAATGCAATTCTAGGTTGTTTTGACAAGTTATCAAGACGATGGAATTGGATTGCGATTTGAGCTATTTTCTTGTCAGAGAAGTGGCCAGCAAGCGTGCGAGAGCCCCCCAAGAACATGGCTTTTTGTTCTGTAGTTAAGCATAGCAAATACCTAAAAGTTTCTCCACGAACATTTTGCATTTTGATGTTCCCTTTTCATGTATAACGTACTGTATTTTTAAGGGAAAAACTTCTACCTTTCGCATCAGTTTATTGTCTGATTCACTCAACTCTTGGCGTCCTTGGCTGTCTCGAGGCATTTGAAGAACATTTGAGTCTCAAACTGCTAAAACAAACTTCGAATTTTGCCAGCCTCGAACATCAGCGCTCTTGCAATTCTCATAAGAAAGCCCGGGAAGAAACAGATTGTCAATTCAAAAGTATGTTTTACCAAATGTTCCGCTGTAATGCAACTTCTGAGTTCAATTTCCGGTGTTCGATCCAAACTTTACGGATTTACGAATTCTGATAACGAGACCGAGATTTTATGTACGCTTTCCTGTTTCTCCCTTTTCCTTGGGCCATAGGAGTCGAGCAATCCATTACAAAAGCTTGCGATAGAATATTTTCATTTCTTACCTGACTTCGGGAACGAAACCTGTCAGCAACTCCAGTATATGGCCAGTTTCAACTGCTATCGTCTCAAAACAAACACTTGGAAATTAATTAGAACAGTGCATGCACTCAAAACAAACCGCTTTGTCGGTAGATCGTTTCATTCACAAGGCTTTGATTGACACTACTATTGTAAAAAGCCTTGGATGAAGTATGGCTCTGAACAATGCTCTGTAATGATGTTGATATTTCAATGACAAGCTAGCACAAAAACGTTCAAAAGACTTTCTTCGTGGCATTGATCATGTTCTAAAAAAGTTAGAGAATGGACGCTCGTGTCCTATGGGAAATAGACCACTAATGAACAAAAATCTGCTCGCGCTAACGCGCTCGCAGATTTTTGTTCAATAGTGGTCTATATCCCATAGAACACTCGCGTCCATTCTCTAACCCTTACTTAGTATATACCAAATCAGTGAATAGTCATTTTCGCGCGCTCTGATTGGTTCCTGAAATAGTAGATATCCAGCACTAATTACTGTTTTGAGAAAACTCTCAAGCGCTTTGAACCTTAAGTAATGGTCCGTATAAGAACTAGGCAAGCCAACGGCAAAGCACGCTGGAATGCAATTAATTTCTATTGACAATATAGGCAATTTCATTTGCTTAGACATGAAAATCAGCAAATTCGTTATGCTAGAAAAACTTGTTTGAGGATTTTTAGGGATATTTAAGCACATGTGGTACTCACAAACAGGATATGCAATTTTAAAAGATTTTGTACGTGGGGAACCTAGCGTAAAATACTGATTCTCACTCCTTTGTTCTTCTTTAATGTGAATTGTCTAGAGACTTTTTGTTGCCATATGTTCTCAAAGCAAGTCGAAATCTATCAATTTTTCACTTTTATTATGTTACTAGTCATGATAACTTTCTGTGGTAAAAAAAATGGGACATATCCCAACGTGGGGAACCTTCAATGCCGTAGAACAATAGAGGCTTGCCTAGTTCTTGCATGGATAATTACTTAAACCACCGTATTTTATTCTACTGATTTGGTATTTACTAAAACAGCTATCCCCCTCAGGGTCGGTATATATACACCACTATTCACCTCCCCTCGGGGGATAGTTGTTAACTATAGACTAGCTCTAGCGAGGCGGTCAATGCGCAGACGTCCTTCACGTGATGCGTTGCTTAGTGCAGCTAATGCCGGAGTAACTTCCATGTACTCTGTCCAAGTGTCCCAAGCAGCAACTTTGCGTTTCCATGCGAAATACGACGCATCCAGTAAGTGTGTGGAAAGCAGGTAATGCAGCATCTTTCTCGGGACGCGTTGTTCTCATGCCGGATAAATTCGTCGAAATCTCCTCCACGCAGTTGAGAAAAATTGAGCAAACAAAGCACAGTCTTCTTTCAAAGCTTACCAGCTTATCGTGTCTATTTGGTCAAGCGTTGTTACAAAAATATAACGCGTCTCTTATGTTCACGATTTTTGTTGCTACAATCATGTTGTGATTTATTCCATCACCTGGTACTGTAAGTATATGACGGGGTGGGGGGGGGGGGGGGGGAGTTGCTTGATCATGAATCACGCTGGCCCTATAACACCTCGATTTTGGTCACGTTCTTATATCTTTGTAAGTTTTCATCCAAGCAACTCCAAATTTGAAATGTAAAGAGAACTCATTGAGCTTACAAACTTGTTCTTTTTAGAATTTTCAATTTAACGGTTTTCGGCGGGAAAATGACGTCATCAAATGTTCATTCAAATTTCAAAATCGCAATTGGTCATTTCTGAGAGTACGGAATGAAAGATCTGAATAAGTAAGTAGGCTTTACATTTGAAAACATTTTCGAGATAGCTTATCCATTGAGAAGTTATGGGCTTTCAAAGTTTCGATTTTCCGCCATTTTGTTCTATTTTTAGTAACAAAATGGCGGAAATTCCAAACTTCAAAACATCATATCTCCAGAAGGGAATAAGATATTGTAAAATGGTTTTCAATTTTGATGCCTGCTAGATGGGATCTTTCATTTGGCGCACTCAAAAATTGCAAATTTTGATTGCTGAATCTTAATGAGCATTTGATGACGTCATTTTCCCGCCAAAGTCCGTTAAATTGAAAATTCTAAAAAGAACAAGTTTGTAAGCTTAATGAGTTCTCTTTACATTTAAAATTGGTGTTGATTGGATAAAATCTCGCAGAGATAAAACAACGTGACCAGAATCGAGGTGTTACAGGGCCTACGTGAATAGCAAAACATGCAATAAATGGTACACTCTTAACATACAGAATTTCATCCTTGGTCTTCGAAAGCCTGACTGACCACTTTAAGGTGGATCGACCCAGTAATTTTGTACTCATGTCAACCAATTTTGAACCTCTCATATAAAAACAGGTTGATTTCTATCGCGCAGCCAATATAACACACATACTGCAAATAGACTGAAATACATGTCAATGCAAAAGTTTTGGAGATCGGAGTTAGTATAACGTGACAATCGGGCCACGCCTATTCTACTCTCAGCCCAGTTTCAGGCTGTAACGACATTTTTTCGAAAAATGCTCTACGGTACCTCGAGATGGAGCGGTTGCCTCCGTGTAACCGAAGTTTGATTAAATTCTACAAGACCGATTTGAAGATAATTAGGATTTATAAATAATGGCTATAATTTATGTAAAATTCAGTGAAGTGAATAAATATGTCAGAGTTTGATACTTCATGGTTATAAATTGAAGTCTTTTATAGCCCAATCTATTTGTAATTGTTCAAGGAAGGTCATGCTTTTGATTAAAGTTAAATATTATTTTGCGATTTCGAAAAATATAGAAATGTACGGTTCAACATAATTCCTCCACGCATCGGCTCAGCGCGAAATTTGGGCCTACTTTCAAGAAATTTGGTCTGATTTAAAAAATCGTAGTTTTTTGGCTCCAAAGTTTTGGACGACTCCAATCGATCAATGTAAAGTTTGTCTCCAACGTTTCATATCAATTGAAATCCTCTAAGGCTGTCAACTGGGGACGCAAAGATCGGTAAATACTGGATAAATTTCTGTAGTTTCTACTCTGGGATTTGCTTTTGTTCCCCATTCGGCACAAAATCGAATTCCAATGGAGCGCACGTGGGCTTGTCTTTGCTTGGCTAGTCTCCGATGTATGATAATTTTCTTAAGCTTTTTGGTCTTTTGTTATGCATTTAATTACGATATGTCGGGGACGATTCGGAGAGCAGTCATCCGCGAATATCAACGTGTGCCGCATTGGAAGAACAAAAGCAAGTCCCTGAGCGGAAACTACACGAATCCATCCAATATTTACCGATCTTTGCGTCCACAGTTGATGACCATAGAAGATTTCAATTGATATGAAACGTTGGAGACAAACTTTACATTGATCGATTAAGGTCGTCCAAAATTTTGGAGCGAAAAAAACGGGCCAGTCCGATTATTTATCTTATACTTAGAAATATCAATAAAATGAATGAATGAATGAATGAATGAATTTTTAAATCAGACCAAATTTCGTGAAAGTAGGCCCAAATTTCGCGTTGAGCCGATGCGTGGAGGAATTATGTTGATACGTACATTTCTATATTTTTCAAAATCGCAAAATAGTATTTAATTTTCATCAAAAGCATGACCTTCCTTGAACAATTACAAATAGATTGGGCTATAAAATCCTTCAATTTATAACCTTGAAGTACCAAACTCTGTCATGTTAATTCATAACACTGGATTTTACATAAATTAAAACCCCTGATTTATAAATCCTAAAATATCTTCAGATCGGTCTTGTAGAATTTACTCAAACTTCGGTTACACGTAGGCAATCAGTCAATCTCGAGGTACCGTAGAGCATTTTTCGAAAAAAATGTCGTTACAGCCTGAAACTGGGGTGAGAGTGGAAATAGGCGTGGCCCGATTGTCACGTGATACTAACCCCGATCTCCCCAACTTTTGTACTGACATGTATTTCAGTCTATTTACAGTATGTGTGTTATATTGGCTGCGCGATAGAAATCAACCTGCTTTTATATGAGAGGTTCAAAATTGGTTGGCATGGGTACAAAATTACTGGGTCGATCCACCTTAAAGACTAATTTTAATTCCACTTTAATAAAACTAGAAGTACATGGGTCGGGGTTAGGGTCTACATGCAAATTTGCCCATGGTCCATTTTCACGTGAATTTCAATGCGTGTATCTTGAAGGCAACACCCTTAGTTACTGATTTTATGTGATAATGAATTCCATCTTGGTACACTGTAAGTACATGATCAGGAGGGTGTCAAGTCTGGTAGAATTGTAGGGTATTCAATACTCTGTCACGATACAAAAATTCGTGTCTGAACTCAAAAGGCAACACGTCATTTTCTTACAGTTTAAAGGATAATTATTTATTCCATTTCGATAAAACTGGAAGTACATGAGTTAGGGCGTGGGTCTACATGCGAATTTGCCCATTCCACCATGGTCCATTTTCACACTAATTTCCATGTGTGTATCGTGAAGGCAACGTCCTATGTTACGGATTGTATCTGATAATGAATTCCATCTTGGAACTCTGGAAGTACATGATCAGGGGGGGGGGGGGGGGGGGGGGGTATTGTAGAATTGTAGCGTATTGAATATTCTGTCACGATACAAAATTTTGTGTCCGAACTCAAAAGGCAACACGTCATTTTATTAGTTTAAAGGATAATTAATTCCACTGCTATAAAACTGAAAGTATACATTATCGAGGGTGGGTCTACATCCAGAATTGCTCAGCATGGGAAGCTCTATCATCCTGCCAAGTTTCATGCTTTTTCCACTAAAATGAACAATTTACTCCTTTTTCTGCACGATATTCCTGCACAAGTGAGACAACAAATGACTCACAAGGCTTGGCGCCGACAGCTTGAAGGCTTTAGTCTTTTGCGTGACAAACTTTGTTGAAACCATTATATACTGTGCACGCGCCGGCTCAGTGGTCTAGTGGTATGATTCTCGCTTTGGGTGCGAGAGGCCACGGGTTCGATTCCCGTCTGAGCCCTATTTTCCTGATTCTGCAAAGAGAAATGATATTTTTCTTCATATATCTTTATTGGCTCTTCTTTTTCATGGGTCCAGATCTTATAATCTAATTACAACTGGAAATTGCGAATTTGCAATTTTTGAATAGTCAGATAATAAAACAATTTTAAATAGAATGATGTGGCGATGCCGCGGAGTTTCCATTTTTTATCAAAATTTCGCGCTAACTTCGTTCTATTTGGAAGGAATGACGTTTCCTCCTTTGTTTCAAAAAATCTTCCTTGAGGAGGATTCAAAGTTTTGGCCGTGCATCAGCTAAAGAATGCGCGTTGGTAAGGAGATTTCAATTTTTGATGGTCGATGTTTTCCATCTTTAGAGAATATTATCTTAAGGCCCCGTTTACAATTGCAATTTTTGCTGCTGTTTTGCCGCGCGAGTCGCGGCGATTGCGTCAACTCAGAATCACTAATGTAAACTAGGCGCAACTCGGCGCGATCTGCTGCGATTTTCAGTCGCGTGGTGTCGCGGAGATTTCAAACATATTCGCAACTTGATGCGATTTGAAGAAAAGAAAGCACAGAAATCGCACCGGATTTGCATCTTCTTTACACAAGAGAGTTGGAATTGCAACTTGCGTGAGAAAAATCGTCGCGACAAATGCAACAAAAATCGCAAGTGAAAACCGGCCTTTAAGATTCACGAATATACGGATATTTTATCCCAACTAGCCATGTATATTGGGGTCTGGTGTAAAAAAAGAGAACAAAATTACGCACCCCTGCTGGTGGGACTCGAACCCACAACCTTTGCGCCACAGGGGCGACCATTAACTGAGTGTCTAAAGTCGGGTTTCCATATGCTACAGCAGTCGCGCTGTCGTGGACAAACTTGTTCTGCAACAGCTATTGTGAACAAAGTTGTTCTGCGACAGCTGTAACACGTGGGAACCGTCAATACGTTCAACAATAGTTAATTGTTCGCCTATAAAATATATAGAATTTAGATTTTAAAGCGCTTAAATATTAAACAGACGTTTCGTGGCTCCTGCCACTTCATCAGTGTGATAAACTATGCGCGAGCAGATAGTCCAGTAAATGAATGAGAAAGGTTGGACAAAAATGGTAACAAAGGTTTCTCACCAGGAACATGTTAGTAGTGTTCCGTTAGTACACAAGAAAAAGTCCACCCGAATCCACCGATGTCAACTTCCTCATTTTGAGTTTTGAAAATTCCTTATTGTAGCGCTATTGTTACCGCCATTGTTATTCATGAGTTTGCCGGCACTCTTCAGCCTTCCAAACCAGAAGATATTCTATAGTGTGTATATCAAAAATACTTCCATATTCTCTGCCCCATGGGCCATGGTTTGAATCACAGACTTGATTTATAAATCGCTAGCCACGTCACAAATAAATATCTAGGTTTTTGGCATTTAGTTTCGATTTTTCACGCTATTTCACGCTTTCAATATAGACTTCGTACGGGATTTGAAAATATGAGTTCCCTAAATACCAGAAAATGTCTTTTGAAGCAATTTTTATTGCCAAGGAGTTACTAAATAAAGTGAAATGATCATTCTTGGAAGTCAGAAACATTCAGAGATTAGCCGGGCCGGCGCTACACTCTATTAAATTCATCATTCTCAGAAACTGGAAAAATAGTTAAGTGCTGCGAACAACAAAGGTTAAAACAAGCTGCCAAAAAACTCGGTTATTTTTACTTTTCGCATGATCTGATTTTGCTGATTTTCTTCCTGTGATACTAGAGAGTGTCAGGAACAATATTAAGAAGAAAAACCTTTTGTTTCATTTTTAGCTCTTTTTCGGCCTAAAATGACTGGACTATTAGATTTCACTGAAAATGAGGAACTTTCAAAACTCAAAAAAAGGAAGTTGCCATCGGTGGATTCGGGTGGACTTTTTTTGTGTACTAACGGAACACTACTAAACATGTTCCTGGTGAGAAACCTTTGTTACCATTTTTGTCCAACCTTTAGTAAAAAAATTTTTTCATTTACTGGACTAAGAATTCAAAGGATGGAAAATACACACAGTACAAATAAAAGCGTGCACGCGCACATAGCTATAAGAACCTAAAGTCTATATTGAGGCCGCTCCGTCTCAGAGTCTCTGTTCTGAAAAATCATCTTTGCTTCTCTGCGCTTTCTTGTATATGTATCCCACGGTCCCGAGCATAATACTGACACTAGGATGTCTTGCACGGTGTGCCCAGCCGACTGGAAGTGTTGTCCTACGGTGAGTTCCCTCCCGTTCTCTTCTGTTATACCATTCACACAGAGCGTCGATGGTGCCTGAAACGTTCTGCCAAGGCATCAAGTTTCGCCGATGTATACTTGATCGCACACTCTGCAGGAAATGGCATAAACGAGGTTCTTGGTAGTACAGGAGAACCTGTGTCTGATGGTGATTCTACCCCCTGATTTGCATCTTCTTTATACAAGAGAGTTGGAATTGCAACTCGCGCGAGAAAAATGGTCGCGACAAATGCAACAAAAATCGCAAGCGAAAACCAGCCTTTAAGATTCACGAATATACGGAAAACATTTTATCCCAACTAGCTATGAATATCGGGGTCTGGTGTAAAAAAAGAGAACAAAATTACGCACCCCTGGTGGGACTCGAACCCACAACCTTTGAATTAGAAGTCCAACACGCTAGTCCATTGCGCCACACGGGCGAACGTTAAATGAGTGTCTTAAGCCTGGTTTCCATATGCTACAACAGTCGCGCTGTCGTGGACAAACTTGTTCTGCCACAGCTATGCGTGAACAACGTTGCTCTGCGACAGCTGTAACACATGGGAACCGTCAATACGTTCAACAATTAGTTGATTGTTCGCCTGTCCACGGAAAATAGAATCAGAGGTGATGACGTGTATGCGCATGCACAAACGGAAAAATACTAAGGAACGTATATTCTCGTGTCCATGTTAAGCGTGTTCTTGGATTATGATGAATAAAACGTGTGAAACGGCAACTGTGAGAAACATTTCTTCATTACAGTTAGATAAAGAAAGATAAAAAAGAGGAACATGTCCCACATGGAACTCTAACACACTCTTCAGACCTATAACTACGTCTGTAATGCATAATTAATTAGTTGATTGTTCGCTAACGGTACAAGGGACGTCCTGATTATGGTCTGGTGGCCGGGCGTACTCTCACCCATAGGTGAGATACTGAGCAATTCAACACCAGGATAGCGACTGTCAGGGCCGAAATCTCTGGTTTGGGCGTAAGAACCGTACGGTCACCATACGACGCTTCAGCTCTTTGACTGGAAGTATGGTCCTGTTTTTTTTTCTCTACTCAAAGTCGAGTGAATACGCTGAAGTGAAAATGTTGAGCGAAAAGCACAGGCAGATTATGACACAAAATCATGCCAAGTTCCCTTGAGGAGAAATAATTTGTTTTGTATACCACAGGATTCCCATGTGTACACGGACGGACGGACGGACACACGTTTTATACCGGAAAAATAAAGAAAAAATCATATCTCCCGAAGGGAAGCTTCTATAGAAGCCAAACTTGGACAAACTTTTAAAGGCAATAAGAGGAACTCTACACCAAAGTCACGTGCCCTTCGTCATCAATGAACTCCATCATGGGTTACTGTATACGTTAGTCTTATCTATGGTGCTCCGCTCGCGCGGCGTAGCGGCACCGCGCGGGAGCTCCACTAATAGTGGTAATGTACGTTGGTGCGCAACGGATGAAGAGCCCAGAAATCAAGGATGTTTATTACTCGTATAACACACATCACCATGATATCGGATAACAATAAGAAATGGTATAATAATAACATCAACCCACAAGTTCACGAAAGCAGCGAAACAACGATTGATCACGCGCCGGCTCAGTGGTCTAGTGGTATGATTCTCGCTTTGGGTGCGAGAGGCCACGGGTTCGATTCCCGTCTGAGCCCTTTTTCGTGATTCTCGCATAGATAAATGATATTTTTCTTTATGAATTTTTATTGGCTCTTCTTTTTCATGGGTCCAGATCTTATAATCTAATTACAACTGGAAATTGTGAATTTGCGATTTTTGAGTAGTGTTAAAAAACAATTAATAACTACTTACTAACCGAGATTGAGGGCATTACGTGAAATATCAAACTGAGGTTTTGGCGTATCGACCGAGCGATAGCGAGGTTGATACGCCAAAACCGAGGTTTGATATTTCACGTAATGCCCGAACGGTCGAGGTTAGTAAGTTGTTTATTATATGGCACTTTTTCTACAAACTTTTTACGAACCGGAAGTCACCTCGTTCATTTTCCCACCGAAATAACTCAGACACGCGCCCGCGTCGCGCTCGAGTTCATTCAGAGTTTTTCCCGTGTGTACAAACCACGCCAGACTTGATCTAATGTAATCAATCTCTTATGGATGTCAAATACTTCGGAATCCTTTCTTTTACAGATATTTTATAATGTTGTTTAGTCATTTGTGAGAAACTTTTGAGGGAGTTACAGAAGTTTCAAACGGCAAGCAACCGGGAAGCAAGTCTTCAACGTCAGCTCAACTTTTTTTAGCACCATTGGGGAAAACATTGCTCCTTTTGCTCTAGGAAAAGGCCTTTAATAAATACGGAAGAAGAGTTATACCTGAAGAAGATACTTCACAAGCTATCCTCCAGAAAATTGCAATGGTTATTTTAGCCGGCTTTTGTGAAAAAGCAAACGTCAAGTAAGCATGAATTTAACTCGAGGAGATGGAGAGAGAAAAGAAATGAACGACTTCACTATCAATCAGTATCGGTAAGCACAAAGTTTGAACTCGCTTTCTGTTATTATTTTTAGTTCTCAAGTTTCTTGAATTCCCATTAAATTTTGACTTTACATGTAGCTTTTATCTTTTGCTGCTATTTTGACTCCCTTAAGTTCTCATTTTCTCCGGATAGACTCGAATTACTTAGAGTAACTTTTTTGGCTCTGTTTGCTTTTTTAAACAGGTCATTTCTGATATTCAGGCCTTAATTTTCCTCTTGTCACAAGTTAGATTTGTGTTAAACTGTGTCATGTGTTCCTTGTTGTGAATTTCGCTGAAAATCTTTTGAATTTGTGATATTTCAAGGAGATGAATTATGCTTGTCAGTCGTGAACTGCGAGCGGGCATTAAGAATTTCCATAATCGTGGGCATTACGGAGAGTTACGCCCGCTCGTTAGCCAATCAGAGCGCGCGTACTATCGTTGCCATATAATAATGTAGATTATAATAATGTAGATTATTATATGGCAACGATAGTACGCGCGCTCTGATTGGCTAACGAGCGGGCATAACTCTCCGTAATGCCACGGGCATTATGGAAATTCTTAATGCCCGCTCGCAGTTCACGACTCGACAAAAATTCATCTCCTTGAAATAACATAAATTCAAAAAGAAGATTTTCAGCGCAATTCACAACAAGGAATACATGACACAGTATAACACAAATCTAACTTGTGACAAGAGGAAAATAAAGGCCTGAATATCAGAAATGACCTGTTTAAAAAAGTAAACAGAGCCAAAAAGTTACTCTAAGAAATTTCAAGTCTATCCGGAGAAATTGAGAACTTAAGGGAGTCAAAATAGTAGCAAAAGATAAAAGCTACATGTAAAGTCAAAATTTAATGGGAATTCAAGAAACTTGAGAACTAAAAATAATAACAGAAAGCGAGTTCAAACTTTGTGCTTACCGATACTGATAGTGAAGTCGTTCATTTCTTTTCTCTCTCCATCTCCTCGAGTTAAATTCATTCTTACTTGACGTTTACTTTTGCACAAAAGCCGGCTAAAATAACCATTGCAATTTTCTGGAGGATAGCTTGTGAAGTATCTTCTTCAGGTTTAACTCTTCTTCCGTATTTATTAAAGGCCTTTTCCTAGTGCAAAAGAAGCAATGTTTTCCCCAATGGTGCTAAAAAAAGTTGAGCTGACGTCGAAGACTTGCCTCCCGGTTGCTTGCCGTTTGAAACTTCTGTTACTCCCTCAAAAGTTTCTCACAAATGACTAAACAACATTATAAAATATCTGTTAAAAGAAAGGATTCCGAAGTATTTGACATCCATAAGAGATTGATCACATTAGATCAAGTCTGGCGTGGTTTGTTCTATCAGTTTGACTCAGAGAATGAAAAACTCTGAATGAACTCGAGCGCGACGCGGGCGCGTGTCTGAGTTATTTCGGCGGGAAAATGAACGAGGCGACTTCCGGTTCGTAAAACGTTTGTAGAAAAAGTGCCATATAATAAACAACTTACTAACCTCGACCGTTCGGGCATTACGTGAAATATCAAACCTCGGTTTTGGCGTATCAACCTCGCTATCGCTCGGTCGATACGCCAAAACCTCAGTTTGATATTTCACGTAATGCCCTCACTCTCGGTTAGTAAGTAGTTAATAATTAAGCGATGTAGCGATGCAGCGGAGTTTCCACGTTTTATCCAAATTTCGCGTTAATTTCTTTTCTTAAGGAAATGACATTCCTTGAGGAGGATAAAAGGTTTTGCTTTGGCCGTGCATCAGCCAGAGAGCGCGCGTTGCTAAGGAGATTTGAATTGGTGATGGTCGATGAGAATATTGTCTTAAGGCCCGTGCACTTGCAATTTCTGCTGCTGTCTTTTTTGTCGCGCGAGTCGCGGCGATGTTTCTCGCACGTACTTCTCAACTCAAAACAAGTAAACTACGGTTAACTCAGCGCGATCTGACGCGACTTCTGTCGCGTGATGTCGCGGAGATTTCAAACAGATTCTAAACTCTTTGCAACTTGATGCGATTGAAGAAAAGAGAACACAAAAATCGCACCGGATTTGCATCTCGTTTACACAAGAGAGTTGGAATTGCAATGCGCGAGAAAAATCGCACGGCAAATGCAACAAAAATCGCAAGTGTAAACCGGCCTTTAAGATTCACGAATAAACGGATATTTTATCCCAACTAGCTATGAATATCGGGGTCTGGTGTAAAAAAAGAGAACAAAATACGCACCCCTGGTGGGACTCGAACCCACAACCTTTGAATTAGAAGTCCAACACGCTAGTCCATTGCGCCACAGGGGCGAACGTTAAATGAGTGTCTTAAGCCTGGTTTCCATATGCTATACAACCGTCGCGCTGTCGTGGACAAACTTGTTCTGCAACACTATTGCGAACAAAGTTGTTCTGCGACAGCTGTAACACATGGGAACCGTCAATACGTTCAACAATTAGTTGATTGTTCGCCTGTTCACGGAAAATAGAATCAGAGGTGATGACGTGTATACGCATGCGCAAACGGAAAAATACAAAGAAACGTATATTCTCGTGTCCATGTTAAGCGTGTTCTTGGATTATGATGAATAAAACGTGTGAAACGGCAACTGTGAGAAACATTTCTGCATTACAGTTGATAAAGAAAGAACAACATGTCCCACATGGATCTCTAACACACTCTACAGACTATGAATACGTCTGCGATGCAAGGGGCGTCCTTATATGGTCTGGTGGCCGGGCGTTTTCTCACCCATAGGTATCTAGCTACTGAGCAATTCAACACCAGGATAGCGACTGTCAGGGCCGAAATCTCTGGCGTGGGCGTAAGAACCGTACGGTCGCCATACGACGCTTCAGCTCTTTGTCTGGAAGTATGGTCCTATTTTCTTTTCCTGCTCAAAGTCGAGTCAATACGCTGAAGTGAAAATGTTGAACGAAAAGAACATCATCATTTACCATTTTATTCAATAACAAAAATAAAATAAATTCATATTGAAAGTTACCCACAAGTAGAACTAGGCCTAACCGAGGCGGATGACTTTCATAATGTATACATGGAGGTTCCTGTTGATGGGCTCCCTGTGCATACCATGGAGTAGATGGAGCACGTGCCGGCTCAGTGGTCTAGTGGTATGATTCTCGCTTTGGGTGCGAGAGGCCACGGGTTCGATTCCCGTCTGAGCCCTTTTTTCATTATTCGGCAAAGAGAAATTAATTGCTTGTTTTGTTTTTATTTGCGATCTACTTTTTCATAAAGTCCATATTTGAATTGTGGATATGCAATTTTTAAATAGTCAGTTAATAACAATAAGTGTAGAATAATGTAGCGATGACGCCGAGTCTCCACTTGTTAATATCCAAATTTCGCGCTTCATTTCTTCGGGAACGGTGGACGGCGACTTCTTTCTCTTTGGAAGGAAATGCCCTTTTCCCTTTGTTTCAAAATATTCCTTGAGGAGGATAAAAAGTTTTTTGCCGGAAGGGAAAAAAACACATCACAAGTGAAAGTGATGTAGGTAGGTGCATGAGCTAGAGAGCGCGCGTTGATAAGGAGATTTGAGTTTTATTTGATGGTCGATGTTTTCCATCTCTACCGAATATCTTAAAGAGCCTGTGTCAGCCGCCATTTTGACAGCGTATCGAAAAGAGCCCGTGTCTGCAACTCCTTTGTTATTGTTTTCATTCGTCGTTAGAAAACGAATTACGTGTAGAAATCTCAAATTATACATCTAAAACCAACGTTTCATATTTGATTTACCAAATTCAATGGAGAAAGATGCTGTATATTCTCTAAAACAGCCGATGGACATGAATGATTTACTTGACTACAAAATAGAGGCTGACAAAGACTCTTTAATTTAACATCTGCTGGTGGTGTAAAAAATGAGAACAAAATTATACACCCCTGGTGGGACTCGAACCCACAACCTTTGAATTAGAAGTCCAACACGCTAGTCCATTACGCCACAGGGGCGGACGTTAAATATCATAGCGTCCTATCACATAGAGTATTTTTTTTTACTGTAGGTCTATGGTAGGGTTGAAAAATCGAGAATGCTTGGTCTCTAGTGGTACCAAAACATCAGTGAAGTCACCAGGCTTTAGACACTAACAATAAACGCTCGCCCCTGTGGCGCAATGGACTAGCGTGTTGGACTTCTAATTCAAAGGTTGTGGGTTCGAATCCCACCAGGGGTGCAACTTTTTTTTTCCTTTTTACGCCAGTCAGATGTTGAAATGATGATCCCCGATCAACACAGCTATCCCCGCCAAAACGGTTTGACACAATCCCTGCATTTAGTAACGCTAAAAAATGCACGCGAGAGAACTACGAACAGAACAACAGTAAAGCGCCTCACCCTTTCCCCTGTGCAAAGACGTTAATTGGGGAAAGGAGGAGAATGAGCTTGTTGTTGGTAGACTTGCTAAGGCACTATTACGCACCTAATTGTCACTAGTCGAAATTCCGCCAAATTCGGCACATAAGTACTAGACATAATGATCTTCAGCTTTTACCCATTTATCTTGCCAGAGGTTGAAAGGAATAGGGTATTTTCACAACAAAGTTCGATCCTAATGAGATTGATGATCATGGGGTCCACTTAAATTTAGACCCCCCAAAATCAAGATACACTGGGGGGTTTGACACGTGTTCTCAGCCAAGCTCACATGACTGAAATTCAGTCTGCACTTTTGAAGCTATCAAACAGAAAAAACACTTCCATGTACATGATGATCTCCTAGATAATCTGTTTGCCACCCCATCTCCAAGCACTTCCCTATCTATCTAAAAGATACTTATACTAGTATGGAAGTTTCTACTTTGCCATATTTGGAATCCCAGAAGTTTTCCTATAGCCTATTTCTAACCGGCCTAAATCGTCGAAACGTTGGTCAAAACGTTCGTCAGATTTTGGAGAGAAACGCTGTTCGTTTAGGTCGCCATCTTTGTTTTCGCCCCAAGGAGCCGGAAATATCTACACAGGTAGCCCGCGTCACGCACGAATCGGCATTGACAAAAACGACACATTTATCTTGTGATATGGTCATTTTACTTCCAAAGAGAAATTTTTAAAAAAGTGCAAATCCTCGGCATCGCTACATTATTCCACATTAAGTTTTTTTTTTTAACTGACTGCAAATTGACACAATTTTCAGTCATAACAAGATTATAAGATCTGGACCCATGAAAATGTAAGGGCAATAAAAAAATATATAAAGAGAAATATTATTGTCTTTGCGGAATCATGAAAAAAGGGCTCAGACGGGAATCGAACCCGTGGCCTCTCGCACCCAAAGCGAGAATCATACCACTAGACCACTGAGCCTGCGTATGCTCAGTTTATCGTTTGTTTCGCTTTTTTGGTGAACTTGTGGGTTGATGTTATAATTATTATACCTTTTCTTATTGTTACCTGATGTCATGGTGTTGTGTGTTATACGTGTAATAAACACCCGTGATTTCTGGGCTCTTCATCCGTTGCGCACCAACTTACATATCACTATTAGCGGAGCTCCCGCGCGGTGCAAAGCGCCGCGCGAGCGGAGAACCATAGATAAGAGATTAACGTATACAGTAACCCATCCAGCTGATCTGGGAAAAAATATTAGCCAATCAGAATCGAGGGAGTTTGAAAAACTGGGTTATCACCCTTGGTAACCTGGCCTGCAAGATGGTGGGACTCGAAGGGGAATTCGAAGGGGAGATCAGTTTTTCGCTTATTGAGTTTCTCTTTTTACTGTTTTCTGCCGTCTGAGCGACTTCATTTCGTATGCTGTGGATCTCGACAAGGCCTGAATGAGTCACAGGACTTTTGCGTGATGTCACGCTGCAAATTTCTGTTGTTGTCTTCAAAAACAGCTCGAGATTGGCAGGGAGAACTTCTGTCAGAGTGATTTTGTGTACAAAACAATTTGAAACCAGAAGAGCTCAGAAGCTCTGGAAATGATCTTCGATGATCCGGGGCCGGAGACTTTGAGACTGTTATTGGTACCATGATCAGCCTGAAGGAGTGGTGCTGCAGTGCTTGAACCGTTATTTCTCAGTGCGTCCAGCCGAATGTCTGAGCCAAGGCTACGCCTATACTTACTGACTACTACAATACAATGTAAGTTTTTCCTTTAAAAAGGACATTTCGAAATGTCTGTCTCGAAGAGCGGAATATTTCTTGGAATATGTTTTCTGTAGCAACCAGGGGTTAACTTTGGTTAGAGTCTGAATTCCCTGCGGGTAGAGGCTACTTTTTATCTTGCGCGTTTCTTTTTTACTTTTAATTTTTATGATTTCTTGTGTGTTTCAACTGCGCAAAAAGAAGCTACTTCAAAACACAAAACAAGATAGAAGTGGCCTCTGCTAAGCAGGGAAGGGTCTTATCATTGTGACAGCCCAAGCAGTGGAATGTGAGTGCATTTTTGTTGTAAAAATAATCATCCAAATTTTCTATGTGATATAAATTATGGCCAATTTTCTAAGATGTTTTTTCTGATGACCGTGAACCAGCCCTTAGAAGTTGAAAAATACAGGGAACATACTTAAGCAATAAAATTAGGATTTCCGTGGTTTATAATGTGATAAATGCAGGAGGGATGGTTTTTATCAACCATATTTCGTTCTAAAAAATGACAAATGGGCATGCTCACTGCTGGAATTAACTGATACATTTAATAATTTTTTTAATAAGGGTGAAGAATGAATACTACAGGAGGGCAACAAGTTTTTGTCACATGCTACTATCTCGAATGAAAGTTGATTATTATTATTATTATTATTTCTAATGTATGAAGATTTTTGGACAAGTAAGGGATGTACAGACCCCCAAAGTCCCCAATTAGCAAATTTGAAATCATTTGCACCTCCAAATAGTACTTGGTACACTTCTAATGGGCCACAGCCTCCCAGCTATATCATCCTTACTGTGACTGCAAAAACGTCTTTTAATTTCAAGTTCTATGGAAGTGTCAGATTGATTCATATGAAATCCAAGAAGGCTATACTTACAGCCCCAAAGAACATGGCTAATTGCTAGCTGCTTGGCACAGCCTAAAACAAATTCTTGGTAGCCTTAGCTACAGTTTCATGAAATGCAGTGTCTGAGAGGCCTATAGGCATTTTGTCGAAAAGGAAAAACATTTGCAGTTGTTCTTCCTGCTTTTTCTCAGGATTTCACTGGAAAAATCGGTCCTTCTTGTAACTATGTAAACAGTTCGTAAAATCCGATTTACAAAGTATGTAAATTTATTTACAGACTATTTACATCGTATGTAAATGAAATTTCCTTTCACATTGTGTGTGAATAGTTTGTAAATTTTAAATTTACACACTGCTGTAAAATGTTCACCAACTACGCTATTTCTATACACTGAAAGAGTCTGTAAATATAGATATACACTCTATGTAGAAAACCTAATCTCACTGTAGCCATATTTGCAGAGTTTATTGGTACCTCCGCCATTTCCCTTTTCGTACGTGTCGCGAGCTTGATTGCCTTTTGCGAACCTCCAATAACTGGCTACGTTTCACGGTCTCGCGGGTTTTGTGAGTGGAGTTGAAATAATTTTGGTTACATTAAATATGCACATAGTTCGTTACTGTGTTATTTCAGAAATGAAGTTATGTTGCCATTGACCACAGGTTGGCAGTTACTTGATGGACACTCCTATAGTATCGGCCATTTAAATAACATTGACGGTAAAATAATATTCTGTAAATAGTCTGTAAAAGTGCAGAAAGGGGCCCACAATAGTCTTTGTAAATATTCTGTAAATATTCTGTAAACAGCCTGTAAATGATGTTTTAGCCGCTGTTATAAACTTTGTAAATAGTATGTAAAAGTACAGAAAGGGGGCCCTGAATACTATGTAAATAGTGTGTAAATAGCCTGTAAAAATCATACTCCATAAATAGTCTGTAAAAGTGCAGAAAGGGGCCCACATAAGTCTTTGTAAATATTCTGTCAATAGTCTGTAAACAGCCTGTAAATGATGTTGTAGCTCCGTTATAAACTTTGTAAATTTTATGTAAAAGTGCAGAAAGGGGGCCCTGAATACTGTGTAAATAGTCTGTAATTAGTCTGTAAAAATCATACTCCGTAAATAGTCTGTAAAAGGGCAGAAAGGGGCCCACGATAGTATTTGTAAATATTCTGTAAATAGTATGTAACCAGCCTGTAAATGATGTTTTAGCTCTGTTATAAACTTTGTAAATAGTATGTAAAAGTACAGAAAGGGGGCCCTGAACACTATGCAAATAGTGTGTCAATAGTCTGTAATTAGTCTGTAAAAGTCATACTCCGTAAATAGTCTGTAAAAGTGCAGAAAGGGGCCCACATACGTCTTTGTAAATATTCTGTCAATAGTCTGTAAACAGCTGTAAATTATGTTGTAGCTCTGTTATAAACTTTGTAAATAGTATGTAAAAGTACAGAAAGGGGGCCCTGACCATTATGCAAATAGTGTGTCAATAGTCTGTAATTAGTCTGTAAAAATCGTACTCCGTAAATAGTCTGTAAAAGCGCAGAAAGGGGCCCACAAGTCTTTGTAAATATCATGTCAATAGTTTGAAAACAGCCTGTAAATTATGTTGTAGCTCCGTTATAAACTTTGTAAATAGTATGTAAAAGTACAGAAAGGGGGCACTGAACACTATGTAAATAGTCTGTCAATAGTGTATAACTATTACTCTGAATAGACTGTGAAAGTGAAGGCCGAATGGTGTCTTGTCAAGTTCTCGGTAATGCGGTAATGGTTAAAATCTAACATAAAATTTTCCCGAATTCATTTTGATAAATTCCTTAAAAGTATATCTAGAACATCAGATGACGTGTCAACTGTTTTCAGAGGCCCATTCTTTTGTATTGCCCGCCACTCATTTTCTGTAATTTACCTCACTTTATACATGCTTTAATCTAGACTTAAACTTTATGTCAAATTTTCGCTTTCGCGTAGCTTCTGATCTCGTGACCTAGCGCGATTTAATCGGCGATCAAATTTTCTGTGTCGTTAGAAAATGATGACACCTAAAAAAAGCCGTGTTAGGGAATTTTTTAATTGTATAATAAGCGACCTTATATTTTCGTAAATATGCAAAATATCAAAAATCGCTCACACGGTTTTGCAGGTCATTTCTCCGTGAGTAAAATCCGAAAAAGTGGGAAAAGTGCCGTCTCGATCCGTTTCAAGTAATTATTAGGTAGTTTTTAAGTTCTGGGCCGTAATAAAATACAAGAAAAATTTAAACTTCGCTAAAATGAACAACCTCATGAGATAGAACTATCCTTTAGCTTTTAAACAATGTATAGCGGATTATCATAGCGTAAATTGCGACGCGACGATATTTTTTCCCGTAAGGGCACGTCGTTGTCACTGATCCCATTGTTTGGGACTCCTGTGGTTAATGCAACGCTGACCGGCTTTACCGGCGGCTCTTCAGGGTCCTCGGCCATTTTGAAAATGGCGGTTGGCGGTTGGTGTTCTGCGCTGAAATCAACGATGGCTATGGAAAGGAAAGTATCTTGAAATGCCGGTCGGCTCCGACAGCATGAGCAAGTATCATTGCTAAAAGGTAATTAATATCATAATTTGCAAATTTACAGTAGTTAATCCTTGTTGTTTAGATACAACAAGGAATAATACATTCGAGTTTGGACAGGGACACTCGACACTACACAGAATAATTTGACTTCCAGCGTAGTTATTTTATCACATTCGAATGAAGTTACTTCATTTCGTGAATTTTTCAAACATTATTTGCCCAAAGAGGTTTTTTAGACCCGTTACAAAGTAAAACACAACAGTATCTGAGCTAATCTAAATATTCTGTACTTTCAAATATCTCAACAATATCTCTTTGAAACAGTTTATGTTCGTTATCACAACCTTCTTTATGCAAATACAAATGTTCTTACCCTCCTTGAAAAGTTAAAGAAATCTGATATTTTTTCAAGTTCATGGACTTGTCAGGGAATGTTCAAAACATAAAATTTTGAAAAAACTCAAAAGTCAAGGAAAAAAGTCAAAGGAAAAGCCATACAGATTACAAGCTGTTGACATTTTGTTTATGTGAAATTAAATTTAGTTGAGATTTGTTTATTCAAGAAATGTATTTAACAATGTTTTTCGAGTATTTACATTTTGTGCTTCTCCACTGTTAAGCAGGCTTTTCACTAGGGAAGTAACGAGACTAAGACCACCACCACCATTGGTGTGAAAATCAAAGAACAGATTAGGTGACGTAAGCATAAAGGAAAGCAGAATGGAAGGTTTCCACTTTCTTACGTCCCTGCTTATGCTTGTATCGCTACTGACACTATGATTTTCACACAAACACAAGCTCTTATGTCTGTCTCTTTCTCTGTCTTCACTAATTTCGCTAGTGAAAAGCTGGCTTTAGTACTTTGCATGTAGGACACAGATACATGCTGGATTCACACCTGGTATTGAACCCTCCAAGGATTGCATGACAAACAAAGGTGGCCTAGATAAATAACCATTAACCATTACTGTGCCACGCAGTTATGCATCTAGTTAAATATACAATAGTTCTTTACTTTTACTATTTGAGTGTATCCACGCCGTAAACTTTTTCTTGTACCTTATTCAGAGTACTACTGAACCCGATAGACTGTTTATTGGGCTCAACAAAAAGCAATCGTCTCATTACAAAACGTTGACGAGTCTGATGCCACTCCTTCACGCAAAATCATTCATGTGTTGTGTTGCTGGCAAACAAAAACTTAATGTTTTGGTAAATAATACACTGATTTGTATTTCTTTACATCTGGAAACAGTTGTAAAAAAAAACAGTTTTTGCTTGGCGGTGACCACAATAGATGAAAAAAATCAGACATCTCTTTTCACAAAGTGAGGTAGTGAGGGACAGTACCCTGTGAGCAGTGATTTCCTCCTCTCTTAGGCCGGCGGCTAGCGAGGGAGAGAAACCACTGCGAGCGACCGTTTGGTTTTCCATCGAGTAACGCAAGTCACATCTGGCGTCACACATCTGGCGCTAATGGACTTAACACATGGGACTTGACCTTTCGCGTGACAACTTCCAGGTAGATTTTCAGCCAGTTTTCTGTAGTTTTCCATCTCAGTGTTTGAATTTCCTCCAAAACATACAGTTAAGATTACTATTGCTTCTAGAAATTTATTATGCCGTGTTTGGAGCTTTATTTCTGTGCGAGTTTGCTTTTTCATGGCTTCTTTGGATTCATGGCGGTTTCAACTGTTGATTAAATATGTCAACACTTACCAGTGTCAAACGGGATTAAAACCGGTTTTACTGCTTTTGAGTTAATTTATTCATCCAAGTTTGAGGACGGCTCTAAACGGTCGCTCGCAGTGGTTTCTCTCCCTCGCTAGCCGCCGGCCTAAGAGAGGAGGAAATCACTGCTTGCAGGGTAGAGGGACAGGGACAGGTGAAAATTCTGGCTAATAAAACAGTTCAAATCTTGAGTCAAATTCATGATAATAATTCATGATAATAATTCATGATATAATTATTTGGGTGACATGGTTGTTATGCACCCTTTTAGCTATTTTACTGGTAGATTATTTTTAAAAAAAATAAGAATTGCTTGTTATTATTGATAGTTTTTTTTTAGTATGTATATACCAAATCAGTAAATAGTCATTTTCGCATGCTCTGATTGGTTTCTGAAATAGTAGATATCCAGCACTATTTACTGTTTTGAGAAAACTCTCAAAATGGTGGATATAAACCTTGATGCTTCACGTCTCAGTTATATATCCACTATTATATAATTATTATAGCATAACAGTTAGCTTTCTTGCAAAATGATTGGCTGATTTTCTGTCTGAAATGAGAGTCCATACCACTCTGCTTGCATCAGGTTGTCATAGTAAAAAGTAAATTTCCAGAGGTTTTGAGTGTTGTGGACTCCTATTTACCACTTTTTACACCATCATCATGGTCAAAATTTGTTGTCAACTCACTTGCATGTGGCTTGTGAATCCACAACATTTTGACCATGATGATGGCATGAAGCATGGTAAATAAGAGTCCACAAACTTAAAACCTCTGGAAATTTGTTTAATATGCCCCCGAACACCCAAACCCAGCGACCTACATCCAGAACTAAGCCTCCTACTTTGAAACTTAGTGATAGTCATGTCCCAAAATTACAATACAACAAAGCAAATTTAAGGCATTTAAGATTTTACAACACAGTAAACATCTCACATACCGTACTGTATAAAGAACAAATGGATTAAAAACCTCAAGACTGAATTGTACTTTTTAGGTACTATATACAGTTTATAAGAACCTTACACTTAAATATAGTATGGAAGCCTCCCGACCCTGACCCTGAAATAGGCTGGATAAATTATTTATTCATTTGGCTCAGATCGAGCTTTCCTGTATCATATTGTGCCACCAGCTTTTGCCATCTGGCTAACAGAAATACTCAAAACCTTATGCAAGCTGCTAGGGGTTATCAGATATTGATTTCATTTTGATACAAAGTCTGTTCAAGTATTAACAAGCAGCATTTATGCAAATGATGTTACAATAATTAAGGAAGACTACTAATAAAATTCATATCATGTTTTTTAGGTTGTGGAAAGATAATGACACCCACAGAAAAAGGACTCAAATACCTAAAAGTATCATATTGCAACAGAGATCTCCCTCGGCGAAATTAGATGTAGATATAGTGTGATATATGTATTGACAAATTGCATTTTGAATCTGCACCAGGGGGGATTGAGGACCTATGGAACATTTTCCAGGGGGGTTGTATTGGACTCTGGAAATTCCATGGGAGGGGGTGTCTGGAGACTGGAAATTCAAGGGGGAGGGGTAAAAAAAGGTGACTTTCCAGGGATATTTTATCCAAAAATAGATTTTTTTGTGCAGAAAAACTGGAAATTCCAGTGAAGGGGGTCCTTTATGAGGCTGGAAATTCCAGGGGTGGGTGTCTGTTTCAAGAGTGGAAATTCCAGGGAGGGGGTCTTTTTAAGGGAGTTCCTCAACCCCCCTGTGCAGTTTAAAAATGCAATTGGCCATCCTATGGTAATTCTGCTCTTCAATGAGAGTGCTGGTTGCAACATTTTGTTAGGTGGGCATGAAAGTCTATGTAACTTGCATGTTCACATGATGGTGGGGAACACTGGGTAGATGGGGTAGCCTGGTTCTGTGGGGTTAGTTTCCATATAATCTCCCTAATTGTCTTGTTGGGGTTAGTTTTTTCGTGTGAACTATCAACCCTGGGCTGAGGTTGCGCTAACGTCTGTTTCTCAATTGCTTCAAATAATAATTGCTTTGAATGATAATTTATTCGAGTAATAAGTTTTGAGTTCACAGCAAGATGATTTTGGCAACAACTGTTAATTTTTGTCTCTAGCCACCATTTTAGTTTTCGCTAGCTGATCACAGCACCTTTGGGTCATGTGAATTATTAAATTTTTTTAAGCTCCCCAAGCTGGGGCGCCCTTTATTGGCATTAAACACACAAGGTAACCCACTACCCATGGTCCCACACCTTCATCGTGTGAATAGACCCTCAAAATAAAACAATATTTCTCACATTATCCTAGAAAGACTTTTGGTATTTCGCAGATGTTTAAATAATAAAAGTATTTTATGTTGCAAAGGAAGTGATATATCAAATAATTTATCAGATCAGAGTACCTCTAGACATTTGGAAATACTGTATTGTGTCACTGTCAAATTATTAATAACTGTTGGATAGATATATTGGAAGAAGTGTGATGTCTGAATTGGAAGTGTTGTCTTGATTTGTGGGTAGAAGTACAGTTTTAAACTAGAATGAAGGGCTCACAATACTTGTAATTTTGCTCCTTGTCAGTTCAAAAATATACCCAAAAAGCTAAAATAATGTGTTGTAACTTATTTTAATTATATTTATATTTTGTAACTTAGAATGTTTGCTACTGATTTTATCTAGGTACCTTGCGATTTAGAAGAAATATATATTTTTTTATGGATTTTTAACATGCTGGCTGTTTCAGGGGGAATTGTTGGTTATTGGTTTGAACTCACTTTTTATCTGCTTGAATTCTCCGGTGATTTACAGATTTTTCACAGACTATTTCCAGGGTATTTACTTTTACAGCTATTTACACACTATCTGTGAGCTGTTAGACTTTTCAGTAGATTTACAATCTATTTACAAATTATTTTCAGAGTATTTACAGGCTATTTCCACAGTCCCCTCCGTTCATTCTACAGACTATTTACACGCTCTTTACAGAGTACTGAGATTATTTTCTGAACAATTTACAGATTATCTACAAGCTATTTCCACAGTCCTCTCCGTTGATTCTACAGACTATTTACACGCTCTTTACAGAGTACTGAGGTTATTTTCTGGAACAATTTACACATTATCTACAGGCTATTTCCACAGTCCCCTCGGTTCATTCTACAGACTATTTACACGCTCTTTACAGAGTACTGAGGTTATTTTCTGGAACAATTTACAGATTATCTACAGGCTATTTCCACAGTCCCCTCGGTTCATTCTACAGACTATTTACACGCTCTTTACAAAGTACTGAGATTATTTTCTGGAACAATTTACAGATTATCTACAGGCTATTTCCACAGTCCCCTCCGTTGATTCTACAGACTATTTACACGCTCTTTACAAAGTACTGAGATTATTTTCTGGAACAATTTACAGATTATCTACAGGCTATTTCCACAGTCCTCTCGGTTGATTCTACAGACTATTTACACGCTCTTTACAAAGTACTGAGATTATTTTCTGGAACAATTTACAGGTTATCTACAGGCTATTTCCACAGTCCTCGCGGTTGATTCTACAGACTATTTACAAATTATTTACGGATTCTTTACAGAAACTGTTCATAATGCACAACATCTTGCTCAAAGTTTACAGATTATTTACCAACTATTTACAGACTATTCTGAGAATCTACATACTATGGAAATGTACATTTAGTCTGTAAATCGGATTTACGGTTTATTTACAAACTATTTACATAGTTACAAGAAGGACCGATTTTTCCAGTGATCAAAATCTAAATAATAGCAAAATAGCTTTCAAAATTCAACTAATTTTTGGGATTCAACTACCATAGACTAGGAAAATTTGCAAACATTGCTCTCTTATTAATAACAAAGCCCTGTCAATTTTCCAGATCATCTGAGCTTTATTATTATTATTGTTATTATTTGCCTGATTTGTCTTGTTTTCATCTTATCAGGTAGATGGAACAAATCCTGAGACATCACTGCCATCCGTGCCCTGGGCGTCATGAATATTTATTTATTTGTTATAACTCCACAGTTATAACAACCACCATTTGCTTCACATGGCATAGCAAAGCACAATAAAAACATTAATCCGGTTTCGGATATTTACTCAATATTCATTTGCTTAGTAAATAGGTAAATGACAATGAAACCATTCCCGACACTGCTAGTGAAGCCATAATCTGCATTTATTTCAGGCTTAATATTGATTTGTATTTGTATCTGAAATAAAGTGTTTGTATGGTGACTGGTTTGTTTACTTTCTTTGATTGATTAGTGTCTCATTTACATGTAAACACAGTGACAGTACAAACATTGTACAGTGGTCATTATTATTTTTCTAATAATTGATTAGAAAGTGCTGCCTTCGTGTCTAATTTTGCTTTGTTCAGGGTTAATACAATCTTGATTAGGCCTCTTCGCTGTGTGTTTTCCTTTTCTGGCTTTTAGAAACAACTTTAACAGCCACAAAAGAAGTAAAAAAGAGCGGATTTTGTTTAAGCTGTAGGTACAGAAGTGTGCCATCTTTGAGGGTTTGCTTGCTTTCTATATAATTATAAAGACAAAGACCAACCAGATGCAGGATTAACGCCAATGTTTCGGACATTCATTCCTTCATTGTTCGAACGTCATCCTCGCATCATACCTCCTAGGAATCTCGTACAGAAAACAGGGCTCTCGACAAGATATAGTACGCTGTTTTTATCAATTCCTTCTATGAAGAAGCCATTACCTCCTTACAAAGCTGTAAGCTCTATGTCAGGGCTTTCAGAGTTGGCATTTGTAAGCAGCAACTGGGAGTTATCGTAGTGTCGGCGGGTATAGAATGCGGAACGAATGGGAGCCAGAAAATAAACCAGCCAAAAATCAACAAATCGCAAGTTAAAAGTTGGATTCTTCTTACATTCATAAAACTCTGCTACTAAGTAAGCATTTTGAGTGAAAACTAGGACAATCACTTTAGAAATGTGGACCTCCGAAGCCAGAGAAAAGGATGGTTTTTTTTCTCCCTTCGAAGTCCGCCATTATTTTCTTTGAGCATGAGAGCCTAATGGGTGATACCGCTGACAAGTATCGCGGGCAAGGTGATAACCCAGTTTTTCCGTGACGTCATGTGACGTCACGATCTCAGATCAGCTGGATGGAGTTGATTTTTGAACGTCACGGACAATATGGTTCATTTTGATGATGTCATTGATGGCGTAAGGGCTCGTGACATTGGTGTAGAGTTTATCTTATTGCCTTTGAAAGTTTGTCCAAGTTTGGTTTCTATAGAAGCTTCCCTTCGGGAGATATGATGTTTTTCTTTATTTTTCCTGTATAAAACGTGTCCGTCCGTCCGTCCGTCCGTGTACACATGGGAATGCTGTGGTATACAAAGAAAAAAATATTTCTCCTCAAGGGAACTTGGCATGATTTTGTGTGTCATAATTTGCATGTCCTTTTCGCTCAACATTTTCACTTCAGCGTATTGGCTCGACTTTGAGCAGAAAAAAAAGAGGACCATACTTCCATACAAAGAGCTGAAGCGTCGTATGGCGATCGCTCTCCCCAAAATGAAGTGATCCTCCTTAAAATTCTCTACCCCCCTCCCCCCAGGCGATAAAGGCGAGCGTACGGTTCTTACGACCACACCAGAGATTTCGGCCCTGACAGTCGCTATCTAAAAAAGGGAGTCTAAATGGCGATGAAGCGTAATTATAAAGTTGGACATTCGTCATTCGAATTATGAGCGCATTGTGGGAAGTTAAATTGACAGAAAACATGTGGGCTAATGAGCCTTTTGCCACCTAAGAAATTCACGGATTGAGAAAGCCTCTTTGCTCTTAATAAAGGTAATAAACATGGTCAAGATAAAAAACGAAATACTATTCTCAAGAACGTATTTACGGTTCCCAAATGTTGTAGCTGTCACAGAACAACTTTGTTCATAGCTGTTGCAAAGCAAGTTGGTTCACAACAGCGCGACGTAGGATATGGAAACCAGACTTTAAACTCTCCTTTAACGTTTGCCCCTGTGGCGCAATGGACTAGCGTGTTGGGCTTCTAATTCAAAGGTTGTGGGTTCGAGTCCCACCAGGGGTGCGTGATTTTGTTCTCTTTTTTACACCAGGTCCCGATATACATAGCTAGTTGGGCCAAATTATTTTCCGTATGTTCGTGAATCGTAAAGGCCGGTTTATACTTGCGATTTTTGTTGCATTTGGTCGTGCGATATTTCTCGCGTGAGTTGCAATTCCAACTCTCTTGTGAAAACGAGATGCAAATCGGGTGGGATTTCTGTGCTCACTTTTCTTCAAATTAAATCACAAGTTGCAAAGGGTTTGAAATCTCCGCGACTCGCGCGAAAAAAAAAGCAAGTGGATAATATTCTCTAGAGATGGAAAACATCGACCATCGAAAACAAAAATCTCCTCACTACCGCGCGCTCTCGCTGATGCACGGACAAAACTTTTATCCTTCTCAAGGAATATTTCTGAAAAAAGGGGGAAACGCCATTTCCTTTCATTTCCCAGGTTAGATATAGGAACATTTTTGTACAGTACTGATTAGCAATACTGAAACTGAAACCTTCAAACCACATGAGGATATTATAACAATATAATTCTGGGGTGGAGTTTGGTAGCAATGTTTAAAAGTATTTTTCAGAACTTTGCGAGAAGAAGTGGAATAAGAACACTCAGGCTGAATTTTGGTCAAAAAGGTACTTTATACTAAGAACACATGCAACCTGAAAAATGAAAATTGTGGCAAAAGAGAAAGAAACTGAGCGCGAAATTTGGATAAAAAGTAGAAACTCCGCGGCTTCGCTACATTATTCTACTTAATTGTTTTATTTATCTGACTATACAAAAATTGAAAATTCACAATTTCCAGTTGTAATTAGATTATAAGATCAGGACCTATGAAAAAGTAGAGCCAATAAAAATAAAGGGCTCAGACGGGAATCGAACCCGTGGCCTCTCGCACACCCAAAGCGAGAATCATACCACTAGACCACTGAGCCGGCACGTGCTCAGTATATCGTTTGTTTCGCTTTTATCGTGAACTTGTGGGTTGATGTTATATTTATTATACTATTTCTTATTGTTATCCGATATCATGGTGATGTGTGTTATATGAGTAATAAACACCCTTGATTGCTGGGCTCTTCATCCGTTGCGCACCAACGTACATTAGCACTATTAGTGGAGCTCCCGCGCAGTGCCGATATCAAGACGTTTGTAGCCTAACGTTGTCGACTTGCCTCTTTCCTTATTAGGAATTCTCCCTTACCTTATCTGAAAGGTCTGTAAGTATTTTCCCTCATATTTTACTGCGAAAAAAGCAGAGAAATCCACCAAAACTTGCAGGTATTCGAGAAACATCGTACTCATGGCCGCCATGTTGTTTTTGTCTCCGCCAAAGGGCCTGGGGCAAAACACAGGTAGCCCGCGCGTATTCACAGAAAACGACAACGCTATCTCGATAGCGCCGCGCGAGCGGAGCACCATAGATAAGACTAAATAACGTATACAGTAACCCATATTGGAGTTCATTGATGACGAAGGGCACGTGACTTTGGTGTAGAGTTCCTCTTATGGCCTTTAAAAGTTTGTCCAAGTTTGGCTTCTATAGAAGCTTCCCTTCGGGAGATATGATTTTTTCTTTATTTTTCCGATATAAAACGTGTGTCCGTCCGTCCGTCCGTGTACACATTGGAATCCTGTGGTATACAAAGAAAAATTATTTCTCCTCAATGGAACTTGGCATGATTTTGTGTCATAATCTGCTTGTCCTTTTCGCTCAACATTTTCACTTAGCGAATTGACTCGACTTTGAGAAAAAAAAACAGGACCATACTTCCAGACAAAGAGCTGAAGCGTCGTATGGCGACCGTACGGTTCTTATGCCCACGCCAGAGATTTCGGCCCTGACAGTCGCTATCCTAGTGTTGAATTGCTCAGTAGCTAGATACCTATGGGTGAGAGTACGCCCGGCCACCAGACCATATAAGGACGCCCCTTGTACCGTTAGTGAACAATCAACTAATTAATTATGCATTACAGACGTATTTATAGTTCTCAAGAGTGTGTCAGAGATCCATGTGGGACATGTTGTTCTTTTCTTTATCTTTCTTTACCTAAGTGTAATGCAGAAATGTGTCTCACAGTTGCCGTTTCGCACGCTTTATTCATCATAATCCAAGAACACGCTTAACATGGGCACGAGAATATAGGTTTCTTTGTATTTTTCCGTTTGCGCATGCGCATACACGTCATCACCTCTGATTCTATTTTCCGTGACCAGGCGAACAATCAACTAATTGTTGAACGTATTGACGGTTCCCATATGTTACAGCTGTGGCAGAACAACTTTGTTCATAATAGCTGTTGAAGAACATTTGTCCACGACAGCGCGACTGCTGTAGCATATTGAAACCAGGCTTAAGACACTCATTTAACGTCCGCCCCTGTGGCGCAATGGACTAGCGTGTTGGACTTCTAATTCAAAGGTTGTGGGTTCGAGTCCCACCAGGGGTGCGTAATTTTCTTCTCTTTTTTACACGAGACCCCGATATACATAGCTAGGTGGGACAAAATATTTTCCGTATATTCGTGAATCTTAAAGGCCGGTTCACACTTGCGATTTTTGCTGCATTTGGTCGTGCGATATTTCTCGCATGAGTTGGAATTCCAACTCTCTTTAGAAAACGAGATGCAAATCAGGTGGGATTTCTGTGCTCACTTTTCTTCAAATTAAATCACAAGTTGCAAAGAGTTTGAAATCTCCGCGACCCGCGCGAAAAAAACAGCAAGTGGATAATATTCTCTAGAGATGGAAAACATCGACCATCGAAAACAAAAATCTCCTCACCAACGCGCGCTCTCGCTGATGCACGGACACAACTTTTTATCCTTCTCAAGGAATATTTTTGAAAAAAAACGGAAACGCCATTTCCTTCAAAAGAGAAAGAAACTGAGCGCGAAATTTGGATAAAAATAGAAATTCCGCGGCTTCGCTACATTATTCTACTATAATTGTTTTATTATCTGACTATACAAAAATTGAAAATTCATAATTTCCAGTTGTAATTAGATTATAAGATCTGGACCTATGAAAAAGTAGAGCCAATAAAAATATATAAAGAAAAATATCATTTGTCTTTGCAGAATCATGAAAAAAGGGCTCAGACGGGAATCGAACCCGTGGCCTCTCGCACCCAAAGCGAGAATCATACCACTAGACCACTGAGCCGGCACTTGCTCAGTTTATCGTTTGTTTCGCTTTTTTCGTGAACTTGTGGGTTGATGTTATAATTATTACACCATTTCTTATTGTTATCCGATATCATGGTGATGTGTGTTATACAAGTAATAAACACCCTTGATTTCTGGGCTCTTCATCCGTTATGCGCACCAACGTACATTAACACTATTAGTGGAGCTCCCGCGCGGTGCCGATATCAAGACGTTTGTAGCCTAACCTTGTCGACTTGCCACTTTCCTTATTAGGAAATCCCCCTTACCTTATTTGGAAGGTCTGTAAGTATTTTCCCTCATATTTTACTGGGAACAAAGCAGAGAGATCCACCAAAACCTGCAGGTATTCGAGAAACATCGCACTCATGGCCGGTGTAGAACTCAAATTATACATCTAAAAACAACGTTTCATATTTGATTTGCCAAATTCAATGGAGAAAGATGCTGTATATTCTCTAAAACAGCCGATGGACATGAATGATTTACTTGACTACAAAATAGAGGCTGACAAAGACTCTTTAATTTAACATCTGCTGGTGGTGTAAAAAATGAGAACAAATTATACACCCCTGGTGGGACTCGAACCCACAACCTTTGAATTAGAAGTCCAACACGCTAGTCCATTGCGCCACAGGGGCGGACGATAAATATCATAGCGTCCTATCACATAGAGTATTTTTTTTACTGTAGGTCTATGGTAGGGTTGAAAAATCGAGAATGCTTGGTCTCTAGTGGTACCAAAACATCAGTGAAGTCACCAGGCTTTAGACACTATCAATGAACGGTTGCCCATGTGGCGCAATGGACTAGCGTGTTGGACTTCTAATTCAAAGGTTGTGGGTTCGAATCCCACCAGGGGTGCAACTTTTTTTTCTTTTTTTACGCCAGTCAGATGTTGAAATGATGATCCCCGATCAACACAGCTATCCGCGCCAAAACGGTTTGACACAATCCCTGCATTTAGTAACGCTAAAAAATGCACGCGAGAGAACTACGAACAGAACAGCAGTAATGCGCCTCCCCCTGTGCAATGACGTTAATTGGGGAAAGGGGGAGAAATGAGCTTGTTGTTGGTAGACTTGCTAACGCACTATTACGTACCTAATTGTCACTAGTCGAAATTCCGCCAAATTCGGCCCATAAGTACTAGACATAATGATCTTCAGCTTTTACCCCATTTATCTTGCCAGAGGTTGAAAGGAATAGGGTATTTTCACAACAAAGTTCGATCCTAACGAGATTGATGATCATGGGGTCCACTTAAATTCAGACCCCCCAAAATCAAGATACACTGCGGGTTTGACACGTGTTCTCAGCCAAGCTCACATGACTGAAATTCAGTCTGCACTTTTGAAGCTATCAAACAGAAAAAACACTTCCATGTACATGATGATCTCCTAGATAATCATATTTGCCACCCCATCTCCAAGCACTTCCCTATCTATCTAAAAGATACTACTAGTATGGAAGTTTCTACTTTGCCATATTTGGAATCCCAGAAGTTTTCCTATAGCTCATTTCTTACCGGCCTAAATCGTCGAAACGTTGGTCAAAACGTTCGTCAGATTTTGGAGAGAAACGCTGTTCGTTTAGGTCGCCATCTTTGTTTTCGCCCCAAGGAGCCGGAAATATCTACACAGGAAGCCCGCGTCACACACGAATGGGCATTGACAAAAACGACACATTTATCTTGTGATATGGTCATTTTACTTTCAAAGAGAAATTTTGAACAAAGTGCAAATCCTCGGCATCGCTACATTATTCCACATAAAGTTTTTTTTTTAACTGACTGCAAATTGACACAATTTTCAGTCATAACAAGATTATAAGATCTGGACCCATGAAAATGTAAGGGCAATAAAAAAATATATAAAGAGAAATGTTATTGTCTTTGCGGAATCATGAAAAAAGGGCTCAGACGGGAATCGAACCCGTGGCCTCTCGCACCCAAAGCGAGAATCATACCACTAGACCACTGAGCCTGCGTGTGCTCAGTTTATCGTTTGTTTCGCTTTTTTCGTGAACTTGTGGGTTGATGTTATAATAACGTATACAGTAACCCATGGAGTTGATTTTTGAACGTCACGGACATTATGGTTCATTTTGATGATGTCATTGATGGCGTAAGGGCTCGTGACATTGGTGTAGAATTTCTCTAATTGCCTTTGAAAGTTTCTCCAAGTTTGGTTTCTATAGAAGCTTCCCTTCGGGAGATAAGATGTTTTTCTTTATTTTTCCTGTATAAAACGTGTCCGTCCGTCTGTCCGTGTACACATGGGAATCCTGTGGTATACAAAGAAAAATTATTCTCCTCAAGGGAACTTGGCATGATTTTGTGTGTCATAATCTGCTTTTCCTTTTCGCTCAACATTTTCACTTCAGCGTATTGGCTAGACTTTGAGAAGAAAAAAAAAACAGGACCATACTTCCATACAAAGAGCTGAAGCGTCGTATGGCGATCGCTCTCCCCAAAATGAAGTGATCCTCCCTAAAATCCTCTGCCCCCACCCCCCCACCCCCCCCACCCCCCTCCCACCAGGAGACGACCGTACGGTTCTTACGACCACGCCAGAGATTTCGGCCCTGACAGTCGCTATCTAAAAGGGGGAGTCTAAATGGCGATGAAGCGTAATTATAAAGTTGGACATTCGTCATTCGAATTATGAGCGCATTGCGGGAAGTTGAATTTACAGAAAACATGTGGGCTAATGAGCCTTTTGCCACCAAAGAAATTCACGGATTGAGAAAGCCTCTTTGCTCTTAATAAAGGTAATAAACATGGTCAAGATAAAAAACGAAATACTATTCTCAAGAACGTATTTACGGTTCCCAAATGTTGTAGCTGTCACAGAACAACTTTGTTCACGCATAGCTGTTGCAAAACAAGTTGGTCCACAATAGCGCGACTGTTGTAGGATATGTAAACCAGGCTTTAAACTCTCCTTTGACGTTTGCCCCTGTGGCGCAATGGACTAGCGTGTTGGACTTCTAATTCAAAGGTTGTGGGCTCGAGTCGCACCAGGGATGCGTAATTTTGTTCTCTTTTTTACACGAGACCCCGATATACATAGTTAGTTGGGACAAAATATTTTCCGTATGTTCGTGAATCGTAAAGGCCGGTTTACACTTGCGATTTTTGTTGCATTTGGTCGTGCGATATTTCTCGCATGAGTTGGAATTCCAACTCTCTTTAGAAAACGAGATGCAAATCAGGTGGGATTTCTTTGCTCACTTTTCTTCAAATTAAATCACAAGTTGCAAAGAGTTTGAAATCTCCGCGACTCGCGCGAAAAAAACATCACGTGGATAATATTCTCTAGAGATGGAAAACATCGACCATCGAAAACAAAATCTCCTCACCAACGCGCGCTCTCGCTGCTGCAGGGACAAAACTTTTTATCCTTCTCAAGGAATATTTCTGAAGAAAAGGGGGAAACGCCATTTCCTTCAAAAGAGAAAGAAACTGAGCGCGAAATTTGGATAAAAAGTAGAAACTCCGCGGCTTCGCTGCATTGTTCTACTTAATTGTTTTATTATCTGAATGTAAACATTGAAAATTCACAATTTCCAGTTGTAATTAGATTAGAAGATCTGGACCTATGAAAAAGTAGAGCCAAAAAAATATATAAAGAAAAATATCATTTTGTCTTTGCGGAATCATAAAAAAGGGCTCAGACGGGAATCGAACCCGTGGCCTCTCGCACCCAAAGCGAGAATCATACCACTAGACCACTGAGCCGGGACGTGCTCAGTTTATCGTTTGTTTCGTTTTTTTCGTGAACTTGTGGGTTGATGTTGTAATTATTATACCTTTTCTTATTGTTATCCGATGTCATGGTGATGTGTGTTATACGAGTAATAAACACCCTTGATTTCTGAGCTCTTCATCCGTTGCGCACCAATGTACATATCACTATTAGCGGAGCTCCCGCGCGGTGCAAATCGCCGCGCGAGCGGAGAACCATAGGTAAGAGAATAACGTATACAGTAACCCATGGAGTTGATTTTTTGAACGTCACGGACATTATGGTTCATTTTGATGATGTCATTGATGGCGTAAGGGCACGTGACGTTGGTGTTTCTCTTATTGCCTTTGAAAGTTTGTCCAAGTTTGGCTTCTATAGAAGCTTCCCTTCGGGAGATATGATTTTTTCTTTATTTTTCCGGTATAAAACGTGTACGTCCGTCCGTCCGTGTACACATGGGAATCCTGTGGTATACAAAGAAAAATATTTCTCCTCAAGGGAACTTGGCATGATTTTGTGTGTCATAATCTGCCTATCCGGCCTTTTCGCTCAACATTCTCACTTCAGCGTATTGGCTCGACTTTGAGCAGAAAAAAACAGGACCATACTTCCATACAAAGAGCTGAAGCGTCGTATGGCGACCGTACGGTTCTTACGCTCACGCCAGAGATTTCGGCTCTGACAGTCGCTATCTAAAAGGGGGAGTCTAAATGGCGATGAAGCGTAATTATAAAGTTGGACATTCGTCATTCGAATTATGAGCGCATTGCGGGAAATTGAATTTACAAAAAACACGTGGGCTAATGAGCCTTTTTCCACAAAAGAAATTCAAGGATTGAGAAAGCCTCTTTGTTCTTAATAAAGGTAATAAACATGGTCAAGATAAAAAACGAAATACTATTCTCAAGAACGTATTTACCATTCCAAAATGTTGTAGATGTCACAGAACAACTTTGTTCACGCATAGCTATTGCAAAACAAGTTTGTCCACAACAGCGCGACTGCTGTAGGATATGGAAACCAGGCTTTAAACTCTCCTTTAACGTTTGCCCCTGTGGCGCAATGGACTAGCGTGTTGGACTTCTAATTCAAAGGTTGTGGGTTCGAGTCCCACCAGGGGTGCGTAGTTTTATTCTCTTTTTTACACCAGACCCCGATATACATAGCTAGTTGGGACAAAATATTTTCCGTATGTTCGTGAATCGTAAAGGCCGGTTTACACTGGCGATTTTTGTTGCATTTGGTCGTGCGATATTTCTCGCATGAGATAAGAGAATAACGTATACAGTAACCCATGGAGTTGATTTTTGAACGTCAGGACATTATGGTTCATTTTGATGATGTCATTAATGGCGTAGAGTTTCTCTTATTGCCTTTGAAGGTTTGTCCAAGTTTGGTTTCAATAGAAGCTTCCCTTCGGGAGATATGATGTTTTTCTTTATTTTTCCTCTATAAAACGTGTCCGTCCGTCCGTCCGTGTACACATGGGAATCCTGTGGTATACAAAGAAAAATTATTCTCCTCAAGGGAACTTGGCATGATTTTGTGTGTCATAATCTGCTTTTCCTTTTCGCTCAACATTTTCACTTCAGCGTATTGGCCAGACTTTGAGAAGAAAAAAAAACCAGGACCATACTTCCATACAAAGAGCTGAAGCGTCGTATGGCGATCGCTCTCCCCAAAATGAAGTGATCCTCCCTAAAATCCTCTGCCCCCCCCCCCCCCCCCCGAAGGTGACAGCCTGAGAGGGGTGGTTGGCCCCAGCGTGAACGCCATTTCCTTCAAAAGAGAAAGAAACTGAGTGCGAAATTTGGATAAAAAATAGAAATTCCGCGGCTTCGCTACATTATTCTACTTAATTGTTTTATTATCTGACTATGCAAAAATTGAAAATTCATAATTTCCAGTTGTAATTAGATTATAAGATCTGGACCTATGAAAAAGTAGAGCCAATAAAAATATATAAAGAAAAATATCATTTGTCTTTGCAGAATCATGAAAAAAGGGCTCAGACGGGAATCGAACCCGTGGCCTCTCGCACCCAAAGCGAGAATCATACCACTAGACCACTGAGCCGGCACGTGCTCAGTATATCGTTGTTTCGCTGCTTTGGTGAACTTGTGGGTTGATGTTATAATTATTATACCGTTTCTTATTGTTATCCGATATCATGGTGATGTGTGTTATGTAATAAACAACTTTGATTTCTGGGCTGTTCATCCGTTGCGCACCAACGTACATTAGCACTATTAGTGGAGCTTCCGCGGGGTGCCGATATCAAGACGTTTGTAGCCTAACGTTGTCGACTTGCCGCTTTCCTTATTAGGAATTCTCCCTTACCTTATTTGGAAGGTCTGTAAGTATTTTCCCTCATATTTTAGCGAAAAAAGCAGAGAAATCCACCAAAACTTGCAGGTATTCGAGAAACATCGTACTCATGGCCGCCATGTTGTTTTTGTCTCCGCCAAAGGGCCTGGTGCAAAACACAGGTAGCCCGTGCCTATTCACAGAAAACGACAACGCTATCTCGATAGCGCCGCGCGAGCGGAGCACCATAGATAAGACTAAATGACGTATACAGTAACCCATATTGGAGTTCATTGATGACGAAGGACACGTGACTTTGGTGTAGAGTTCCTCTTATTGCCTTTAAAAGTTTGACCAAGTTTGGCTTCTATAGAAGCTTCCCTTCGGGAGATATGAATTTTTCTTTATTTTTCCGGTATAAAACGTGTGTCCGTCCGTCCGTCTGTCCGTGTACACATGGGAATCCTGTGGTATACAAAGAAAAATATATTTCTCCTCATTAAGCGGAACTTTGCATGATTTTGTGTCATAATCTGCTTGTCCTTTTCGCTCACCATTTTCACTTCAGCGTATTGACTCGACTTTGAGCAGAAAAAAAAAAACAGGACCATACTTCCAGACAAAGAGCTGAAGCGCCGTATGGTGACCATACGGTTCTTACGCCCACGCCAGAGATTTCGGCCCTGACAGTCGCTATCCTGTGTGTTGAATTGCTCAGTAGCTAGATACCTATGGGTGAGAGAACGCCCGGCCACCAGACCATATAAGGACGTCCCTTGTACCGTTAGTGAACAATCAACTAATTAATTATGCATTACAGACGTAGTTATAGGTTTGAAGAGTGTGTTAGAGTTCCATGTCGGGCATGTTGTTCTTTTCTTTATCTTTCTTTACCTAAGTATAATGCAGAAATGTTTCTCACAGTTGCCGTTTCACACGCTTTATTCATCATAATCCAAGAACACGCTTAACATGGACACGAGAATATACGTTTCTTTGTATTTTTCCGTTTGCGCATGCGCATACACGTCATCACCTCTGATTCTATTTTCCGTGAACAGGCGAACAATCAACTAATTGTTGAACGTATGACGGTTTCCATATGTTACAGCTGTGGCAGAACAACTTTGTTCACAATAGCTGTTGCAGAACAAGTTTGTCCACAACAGCGCGACTGCTGTAGCATATGGAAACCCGACTTTAGACACTCATTTAACGTTCGCCCCTGTGGCGCAATGGACTAGCGTGTTGGACTTCTAATTCAAAGGTTGTGGGTTCGAGTCCCACCAGGGGTGCGTAGTTTTGTTCTCTTTTTTACACCAGACCCCGATATACATAGCTAGTTGGGCCAAGTTATTTTCCGTATGTTCGTGAATCTTAAAGGCCGGTTCACACGTGCGATTTTTGTTGCATTTGTCGTGAGATTTTTCTCGCGCAAGTTGCAATTTCACCTCTCTTGTGAAAACGAGATCCATTAAATCCGGTGCGATTTTTGTGTTCTCTTTTCTTCAAATCGCATCAAGTTGCAAAGAGTTTCGAATCTGTTTGAAATCGCGAATCACGCGACAAAAATCGCGACAGATTGTTGGTCGCACCTAGTTTACATTAGTGATTTATAGTTGACGCGTACGTGCGAGAAACATCGCCACAACTCGCGCGACAAAAACAGCAGCAAAAATTGCAAACGGGCCTTAAGATAAATATTCTTTAAAGAAAGAAAACATCGACCATCAAAAATTCAACCCCCTTAGCAACGCGCGCTCTCTATCTGATGCACGGCCACAACGTTTTATCCTCCTCAAGGAATGTCGTTCCCTTCCAAAGAGAAAGAAATTAGCGCGAAATTTGGATAAAACGTGGAAACTCCGCGGCATCGCTACATCGCTTAATTATTCTACATTAATTGTTTTATTAACACTATTCAAAAATTGCAAGTTCACAATTTCCAGTTGTAATTAAATTCTAAGATCTGGACCCATGAAAAAGAAGAGCCAATAAAAATTCATAAAGAAAAATATCATTTATCTTTGCGAGAATCACGAAAAAAGGGCTCAGACGGGAATCGAACCCGTGGCCTCTCGCACCCAAAGCGAGAATCATACCACTAGACCACTGAGCCGGCGCGTGATCAATCGTTGTTTCGCTGCTTTTGTGAACTCGTGGGTTGATGTTATAATTATTATACCATTTCTTATTGTTATCCGATATCATGGTGATGTGCGTTATGTAATAAACACCTTTCATTTCTGGGCTCTTCATCCGTTGCGCACCAACGTACATTACCACTATTAGTGGAGGTCCCGCGCGGTGCCGATATCAAGACGTTTGTAGCCTAACGTTGTCGACTTGTCCCTTTTCTTATTAGGAATTCCCCCTTACTTCATTTGGAAGGTCTGTAAGTATTTTCCCTCATATTTTACTGGGAAAAAAGCAGAGAAATCCACCAAAACTTGCAGGTATTCGAGAAACATCGTACTCATGGCCGCCATGTTGTTTTTGTCTCCGCCAAAGGGCCTGGGGCAAAACACAGGTAGCCCGCGAGTATTCACAGAAAACGACAACGCTATCTCGATAGCGCCGCGCGAGCGGAGCACCATAGATAAGACTAAATAACGTGACACGTGTTCTCAGCCAAGCTCACAGGACTGAAATTCAGTCTGCACTTTTGAAGCTCAAACAGAAAAAAAAACACTTCCATGTACATGATGATCTCCTAGATAATCATATTTGCCACCCCATCTCCAAGCACTTCCCTATCTATCTAAAAGATATTACTAGTATAGAAGTTTCTACTTTGCCATATTTGGAATCCCAGAAGTTTTCCTATAGCTTTATTTCTTACCGGCCTAAATCGTCGAAACGTTGGTCAAAACGGTCGTCAGATTTTGGAGAAAAACGCTGTTCGTTTAGGTCGCCATCTTTGTTTTCGCCCCAAGGAGCCGGAAATATCTACACAGGAAGCCCGCGTCACGCACGAATCGGCATTGACAAAAACGACACATTTATCTTGTGATATGGTCATTTGACTTCCAAAGGGAATTTTGAAAAAAGTGCAAATCCTCGGCATCGCTACATTATTCCACATAAAGTTTTTTTAACTGACTGCAAATTGACACAATTTTCAGTCATAACAAGATTATAAGATCTGGACCCATGAAAATGTAAGGGCAATAAAAAAATATATAAAGAGAAATATTATTGTCTTTGCGGAATCATGAAAAAAGGGCTCAGACGGGAATCGAATCCGTGGCCTCTCGCACCCAAAGCGAGAATCATACCACTAGACCACTGAGCCTGCGTGTGCTCAATTTTTCGTTTGTTTCGCTTTTTTCGTGAACTTGTGGGTTGATGTTATAATTATTATACCTTTTCTTATTGTTACCTGATGTCATGGTGTTGTGTGTTATACGTGTAATAAACACCCTTGATTTCTGGGCTCTTCATCCGTTGCGCACCAACTTACATATCACTATTAGCGGAGCTCCCGCGTGGTGCAAAGCGCCGCGCGAGCGGAGAACCATAGATAAGAGAATAACGTATACAGTAACCCATGGAGTTGATTTTTGAACGTCACGGACATTATGGTTCATTTTGATGATGTCATTGATGGCGTAAGGGCTCGTGACATTGGTGTAAAGTTTCTCTTATTGCCTTTGAAAGTTTGTCCAAGTTTGGTTTCTATAAAAGCTTCCCTTCGGGAGATATGATGTTTTTCTTTATTTTTCCTGTATAAAACGTGTCCGTCCGTCCGTCCGTGTACACATGGGAATCCTGTGGTATACAAAGAAAAATTATTTCTCCTCAAGGGAACTTGGCATGATTTTGTGTCATAATCTGCCTGTCCTTTTCGCTCAACAGTTTCACTTCAGCGTATTGGCTCGACTTTGAGCAGAAAAAAAAAACAGGACCATACTTCCAGACAAAGAGCTGAAGCGTCGTATGGCGACCGTAGTACGGTTCTTACGCCCACGCCAGAGATTTCGGCCCTGACATTCGCTATCTAAAAGGGGGAGACTAAATGGCGATGAAGCGTAATTATAAAGTTGGACATTCGTCATTCGAATTATGAGCGCATTGCGGGAAGTTGAATTTACAGAAAACATGTGAGCTAATGAGCCTTTTGCCACCAAAGAAATTCAAGGATTGAGAAAAAGCCTCTTTGCTCTTAATAAAGGTAATAAACATGGTCAAGATAAAAAACGAAATACTATTCTCAAGAACGTATTTACGGTTCCCAAATGTTGTAGCTGTCACAGAACAACTTTATTCACGCATAGCTGTTGCAAAACAAGTTGGTCCACAACAGCGCGACTGTTGTAGGATATGGAAACCAGGCTTTAAACTCTCCTTTAACGTTTGCCCCTGTGGCGCAATGGACTAGCGTGTTGGACTTCTAATTCAAAGGTTGTGGGTTCGAGTCCCACCAGGGGTGCGTAATTTTGTTCTCTTTTTTACACGAGACCCCGATATACATAGCTACAATCTTGGACAAAATTGTTGGCAAAATTTTTAGTTTTGTGCAGAAATCAGTGGGTATGCTGAAATACATACGGATAATGCCAATTCTCGCTCCCCCCCTCCCCCCAAATCAATGTTGAGGAACTTCTAGATCATCTGTCTACGGACCCAAGCAACATTGACTATAGGGGGGGTGGGGGAGGGGTACAAATCACGCATGGACAGGAGTGAAACTTCATTTCGGTCATTTTTTGGGGAAATTGCCAAGACATTTTGTCCAAGATTGTAGTTGGGACAAAATATTTTCCGTATGTTCGTGAATCGTAAAGGCCGGTTTACACTTGCGATTTTTGTTGCATTTGGTCGTGCGATATTTCTCGCATGAGTTTGAATTCCAACTCTCTTTAGAAAACGAGATGCAAATCAGATGGGATTTCTGTGCTCACTTTTCTTCAAATTAAATCACAAGTTGCAAAGAGTTTGAAATCTCCGCGACTCGCGCGAAAAAAACAGCAAGTGGATAATATTCTCTAGAGATGGAAAACATCGACCATCGAAAACAAAATCTCCTCACCAACGCGCGCTCTCGCTGATGCACGGACACAACTTTTTATCCTTCTCAAGGAATATTTTTGAAAAAAAAAGGGAACGCCATTTCCTTCAAAAGAGAAAGAAACTGAGCGCGAAATTTGTATAAAAAATAGAAATTCCGCGGCTTCGCTACATTATTCTACTTAATTGTTTTATTATCTGACTATGCAAAAATTGAAAATTCATAATTTCCAGTTGTAATTAGATTATAAGATCTGGACCTATGAAAAGTAGAGCCAATAAAAATATATAAAGAAAAATATCATTTGTCTTTGCAGAATCATGAAAAAAGGGCTCAGACGGGAATCGAACCCGTGGCCTCTCGCACCCAAAGCGAGAATCATACCACTAGACCACTGAGCCGGCACGTGCTCAGTATATCGTTGTTTCGCTGCTTTTGTGAACTTGTGGGTTGATGTTATAATTATTATACCATTTCTTATTGTTATCCGATATCATGGTGATGTGTGTTATGTAATAAACTTCTTTGATTTCTGGGCTCTTCATCCGTTGCGCACCAACGTACATTACCAGTATTAGTGGAGCTTCCTCGGGGTGCCGATATCAAGACGTTTGTAGCCTAACGTTGTCGACTTGCCGCTTTCCTTATTAGGAATTCTCCCTTACCTTATTTGGAAGGTCTTTAAGTATTTTCCCTCATATTTTACTGCGAAAAAAGCAGAGAAATCCACCAAAACTTGCAGGTATTCGAGAAACATCGTACTCATGGCCGCCATGTTGTTTTTGTCTCCGCCAAAGGGCCTGGGGCGAAACACAGGTAGCCCGCGCGTTTTCACAGAAAACGACAACGCTATCTCGATAGCGCCGCGCGAGCGGAGCACCATAGATGAGACTAAATAACGTATACAGTAACCCATATTGGAGTTCATTGATGACGAAGGGCACGTGACTTTGGTGTAGAGTTCCTCTTATTGCCTTTAAAACGTTGTTCAAGTTTGGCTTCTATAGAAGCTTCCCTTCGGGAGATGTGATTTTTTCTGTGTCAGCCGCCATTTTGACAGCGTATCGAAAAGAGCCCGTGTCTGCCTCTCCTTTGTTATTGTTTTGCATTCGATATTAGAAAACGAATTACGTGTAGAAATCTCAAATTATACATCTAAAACCAACGTTTCATATTTGATTTACCAAATTCAATGGAGAAAGATGCTGTATATTCTCTAAAACAGCCGATGGACATGAATGATTTACTTGACTACAAAATAGAGGCTGACAAAGACTCTCATTAATTTAACATCTGCTGGTGGTGTAAAAAATGAGAACAAAATTATACACCCCTGGTGGGACTCGAACCCACAACCTTTGAATTAGAAGTCCAACACGCTAGTCCATTGCGCCACAGGGGCGGACGATAAATATCATAGCGTCCTATCACATAGAGTATTTTTTTTACTGTAGGTCTATGGTCAGATGTTGAAATGATGATCCCCGATCAACACAACTATCCGCGCGAAAACGGTTTGACACAATCCCTGCATTTAGTAACGCTAAAAAATGCACGCGAGAGAACTACGAACAGAACAGCAGTAATGCGCCTCACCCTTTCCCCTGTGCAATGACGTTAATTGGGGAAAGGGGGAGAATGAGCTTGGGGAGAATTCGGCACATAAGTACTAGACATAATGATCTTCAGCTTTTACCCCATTTATCTTGCCAGAGGTTGAAAGGAATAGGGTATTTTCACCACAAAGTTCGATCCTAATGAGATTGATGATCATGGGGTCCACTTAAATTCAGACCCCCCAAAATCAAGATACACTGCGCGTTTGACACGTGTTCTCAGCCAAGCTCACATGACTGAAATTCAGTCTGCACTTTTGAAGTTATCAAACAGAAAAAACACTTCCATGTACAAACGTATTTTCCAAACTAGATGAAACCCACTCAAATGTATTCTCGTTACAAGGTCCTAGAGTATCTGCCACCCCATCTCCAAGCACTTCCCTATCTAAAAGATACTACTAGTATGGAAGTTTCTACTTTGCCATATTTGGAATCCCAGAAGTTTTCCTATAGCTCATTTCTTACCGGCCTAAATCGTCGAAACGTTGGTCAAAACGTTCGTCAGATTTTGGAGAGAAACGCTGTTCGTTTAGGTCGCCATCTTTGTTTTGGCCCCAAGGAGCCGGAAATATCTACACAGGTAGCCCGCGTCACGCACGAATCGGCATTGACAAAAACGACACATTTATCTTGTGATATGGTCATTTTACTTCCAAAGGGAAATTTTGAAAGAAGTGCAAATCCTCGGAATCGCTACATTATTCCACATTTTTTTAACTGACCGCAAATTCACACAATTTTCAGTCATAACAAGATTATAAGATCTGGACGCATGAAAAAGTAAGAGCAATAAAATAATATATAAAGAGAAATATTATTGTCTTTGCGGAATCATGAAAAAAGGGCTCAGACGGGAATCGAACCCGTGGCCTCTCGCACCCAAAACGAGAATCATACCACTAGACCACTGAGCTGGCGTGTACTCACTTCGCCAATCTATACATATTATCATTAGCTGTATTCACACTAGAGACGGAAAACACGTCTGAGAGGAGTTTCTTGCTTTGAATATGGTTCTCTGTTCTTCTGTGATCACGCGAAAACAATTTTTTTGAAGAAGAAAGTTTAGACAGATAACAAGCAAGTGTTTCTGAGTAGAATTGACATAAGACAGGAACTTCGTCTGACGAGAAACTCGTCTCAGGCGAGTTTTCCGTCTCTAGTGTGAATACAGCTATTGTTTGTTGTTAATGTTATCGTTATTGTATTGTTATCCGAAATCATGTTGTGGCGAAAAACTGCAGAATGTTATAATTCTTGTCCGTAAAATTCATTTCAATTGGTCAATTAAATTATCCCGTTTGCTCCACTACACCCCTTTTAGCTCCACAAATTGTTTGGTAAAAACAAACAACAGCAGCTCACCACAAACAAATTTTGACAAAACTTCACGAAAATTGGTTACTATTATGTCAATGCTTCGTTAAAAAATGATCTTGTTCAATGCATGTTTTTTTAAAATCACTAAAACTCTACATTCTGGAATTTCGAACACTGGAATGACTGACAGAACAACTGCCTCTCTTCCCCCACCCCCCCATGTACACAGGGAACCCATCAACAAGAGCCTCCAAGTACTCCACTACAAGTTTGCATGAAACTGATTTTGTGTGTCATAATCTGCCTGTTCTTTTCGCTCAACATTTTCACTTCAGCGAATTGACTCGACTTTGAGAAAAAAAAAAACAGGACCATACTTCCAGACAAAGAGCTGAAGCGTCGTATGGCGACCGTACGGTTCTTACGCCCACGCCAGAGATTTCGGCCCTGACAGTCGCTATCCTGGTGTTGAATTGCTCAGTAGCTAGATACCTATGGGTGAGAGTACGCCCGGCCACCAGACCATATAAGGACGCCCCTTGTACCGTTAGTGAACAATCAACTAATTAATTATGCATTACAGACGTATTTATAGGTCTGAAGAGTGTGTCAGAGATCCATGTGGGACATGTTGTTCTTTTCTTTATCTTTCTTTACCTAAGTGTAATGCAGAAATGTTTCTCACGTTACCGTTTCACACGCTTTATTCATCAGAATCCAAGAACACGCTTAACATGGACACGACAATATACGTTTCTTTATATTTTTTCGTTTGCGCATGCGCATACACGTCATCACCTCTGATTCTATTTTTCGTGAACAGGCGAACAATCAACTAATTGTTGAACGTATTGACGGTTCCCATGTGTTACAGCTGTCGCAGAACAACTTTGTTCACGCATAGCTGTTGCAGAACAAGTTTGTCCACGATAGCGCGACTGTTGTAGCATATGGAAACCAGGCTTTAGACACTCATTTAACGTTCGCCCCTGTGGCGCAATGGACTAGCGTGTTGGACTTCTAATTCAAAGGTTGTGGGTTCGAGTCCCACCAGGGGTGCGTAATTTTGTTCTCTTTTTTACACGAGACCCCGATATACATAACTAGTTGGGCCAAATTTTTTTCCGTATATTCGTGAATCTTAAAGGCCGGTTTACACTTGCGATTTTTGTTGCATTTGTCGTGCGATTTTTCTCGCGCAAGTTGCAATTTCACCTCTCTTGTGAAAACGAGATGCATTAAATCCGGTGGGATTTCCGTGTTCTCTTTTCTTCAAATCGCATCGAGTTGCAAAGAGTTTCGAATCTGTTTGAAATCTCCGCGAATCACGCGACAAAAATCGCGGCAGATTGTTGGCCGCACCCAGTTTACATTAGTGATTTTGAGTTGAGGCGTACGTGCGAGAAACATCGCCACAACTCTCGCGACAAAAACAGCAGCAAAAATTGCGAACGGGCCTTAAGATAATATTCTTTAAAGAAAGAAAACATCGACCATCAAAATTCAAATCCCCTTAGCAAAGCGCGCTTTCTATCTGATGCACGGCCAAAACTTTTTATCCTCCTCAAGGAATGTCGTTTCCTTCCAAAGAGAAAGAAATTAGCGCGAAATTTGGATAAAACGTGGAAACTCCGCGGCATCGCTACATCGCTTAATTATTCTACATTAATTGTTTTATTAACACTATTCAAAAATTGCAAATTCACAATTGCCAGTTGTAATTAGATTATAAGATCTGGACCCATGAAAAAGAAGAGCCAATAAAAATTCATAAAGAAAAATATCATTTATCTATGCGAGAATCACGAAAAAAGGGCTCAGACGGGAATCGAACCCGTGGCCTCTCGCACCCAAAGCGAGAATCATACCACTAGACCACTGAGCCGGCATGTGCTCAATCGTTGTTTCGCTGCTTTCGTGAACTTGTGGGTTTATGTTTATTATACCATTTCTTATTGTTATCCGATATCATGGTGATGTGTGTTATACGAGTAATAAACACCTTTGATTGCTGGGCTCTTCATCCGTTGCGCACCAACGTACATTAGCACTATTAGTGGAGCTCCCGCGCGCGCGGCGCCGATATCAAGACGTTTGCAGCCTAACCTTGTCGACTTGCCACTTTCCTTATTAGGAATTCCCCCTTACTTCATTTGGAAGATGTGAAAGTATTTTCCCTCATATTTTACTGCGAAAAAAGCAGAGAAATCCACCAAAACTTGCAGGTATTCGAGAAACATCGTACTCATGGCCGCCATGTTGTTTTTGTCTCCGCCAAAGGGCCTGGTGCAAAACACAGGTAGCCCGCGCGTATTCACAGAAAACGACAACGCTATCTCGATAGCGCCGCGCGAGCGGAGCACCATAGATATGAGACTAAATAACGTATAGAGTAACCCATATTGGAGTTCATTGATGACGAACGGCACGTGACTTTGGTGTAGAGTTCCCCTTATGGTCTTTAAAAGTTTGTCCAAGTTTGGCCTCTATAGAAGCTTCCCTTCGGGAGATATGATTTTTTTTCTTTATTTTTCCGGTATAAAACGTGTGTCCGTCCGTCCGTCCGTGTACAAATGGGAATCCTGTGGTATACAAGTAAAACTATGCTATTTCTCCTCAAGGTAACTTGGCATGATTTTGTGTCATAATCTACCTGTCCTTTTCGCTCAACATTTTCACTTCAGCGTATTGGCTCGACTTTGAGAAAAAAAAAGGACCATACTTCCAGACAAAGAGCTGAAGCGTCGTATGGCGACCGTACGGTTCTTACGCCCACGCCAGAGATTTCGGCCCTGACAGTCGCTATCCTGGTGTTGAATTGCTCAGTAGCTAGATACCTATGGGTGAGAGTACGCCCGGCCACCAGACCATATAAGGACGCCCCTTGTACCGTTAGTGAACAATCAACTAATTAATTATGCATTACAGACGTATTTATAGGTCTGAAGAGTGTGTCAGAGATCCATGTGGGACATGTTGTTCTTTTCTTTATCTTTCTTTACCTAAGTGTAATGCAGAAATGTTTCTCACGTTACCGTTTCACACGCTTTATTCATCAGAATCCAAGAACACGCTTAACATGGACACGACAATATACGTTTCTTTATATTTTTTCGTTTGCGCATGCGCATACACGTCATCACCTCTGATTCTATTTTTCGTGAACAGGCGAACAATCAACTAATTGTTGAACGTATTGACGGTTTCCATGGTTACAGCTGTCGCAGAACAACTTTGTTCACAATAGCTGTTGCAGAACAAGCTTGTGAACGAAAGCGCGACTGCTGTAGCATATGGAAACCAGGCTTTAGACAGTCATTCAACGTTCGCCTCTGTGGCGCAATGGACTAGCGTGTTGGACTTCTAATTCAAAGGTTGTGGGTTCGAGTCCCACCTGGGGTGTGTCATTTTGTTCTCTTTTTTACACCAGACCCCGATATACATTGCTAGTTGGGCCAAATTTTTAGTACAGCAGATTGGTGCAGAATTTAGGTCGAATTGTGCAAATTAATGTTACAAGCATGAAATTTGGCACAATGTCAGAGCTTTATACCCTAAGTAGTCTTGCTGCAAAAACCACGCCCAAACGTGCATACTTTCCGTTTTACAGAGGTGGAATTAATTATCTTATATAAGAATAAAGCCTGACTAAACGTTTTCCAAATTCTTCCAAACTTCACATAATGTTGAGATTGCATGCCCTTGAAGTTTAGGCAGACAAACCACGCCCAATTGCGGTACTTACAGGTATTACAGTGACGAATGTAAGGGTTTACAAAAATGAATTAAACATGATACTTATTATTGAAATCTTTTTGCAACCTATTACATACAAATTACCTAGCACCTTCGTAGCTAATCACACGCCCAAAATGCCTGTATTTGGCACATTTAACATTTTTTGGCTTTTGAGCTAAGAAAGAGACATTAAAGATTTTAATTCGACTTTTCTTGCTTCAACTCTACCAGTTCTTTTCGCAAGTACACTTTTCTATAGGAAAATGTTCTTTTACATAACTTTTCGAACGGTTTTCCACACAATGCAAGACCTCACCAACTATGAGCACCCCACGAGCCCGCCAGCTAGCGTAGAAGAAAAAAGGTTGCCTAAAAATAAACTTTGTCATGTACTGCTTTCTAGCAATTCAATATCCGTTTGGTAAGATGTTACTTTTGAAGCATGTTTTAATGTCTGCTATCAGGCGAAGGGAGGCGAGGGGTGAACTGAAATGTACAATCCACTAAATAACTGTATCTCCGTGTATCTAAAAATCATTTCACATTCTTTCTTCTGAAAGCAAACGTTTCTTGTAGCGAGTGCATCAATATTTAGTTCCTCTATCCCTATATCCACCTTTGGTGACCTAAGTTCCTGCGACAAGTCGGACCTCACAGGATGGCTGGAGATGGTTGTCCCTACTGTTCATAGTGAGCCCCCTGAAGTCATTGCAGTCGTGATATGACGGAGCCGCCGTTGTAATTATGCTAAAAGAAGAGAACCGTAAGACGTAAAAGCACTACGCATTATCATTTGTTTATTCTTTATGTGCGCCATTACTAGCAAACAACATGAAGAAGATAGACATTGCCTAGGGACGTGGCAACAACAGTCCGAAGGTAGGCGCAAGAGATAAACGAGGTCAAGGAATAAGAAGACGAGGAGAAGCTCGAGAGCCACATCACACATATCCCTAGATTGACCTCTCTGATCGTTCAAAGACAAACTGCTCTGTCAGAGCACAAGAAAGAGTCGTACCAGTATAAAGACCTAAGGAATAAAGTGCAACGAGAATTCAAATCATCTAAAGCTAAATACTATACTCGCAAAGTGTCAGCTCTGACGTTACCCATTGGTACAAAGAGGTCAAGTCCTTGAGTGGCAGCACTGACTCATGTGGTTGGTGGAAGCAGATGGCCTGACGATGATGTTCCTTCCATCCAGGAATTATGCGAGAGCTCACTTCAATGTGTTCTTGTATGACCAGACATCAAGCATCGTCAGTTGTACTAACTGAAATTCGGAGCCAGTCCCCCAAGAGCTCCTAATCACCCCTGGTAGGCTCACAGCTCTGTAGCATCAAAGTGAAAAAATCCTCTGGCCCTCGGACCCAGCCCCAAACATCGTATGCAAGGAGCAAGCCTTTGAGTGGCAAGGGTGGACATGTTTCCCAGAAGACCAAAGATGGATGTGATACCTACTGGGGAGAAGTCTCCCATAGCCATCATAGTTGGGATGGCGAAAAAGCCATCATGTAATAAATGCTGAACCAACAATCTGGACCGTACTCCCCGAGATCTCTACAACGTGTCAGCTACTCGTGCAATGCGGCTGTCAACCTGATAAGTGGTGTCGAGGGCGCTGTAAATTTGTCAAAGCACGCCCTCAATGCACTGCCATGTGCAAGTACAGAAGAGGTTACGAACGACAGTAAGACTAAGTTAATTTTCATTGTTGGTTTAGGACTTAATATTTAGACTTTTCAGAGAGGCATATAACAAAATATGGATTTTTTGTTGATGCAGGAGGCCAAGCTAATCGTGGCAGCTCAATCAAATTTAAAATACTTTTGCTTTAAATGTTTTTTTTATTTCATAACTTTCAACACTGGAAGTACCTGAAATAGGGTGTGGTTTAACTTAAGAATAATGCCGCATAAAACATCTTATCAATACTTGTAATTTGGAGAAAAAGGAAACTCCAGAAATAGATTTTGCCAAATAGTGAAGTGTACATCTATCAAGCCTGTAAGTAAGCAATAAAGGGCGTGACTCAATATGTATAGTATCGCAGGACATCTATTTGTGAATAAAGTAACATATTAAGGCTTTTGTGTAAAATTAAGACGTTCTTATTTCTTTAACAAAGATAAATAAACCCATCTTTATGCTATCTGGAAGTATTTACTTTTGGGCGTGGTTTTTATATAGAATTGCTCATGACATCAAGCTCTACCACTCTGCCAAATTTCATGCTTGTAACATCAATTTGCACAATTTTGCACCAATCTGCTGTACTATTTTTTCCGTATGTTCGTCAATCTTAAAGGCCGGTTTACACTTGCGATTTTTGTTGCATTTGCCGTGCGATTTTTCTCGCGCAAGTTGCAATTTCACCTCTCTTGTGAAAACGAGATGCATTAAATCCGGTGGGATTTCCGTGTTCTCTTTTCTTCAAATCGCATCAAGTTGCAAAGAGTTTCGAATCTGTTTGAAATCTCCGCGAATCACGCGACAAAAATCGCGGCAGATTGTTGGTCGCACCTAGTTTACATTAGTGATTTTGAGTTGACTCGTACGTGCGAGAAACATCTCCACAACTCGCGCGACACAAACAGCAGCAAAAATTTCAAACGGGCCTTAAACACGAAACCGCGCTATAAAAGGGCCAGTGCCAGGCGTTTGTCACCTTTAGTTGTCACTCAATCGCCGAGCAGGAAAGAGCTCTGTTTCAGTGCTGATGAATTCTCCCTTCAACCCAACGCGATATTCTCTAATTTTACATCCTTCAAAATAACAAAACGTATTCTCAAGCATTTTCATGGTTTATAGTAAAGGAATCTCCCGATTCCATTTAACAATTTCAGCTTTCGGAGGTCTCTTATTCTATTCTATCCTCGTAATTATTTATAAACACAAAAAGTACGCTGTCGAGTTATACGTTTGTACGGCTCCGATTTATTAATCGCACTCACTACATTTCAAATATCTTTCTTTTAACGACAAGAATATTACTGTTCTTAACCACAGCATAGTTACTGCGGCGTGCGACCAACTAGGAGTCCAACAAAATACGGAGGAACGACGGCGAGTCGTAACTGCTGTTATCTTTCATAACATGAGTTCGTCTTCAATTCAAAGCTACAATTGTAGATGTAAATATTCCCGGCCTTAGTGATCCTTCATTCCCAAAGCACTTTATGCATTGCCAGGTTGATCTTCAAAATTCTCTTGGCCGACAACGCTTGTGTTGTTCAGAAAACGGAGCAAACACAGAGTCAGTGAGTAGATTGACGAGAGCTTGAATATTGTGAGCGTTGAATGGAGGCGGCCTTCTCGTCGCACTCTGACCAATAATAATGGGAACATTTACAAGGTAAAACAAAGTTCTGGTATTCCATAGGCTTAGGAGATTCCTTGAGACTATTAATTGCACTTTCCTCCCTCAAACGGCTGAATAAAACCATAAAATCTCTCATGGTTAGCTCTCCACGATCGACGTCGGCCCGCCATTACTGAATAACAACGGGCTTTCGATATCGGCCTCTCGCGTCCCTTATTCTTTTGTCAGAATCACTCGAATCCCGAGGGACACTCATACGCATGTATATGGTTGAATTACTGCTGTAAAAGATTATTGTGGGCTCTACAAAATGGCGGAAGAAGCCCGATTCTTCAGTGGCTTGAAGAAATCGGCGCGTAATTCAAATTGTAACAAAATCTTGACCATTGTTTGGCTAGAAACACATACATTCATACTTTATCCTTTTATAGGTAGAATTGTTTTCAGTAAATGGTGTAAGTTTCTTTATTTTTAGCACGAAAATGGGCAGCATTAAGTTGTATTTTTAATATTACTTCTCTCTCCTCCTCTACAAGTTGGCTAACCGGCCATTTTGAATTACCGTTTGAATTCAAAAGGTGTGAAATGGGGGCGGACCTATCCCTTTTATAGCGCGGTTTCGTGTTTAAGATAATATTCTTTAAAGAAAAAAAACATAGACCACCAAAAATTCAAATCCCCTTAGGAACGCGCGTTCTCTATCTGATGCACGGCCAAAACGTTTTATCCTCCTCAATGTCGTTTCCTTTGTAAAAAATTCATAAAGAAAAATATCATTTATCTTTGCGAGAATCACGAAAAAAGAGCTCAGACGGGAATCGAACCCGTGGCCTCTCGCACCCAATGCGAGAATCATACCACTAGACCACTGAACCGACCCGTGCTCAATCGTTGTTTCGCTGCTTTCGTGAACTTGTGGGTTGATGTTATAATTATTATACCTTTTCTTATTGTTATCCGATGTCATGGTGATGTGTGTTATATGAGTAATAAACACCCTTGATTTCTGGGCTCTTCATCCGTTGCGCACCATTAACGTACATTCACTATTAGTGGAGCTCCCGCGCGGTGCCGATATCAAGACGTTTGTGGCCTAAACCTTGTCGACTTGCCGCTTTCCTTATTTAGGAATTTCCCCTTACCTTATCTGGAAGGTCTTTAAGTATTTTCCCTCATATTTTACTGCGAAAAAAAGCAGAGAAATCCAGCAAAACTTGCAGGTATTCGAGAAACATCGTACTCATGGCCGCCAGGTTGTTTTTGTCTCTGCCAAAGGGCCTGGGGCAAAACACAGGTAGCCCGCGAGTATTCACAGAAAACGCTATCTCGATAGCGCCGCGCGAGCGGACCACCATAGATAAGACTAAATAACGTATACAGTAACCCATATTGGAGTTCATTGATGACGAAGGACACGTGACTTTGGTGCAGAGTTCCTCTTATTGCCTTTAAAAGTTTGTCCAAGTTTGGCTTCTATAGAAGCTTCCCTTCGGGAGATATGATTTTTTTTCTTTATTTTTCCGGTATAAAACGTGTGTCCGTAAGTCCGTCCGTCCGTCCGTCCGTCCGTCCTTGTACACATGGGAATCCTGTGGTATACAAAGAAAAAAATATTTCTCCTCAAGCGGAACTTTGCATGATTTTGTGTCATAATCTGCTTGTCCTTTTCGCTCAACATTTTCACTTCAGCGAATTGACTCGCCTTTGAGAAAAAAAAAACAGGACCATACTTCCAGACAAAGAGCAAATAATTTACCATTGGCAATTTTGTCTCTAGATCAGGAGAAAGCCTTTGACAGAGTTAACTGGGAATTCCTTGTCCGAACTCTGAAGGCAATGGGCTTCGGCCAATCTTTTATCTCTTGGGTCAGGCTTTTTTACACCGATGTCTCCTCTGCAGTTTTAGTTAATGGGTTCGTGTCTCCGTTTTTTCAACTATCTCGCGGCGTAAGACAAGGTTGTCCTCTATCCCCCCTCCTCTATGTATTAGTTGCTGAGGTACTTGCTTGTAATGTTCGAGCGAATGCTCGCATACAGGGCATTTCTCTTCCATCATCCCCAAATGTCCAAGCAAAGATCTCGCTGTATGCGGACGACACTACACTTTTTTTATCCACTGATGACTCTATTAAAGCCGTGTTTGACACTTACAATGACTATGAGGTGGCTTCGGGTGCCAGGCTGAACCCTACCAAGTGTAAGGGACTTTGGCTTGGCCCTTGGAGCGGGCGCACAAACTACCCGATTAAACTGTTGTGGTCTTCTGACTCCTTGCCCCTCCTTGGTACTTTTATTGGTCCTGGTGACCTAACATCACTCAATTGGGACAAGCGCATCGAGTCTCTGAACAATGTTCTTAACTCTTGGAGACAAAGGCACTTGTCTTTGAGAGGCAAAGCCCTCGTCTCCAACATGCTCGCCCTTTCTGGGCTTTGGTACACAGGTTCCGTACTCCCACTCCCTGATTCTCTTGGTAAGGGAATTATCAGTTCAATATTTGAGTTCTTCTGGTCCGGAAAGAAAGACCTAGTGTCTCGAAAATCTGTAGTACAACCTTGTGCTGAGGGTGGCTTTAATGTTGTCGATCTTCAATTGAAGTTAAGGGCCCTTCAGGTCCAATGGGTCAAACGTCTCTTCTACTCACCCTCTAAATGGACTTCCTTTTTTACATCTATGCTTAAAGACCGTTTTGGTGATACTCCTTTTAACGTGTTTTCACACCCGGCCTACTACCCCACATGATCTACTACCACCTTTCTACGCTCAGGTCGTGAAGTCGTGGGGTCTTCTCGGTGGCTCTTATGACACTTCTTTACAGTCGTTTGTCATTCCGTCTAAGGATGGTCCAATCAAACTGCAAAATCTCACCACCAAAATATGCTACCAATGTTTTATCACTGCATCCCGTACACCTCCTCATTGTTTGTTAAAGTTTGAACCTCAGTTTGGAAAGCTCTATTGGCCAGACACATGGGAGCAAGTGTTCCTTTTTCCCCTGGATCGCCAGGCAATTGATTTGTCCTGGAAAATAGCTCACGGAGTGCTAAGAACTGCGGAATGTCTTGCAAATTCTTTTCACATGGGTATCAATCCTCGTTGCTTTTGTAACCTTTCTGATGAGACTTTGGCTGATCTCTTTATCTAGCTCTAAAACGCGTGGGAAAACTTCAGGCCCATGGAAGAAGGGGATGCTCTACTTCTGTCATGTCAGTCCACGAGCACCAGGACAGTCTAAAGGAGTGTATTATGCGTCTAGCAAAATAAGAAGTACATGACTGAATGACTCTTCAGCAAACCTAATGGGAATAACCCGCTTATTATGGGAAATATCGATACGGTTCCAGCTTTTTAAAGGAAAACCGTTTTTGCAAGCTAGAGGCGCGGACTATGAGAGAATGTATATATATATATAATTTACTGAATGTGGTATATATTTAAGAATTAGACCTAGAGACCGAATGTGCTATGATGAATAGACCACGAGGCCGAAGGCCGAATGGTCTATTGATATCATAGCACATGAGGACGAGAGGTCTACTTGTTTTAGTATGAACCAACTAGTTGGTCGGTTTTGGCAATGAATTCCATTATTTTATGTTGAAAAAATGTGTTTCTGCCAGGTACGGTCTATCACTAATGGACCATTAGTAGCTCAGCCAATCAGAATGCAGGATTTGTAATAGACCATTAGTTGGTTTATACGACATTATTATATATACCAGAACCATGCGTTGTAGCTAGCCATGCATTTATAGATTTAGATTTGTAACAATTTTTTTGGTATTTTTACTGAAAAAGGCCGAATGGTCGAAACGTTTTTCAGTTTTTATTGATAGCTATATTGTGTTGTTAGTTTTGTACCCAGATATTTTTCATATTATGTATATACATAATATATCTGTGCAGACTTTTGACATTATCATGTGTCTTTTTATTCCCTATTAGAACTGTTATTGTATAACATAGCCTATTGACACTTTTATTTATCTCTGCTAATGTAGCAACGCACACTCCCAGAAAGGTCCCAATGAACGACCCTTGGAAGCGCGCGCAGGGTGCCGTTCTAGACAAGCTGAACTGTCGGCGATTGCTGGACAGTAAAACATCCCGCATAAAACTATTATTGATAAATTAACATTTTGAAAAATAAAAAGCGTAGTTACTGCTACTCAGCTTCTACTGTCAGCGACGAAGCAACGATAAAACGTTTATTGTTCAAACGAATCTAAATGTCATCATGAAGCAAGAAATCAAAACAGAATCAGGCTGCATTAGCGGAAGCTGCAGTGGATGTAACTCGTCCTCCCTCTTCAATCCTTCTCGTACACTCGACCAAACATCGTCGCTGCTACAAGCCCTTTACTCAGAGTGCGCATGCTCCACATGCGGGTAACTGGCATGTTGTGATCCCACTCTCCTGGCAGAAGAGTCACGCGATCAGCGACAACTTGTGGGAAGACGTAACGCGTGTTCAAACGACCTCGTAGGGCGAAAGACTCAAAAATCGTGCTCGCGTTTTCCACAGGCTCCCCGCACGATTCACGGGTCAAGCCTTTGCATTTGATGACCGTGCAAACTCTCATGTAGTATTTACCATGTCGGCCATCATACACTCCTAACACATACATCTCGTCATCTCGCTTCTCTGCCATCTTGTATTTGAAGGAACAGCAAGTGTCACTTCCGTTGTAACAAACGCTCAGTTTGTCCTCCCCTTTGGCTAGTTCTTTTAACAGGAACAGATCTCTCCGGATTGGATTATAAAATGGCTTTTGGTCATCGCTCTTTGGAATAACCACTGCGGGTTGGGTATTTGGTTTCCTCTGAGGTTTGATCGGCAAAGACGCGACTAGGAGAGCCCCTTTGGGCGAAAAACTGCGATAATATTTCCTCGCACCAGTCGCGCTGTAAATCCCACTTCCAGTGTTTAATAGCTCTGGCGTGTGACTATTGGCCGATAGGAAATTGACCCCCATACCACGAGCCCACGAACTGTGAAAACCGACAGCAGTGAGCAGCGGAAATGCGTCAAACCAAGCAGTAGGAAACACCACGTGGTCTATTCCATGGTCATCTACTAGTCCAATAGCGGGTTTAAGGAAAAGGGCATCGTAACAAATAAACGTGCCGAATTTCCCAAAAGGGGTGTCAAATGTGATGTACTCTGGAGTGCGTACGGGGTCTAGCCATTTCGTCTCCACACGAAACGGGTGTTGCTTATGGTAACGCGCGACCAGTGTCCCTCGATTGTCAAACACAACATTGGTATTATACTGGTAGCGGCCATCCTTGGGACAATATGGATCAGTGTCCTTACTGCAGGGTTTCCTGTCTCCCATGTTGGCCACCAGATACATGTTGTAGGTTTTGGCGAGACAGCTGAGTCGGTGTAGAATGGGCGTGGTAGAGTTAGCCTCGGGGTCTTGGCAGGCGTTCCAAGAGGTGGTCTTGGGATCGGGGATGTCTTCTAGGAAGAGGTTGAAGATATCGCGGGGATATCCCCACCCTGTTATGCCGTACTCGGGAAACGCTATGATGCTTGCTTTCTACAAACAGAACAAATTTGTTTTGGCCTCCTCATAGATTGAAGGTGGAGTAACACGGTGCAATGCTTTCTGCAACCTGTTTCGCAACCCATTTGCGAGACAAGCTGCAAGAGCCATTGCAGCTGATCATAGCTCGCAATGATTGCTCTTATTGTCCGCTATTTTGAGTTGCATGGGCAAAGAAGCCCGAGAGGGCTTTTGGGAAAGAATTGCGAGACAAGCTGCAAGAGCCATTGCAGCTGATCATATCTCACAACGTACTATTTGTCTCCGCTATTTTGAGTTGCATGGGCAAAGAAGACCGAGAGGGCTTTTTGGAACGAATTGCGAGACAAGTTGCAGGAATCGCCGTAGAATCGTATCCTACTTGCTGCAACGGTTGCAGCAACCCGTGTCACAACGTTGCAGAGGGTGTCACACGTTGCAATGGCCTTGCAGCTTGTCTTGCTTAAGTATAAGTTATAAGTAAAATAACTAAGTAAATAAATTTCAGGAAATTTCACATCCCCACGAATGATGTCGTTGGTCAAATTCGCTAACATAATCACCTGTTGTTTTGCAAGCCTCATCTGCTCTTCATATGTATCCATGTTTCGCATCACAACAGCAAGGATGTCTGCTTTAGAGGATACCGATGACACATTTCCCATGATGATTGGATATTCATAGACCGCGGCCACAAACTCGTACCCGCTCGGGCGTTTAGGGCTCGACTCGGTGGTTGTCATGAAGACAGCTATTAGCACGAGCTTTAGAGACACCATGGCTACGAACATTATGCCTGGTCAAAACCTGAGTGATAAAAGAAGAACTAACTCAGTTACTGACTACAAGAGACACTGACTGCCTGACACACCTTCAAGCAAGCAAACAAACAAACAGACAAAAGAACGAACGTGCGAACGAAAACGAATTACGAACGAGCGAACGAAACCCCACTCCAGAGTCGCCCTACCTTGCATGTAACCCTACTACCTGGGGGCACCCTCCCTCGTGTGGATAGCGATTTACAAGCTCTTGCTTACAATTATTGTTTTCTTAGAATTAATGAAACATCGACTAAAGCATTGTCCTTGGGAAAAAGAAGCAAACAATGTTTTTTAAACGTTACAGCTACAATCGAATAAGCATTTAAATTTAATTGCGTTCGACGTTAGGAGAACGCACACTATTTTTGTCCTGTTGCCCGTGTATGCCTTGCTAGCTATCCCTTTTCAGGGTCGCAATGCATTTCAATGGTAATAGAATTGTTTAAATGAATTCCTAATGCTCCTTTAATGTATTATAATTAACGGTCCTCTTTACCCCTTTTCACTTAATAAAAGGGTCACATATTACCTTTTTATTAGATCTGTCAACGGCTAACACAATATATTCAATTTTTCCGACACGGCGAAGTGCTTGCCTTTTATGTTCAGTTCTTTTCCCGAGTTACACAAACAGCGTGTGGGATGTAGAAATTCAATTCGCATCAGCAAACTTGGCGCTGAACCTTTTTGTTTTTTCACTCCTTTTTAAAAATTGACTTCTGCAACTGCGCACCAAGAATGAAGTACCTCACAGATCAAACGAACTTATTGTTAGCCTAGTTTAAGATTTCCCAAGATTTAACATTTCGTTTCTTTATAAAGATAAATATAGACAGAAGCCCGAATTCAAGCAGTCATGCGTCTAGTTTCGGTGAAAAACATAAAGCAACTCGAGGAACAGCCCCACCGATTTAATGCTAAGACTAACAGAAAGAAAGATTGCTCGCAAGTTATGAATAGATAAATGCCAATTTAGGTATGAATAATGTTTGTAAAACAAAAACATTTTCCCAGCCTAATGCAACTCACTCTTAACTAAAACCTCTAAATATAAGTTTCAAGTAGTCACGCTCACTCTATCGCTCACCGCAAAACCTAATTTTGCTGATTTTCCAGACATTTATTCTCCCAGAAAATGTTTCTCATGAGAACACTGCTTTTACTACTGCGTTTGGTACCGAGTCCAAGTTTCACTTATTCACTAAGCCAAGACTTCGCGACAATGTTTAGGTTTGCCATTTTAAAGGCAAAAGTCTCTGATAACACCAAAATGCAATTCTTTTCGAAACCTATAAGAAAATATATTTTCAAAGTTCTGAATAACTGCCTTTAGTTGTTATTCAAATACAATGTTGCTGCGAGCTTATGTAGAATATATTGACTGTGACGATTTTCAGATGTGATTCTCGAGGTTTGGTGTATTATAAGAAATCAATTTTTGAAAGCAGCAACATAGACATTTCTAAAAATGTGCAAATTATTTTACAATAAATTTTCTTCGTTACTTTGCTTCCCAAAGAATTCAATCTTAAAATGTATATATGTTTTCCAGTTCACTGTTTCAAGTGGTATGTCTTATTCATGCTGTGAAGGGCGTTTGCTCGGTCTTCTGCGCGGACAACATTTCACTCTCCAATTCAAGCAAAGAGGAGTTTATTGATATATCTACTATGTCCTAGTCTATTTCCTGAAATAATCTATCTTTAAGTAAAAATGTAAATGGCAGTATATACCTTTCACCAGGGGCTCCGCGTGACCAAGTATCGAAGAAGTCCTTCCGATCAATTTCTCCAACAGGTACGGCTAGGTGGCGCAGATACGGCTAGGTGACGCAGTGTGTTTGTGCACGGCACACTGTGCGTACGGTCCTGAGTTCGAACCCCGGATCAACCAACCGTATCGACTTTTCTCTGTTCCGATCACTGGCGACCAAAGTGCAAGAGGCGTTGAAAATTTACAGACAACATAGTTCGGTATTAATATATAAATGTAATATTGAAACTAGAAATAAAATAAAGGAAATTTACTTACTTGAAGGTTTCCACAATCTATTGGGCGCATGGGAAGCTGTATTGATAGAAATAAAAAGTCAAAAGAGCACTGTTTCACTTGACACTGGAGTCACTGAGGGCCCTCTGTACCCAGAGGGCAAGGCTCCAAACTGATGAAAAAAAACAGCCGCTCGCACGAGGGCGACTTTTTTCACCATTCTGCACAAAATCGAATTCCAATGGAGCGCACGTGGGCTTGTCCTTGCATGGCTAGTTTCCGATGCATGATAATTTTCTTAGGTTTTTCGGTCTTTTGTTATGCATTTATTATTACCATTATGTCGGGACGATTCGGAGAGCAGTCACGCGCGAATATCAACGTGTGCCGAATTGGAATTCGATTTTGTGCCGAACGAAGAACAAAAGCGAGTCCCTGAGCAGAAACTACACGAATCCATCCAATATTTATCGGATCTTTGCGTCCACAGTTGATAACCATAGAGGATTTCAATTGATATGAAACTTTGGAGACAAACTTTACATTGATCAATCGGAGTCGTCCAAAAATTTGAAGTAAAAAAAAAGTACGATTTTTCAAATCAGTCCGAATTTCGTGGTAGGCTCGAATTTCGCAGTAAGCTGATGCATGGGGCCATTATGTTGATACCTACATTTGTTTCCTTTTCGAAATCGCAAAGAAATATGTAATTCTTATAAAAAGCATGACCTCCCTTAAACATACACTGATTTATAGAATGAGCTATAAAAACTTTCAATTTATAACAATGAAGTACCAAGCTCTGCCATGTGAATTCATAACACTGGATTTTACATAAATTATAGCCCTGATTTATATATCCTTAAATATCTTCAGATCGGGCTTGTAGAATTTAGTCAAACTTCGGTTACACGTAGGCAATCAGTCAGTCTCGAGGTACCGTAGAGCATTTATTAAAAAAATGTCGGTACAGCCTGACACTGGGGTGAGAGTAAAAATTGGCGTGGTCCGATTGTCACGTTCTCCTCAACTTTTGTACTGACATGTATTTCAGTCTATTGGTAGTATGTGTGTTGGATTGGCTGCGCTATAGAAATCAAACTGTTTTTATATGAGAGGTTCAAAATTGGTTGGTATGGGTGCAAAATTACTGGGTCGATCCACCTTAATTCAACATCTGCTGGTGGTGTAAAAAAGAGAACAAAATTATACACCCCTGGTGGGACTCGAACCCACAACCTTTGAATTAGAAGTCCAACACGCTAGTCCATTGCGCCACAGGGGCGGACGATAAATATCTTAGCGTCCTATCAGATAGATACTGTAGGTATTTGGAAAAGCGAGAATGCTTGGTCTCTGATAGGGTCATGTTTTTGGGACCTTGGCGGCACACCCCTACCAAAACATCACCAGGCTTTAGACACAAACTATGGACTAGCGTGTTGGACTTCTAATTCAAAGGTTGTGGGTTCGAGTCCCACCAGGGTGCAACTTTTTTTTTTTCCTTTTTTACGCCAACAGCAGATGTTGAAATGATGATCCCCGATCAACATAGCTATCCGCGCCAAAACTGGTTGACACAATCCCTGCATTTAGTAACGCTAAAAAATGCACGCGAGAGAACTACGAACAGAACTACAGTAACGTGCCTCACCCTCAGCTTCCCCTGTGCAATGACGTTAATTGGGGAAAGGGGGAGAAATGAGCTTGTTGTTGGTAGACTTTTGCTAGGCTCTAATTTTTAAAGTGGCACTAGTACGTACCTAATTGTCACTAATTGTCACTAGTCGAAATTCCGCCAAATGCGGCACATAAGTACTAGACATAATGATCTTCAGCTTTTAGCACATTTATCTTGCCAGAGGTTGAAAGGAAAATAGGGTATTTTCACCACAAAGTTCGATCCTAATGAGATTGATGATCATGAATTCCACTTAAATTCAGACCCCCAAAAAATCAAGATACACTGCGGGTTTGACACGTGTTCTCAGCCAAGCTCACATGACTGAAATTCAGTCTGCACTTTTGAAGCTATCAAACAGAAAAAACACTTCCATGTACAAACGTATTTTCCAAACTAGATGAAACCCACTCAAATGTATTCTCGTTACAATCTCCCAGAGTATCTGCCACCCCATCTCCAAGCACTTCCCTATCTAAAAGAAACTAGATACTAGTATGGAAGTTTCTACTTTGCTATATTTGGAATCCCAGAAGTTTTCCTATAGCCTATTTCTAACCGGCCTAAATCGTCGAAACGTTGGTCAAAACGTTCGTCAGATTTTGGAGAGAAACGCTGTTCGTTTAGGTCGCCATCTTTGTTTTCGCCCCAAGGAGCCGGAAATGTCTACACAGGAAGCCCGCGTCACGCACGAATCGGCATTGACAAAAACGACACATTTATCTTGTGATATGGTCATTTTACTTCCAAGAGAAATTTAGAAAAAAGTGCAAATCCTCGGCATCGCTACATTATTCCACATTAAGTGTTTTTTTAATTGACTGCAAATTGACACAATTTTCAGTCATAACAAGATTATAAGATCTGGACCCATGAAAATGTAAGGGCAATAAAAAAAATATAGAGAGAGAGAAGAGAAATATTATTGTCTTTGCGGAATCACGAAAAAAGGGCTCAGACGGGAATCGAACCCGTGGCCTCTCGCACCCAAAGCGAGAATCATACCACTAGACCACTGAGCCTGCGTGTGCTCAGTTTATCGTTTGTTTCGCTTTTTTCGTGAACTTGTGGGTTGATGTTATAATTATTATACCTTTTCTTATTGTTACCTGATATCATGGTGTTGTGTGTTATACGTATAATAAACACCCTTGATTTCTGGGCTCTTCATCCGTTGCGCACCAACTTACATATCACTATTAGCGGAGCTCCCGCGCGGTGCAAAGCGCCGCGCGAGCGGAGAACCATAGATAAGAGAATAACGTATACAGTAACCCATGGAGTTGATTTTTGAACGTCACGGACATTATGGTTCATTTTGATGATGTCATTAATCGCGTAGAGTTTCTCTTATTGCCTTTGAAGGTTTGTCCAAGTTTGGTTTCTATAGAAGCTTCCCTTCGGGAGATATGATGTTTTTCTTTATTTTTCCTCTATAAAACGTGTCCGTCCGTCCGTGTACACATAGGAATCCTGTGGTATACAAAGAAAAATTATTCTCCTCAAGGGAACTTGGCATGATTTTGTGTGTCATAATCTGCTTTTCCTTTTCGCTCAACATTTTTACTTCAGCGTATTCACAGGAGTTATTGAATTTTTAATGAGGACATTTAGTTGGTGCATGCGCAGATCCAACCTTTGAAGAACAAAGAACTCATTACGTATGCAGGGATCACAGCAGAGATGGACAAGAAACAAATTGGAAGCTCATGACGGTCTGATTTTGGCCGTATTTTTCCTCATCTAGTGGGAAGTTCAGCTTCATATCCCGAAACCATGTAAGTCGAGTATTCAACTTCACTGTGCGAAAGTAATTACAGCGATCAGCATTGTTTTTGCTTCAGTATTTATCGCATGGCGTTCGAATACCTGTTCTGACGAGGTTTGCAGAATTGCGAAATTATTCGTCATACTTTTAGATATACTTGACCATATCTTTGTTCTCGACATTTTCCCGAGAATGTGATTGCCCGCCGCAGTTAGTACATGCCTTTAGCGGCTTAAAAATCAGGTGAGTGTCATTGGCCGCTAGCTAGATCGCGAGAATTACGTGTTTTCAGTTGAACATTGTTTCGAAAATCGAATGCAATTTTCACATAAATCTGTACGTGACAGGTATGAAATGATTTAGAAAATTAATTCGAGGACGCAGGTTTTGCTTACAATGTCTAGAAAACTGGCAATGAAATACTGAAACCTTACTTTTTGCCAGCATTGGGAGGTAATGATAATCGGTTTTGCGGGAACAGTTTAAAAACTCGAAAAATATTGGGGGTTGAAAGAAGCATAAAGTTGACTTTTATTTTATTTGGTTATGAATGTGAGCTGCTGCAGCAGCCATCTGTAACCTTGAGCTATCCCTTGATTATGCTGTTCTAGTGTACAGCTGTTTTGACATTTTCAGGGAGATCTTATGTTTGTTGTTATTGTCATAAATCACTACCGCACTACAGTCAGAGTTTACCCTAGATCCGCTTCTGAGTGCCTCCGCACCCCCCTTTTACGCCTTTTGTAGGAAAGAAAAAAACTAATGTAACAAAATAAAGTTCAAACGACGATTTATTGCGTAATGTTATCGATATCGGAAGCAATAGAATTTCTTGCTTGGAAATTGACCAAGCTTTGTAAAACCCCTGTCTTTAAAAAAACTGGATCCGCCACTGAAAATACCTACAGTCAGTTATTCTGAAAGTAGAGTAATGCCATCGTTAAGGTACCTTGCTGTCATTATGTGATCACCTTGTACTCAATGTTCCATGGCAAAAAGCACTGTGGTACAGCCAGCATTTGGGAAAGGGGGACCACAACTACTGAAAATGTTTTACTACTCTGACCATTTTCCTTGAAATATTTTTGAAAACACTAACAGCGGTGGATCTAGATCTAAAATGGATGCAATGTCCCAATAAAATCGAAGACAAATAGAGAGAAAGGACAAAACAGTAGTGTTTGTTGAAGCTGGAAGCTATGTTAACCTCTCAGGAATTCTATATGCATGGGGGGTAAGCCATTTCGGAAATTCTGGATCCGTGGGGGGGGGGGGGGGGGGGGGGGGGTTAAAAAGCTAGTGCCGCCTGTGTTTTTTTAGCTCCCCGCCTTGTCTCCTGGCAGGAGAGGATGTGGTAACATCCATTTGAGGGCTTTCACTGATTGGCTGGCTTTGAACGTTTGTGCATTCACAGAGGGATCTTTCTCTCTATGGCTTTGTATCAAATGCTCTGCGTATGCGTCAATGGCTGTCTCCAGAGCCTCCCCTGCGACGTGACAATCTGGGGAGCTCTGGGTGAGAGAATGATGTACCGTATTATAAAAAATTAAATCAATATTTAACTTTGTTTCACAGTAGTAATTTCAACAAAGTTGGTTTCCAAGTTGACCTTGACCCAATGCTTTACATGATAAGACTGTTTGAGATAAGTAAGATTTTTGTTAGCTAGAGAAAACCAAAGACTTTAAGCATTTCTAGTTATTAGCTACATCGTAGAGAAGACCCCCTTGCTGCTATTACCAAAGACTTTTATGACATGGCCAGGAAATTAAATGATCTCTTCAATTTGTTCCAGAACTGTCACATTATCAGACAATCTATAGGCATGTAGCATTGGCCACTGTATTCATGTTGTTCACACAAATTAGCATTTCAGTCCAACTAAAAGGTGTGACTGTACAGGGGCCGATCCAGGATTTTTTCAGATGGAGGGTTTCAGCACTAAGTTGGACTGGTTATATGGACTGGTACCTTGCTGTCATGAACCCCCCTGATGAACCCCCCTGGATCTGTGCCTGGCCCCCATGGATGGCAAATTGCCTTGCTCCCTTGCTAAGGCCTCCCATGAATGTTTCACCTTGTTTGCTGCAGCAGGATTACAGGAACAAATGAAGTCCTGTTCCTCAGAAGATACACAATAAGTTTGAAGTCCTACAGATCAGCACTAGCCAAACTCTTCATATGCATGTAAGCTCCACGAGGAAATAAGGTAAAAAGCAGGCAAAACAGGAGCCGAGAGATGCCATGAGAAAAGAAATACAAGCTTTTTAGACATCTATAATATCGAGAACAAGGTGATCAAAAATAATGACAGGCACCTTGAGGTAATAATAATAATTTAAAATAACTTTAATTATCCATGGTTTGAATTAAAGCTATACAGCTTGTGGGGCCATGCCTAAAAAACAATATAAATTAATAATAATATATACAGTAACTAATAATAGATAATGATTTAAAAATCGTTGATTTACAGTCTAAAAATATATGAATGTTGAGATTACTCTAATTTCATACTGTGGTTATTTTGGTTGCACTACAGATCAGAAACGTTCAAAACCAATGTCAAAACAGCTGTACACTAGAACAGCATAATCAAGGGATAGCTCAAGGTTACAGATGGCTGCAGCAGCTCACATTCATAACCACATAAAATAACAGTCAACTTTATGCTTCTTTCAACCCCAATATTTTTCGAGTTTTAAAACTGTTCCCGCAAAACCCGATTATCATCCTCCCAATGCTGGCAAAAAGTAAGGTTTCAGTATTCCATTGCCAGTTTTCTAGACATTATAAGCAAAACCTGCGTCCTCGAATTAATTTTTAAATCATTTCATACTTGTCACGTACAGATTTATGTGAAAATTGCATTCGATTTTCGAAACAATGTTCAACTGAAAAGACGTAATTCTCGCGATCTAGCTAGCGGCCAATGACACTCACCTGATTTTTAAGCCGCTAAAGGCATGTACTAACTGCGGCGGGCAACCACATTCTCGGGAAAATGTCGAGAACAAAGATATGGTCAAGTATATCTAAAAGTATGACGAATAATTTCGCAATTCTGCAAACCTCGTCAGAACAGGTATTCGAACGCGATGCGATAAATACTGAAGCAAAACAATGCTGATCGCTGTAATTACTTTCATACAGTGAAGTTGAATACTCGACTTACATGGTTTCGGGATATGAAGCTGAACTTCCCACTAGATGAGGAAAAATACGGCCAAAATCAGACCGTCATGAGCTTCCAATTTGTTTCTTGACCATCTCTGCTGTGATCCCTGCATACGTAATGAGTTCTTTGTTCTTCAAAGGTTGGATCTGCGCATGCACCAACTAAATGTCCTCATTAAAAATTCAATAACACCTGTGGTATTGGCCAGACTTTGAGAAAAAAAAACAGGACCATACTTCCATACAAAGAGCTGAAGCGTCGTATGGCGATCGCTCTCCCCAAAATGAAAGTGATCCTCCCTAAAATCCTCTGGCCCCCCCCCACCCCCATCCCCCTCCCACCAGAAGGCGACCGTACGGTTCTTACGCCCACGCCAGAGATTTCGGCCCTGACAGTCGCTATCTAAAAGGGGGAGTCAAATGGCGATGAAGCGTAATTATAAAGTTGGACATTCGTCATTCGAACTATGAGCGCATTGCGGGAAGTTGAATTTACAGAAAACATGTGGGCTAATGAGCCTTTTGCCACCAAAGAAATTCAAGGATGAGAAAGCCTCTTTGCTCTTAATAAAGGTAATAAACATGGTCAAGATAAAAAACGAAATACTATTCTCAAGAACGTATTTACGGTTACCAAATGTTGTAGCTGTCACAGAACAACTTTGTTCACGCATAGCTGTTGCAAAACAAGTTGGTCCACAACAGCGCGACTGTTGTAGGATATGGAAACCAGGCTTTAAACTCTCCTTTAACGTTTGCCCCTGTGGCGCAATGGACGAGCGTGTTTGACTTCTAGTTCAAAGGTTGTGGGTTCGAGTCCCACCAGGGGTGCATATTTTGTTCTCTTTTTTACACCAGACCCCGATACACATAGCTAGTTGGGACAAAATATTTTCCGTATGTTCGTGAATCGTAAAGGCCGGTTTCCACTTGCGATTTTTGCTGCATTTGGTCGTGCGATATTTCTCGCATGAGTTGGAATTCCAACTCTCTGTGAAAACGAGATGCAAATCAGGTGGATTTCTGTGCTCACTTTTCTTCAAATTAAATCACAAGTTGCAAGAGTTTGAAATCTCCGCGACTCGCGCGAAAAAAAACAGCAAGTGGATATATTCTCTAGAGATGGAAAACATCGACCATCGAAAACAAAATCTCCTCACCAACGCGCGCTCTCGCTGATGCACGGACACAACTTTTTATCCTTCTCAAGGAATATTTTTGAAAAAAAAGGAAACGCCATTTCCTTCAAAGAGAAAGAAACTGAGCGCGAAATTGGATAAAAAATAGAAACTCCGCGGCTTCCCTTGATTATTCTACTAATTGTTTTATTATCTGACTATGCAAAAATTGAAAATTCATAATTTCCAGTTGTAATTAGATTATAAGATCTGGACCTATGAAAAAGTAGAGCCAATAGAAATATATAAAGAAAAATATCATTTGTCTTTGCAGAATCATGAAAAAAGGGCTCAGACGGGAATCGAACCCGTGGCCTCTCGCACCCAAAGCGAGAATCATACCACTAGATCACTGAGCCGGGACGTGCTCAGTTTATCGTTTGTTTCGTTTTTTTCGTGAACTTGTGGGTTGATGTTGTAATTATTATACCGTTTCTTGTTGTTATCCGATGTCATGGTGATGTGTGTTATACGAGTAATAAAACACCCTTGATTTCTGAGCTCTTCATCCGTTGCGCACCAATGTACATATCACTATTAGCGGAGCTCCGCGCGGTGCAAATCGCCGCGCGAGCGGAGAACCATAGGTAAGAGAATAACCGTATACAGTACCCATGGAGTTGATTTTTTGAACGTCACGGACATTATGGTTCATTTTGATGATGTCATTGATGGCGTAAGGGCACGTGACGTTGGTGTTTCTCTTATTGCCTTTGAAAGTTTGTCCAAGTTTGGCTTCTATAGAAGCTTCCCTTCGGGAGATATGATTTTTTCTTTATTTTTCTGGTATAAAACGTGTACGTCCGTCCGTCCGTGTACACATGGGAATCCTGTGGTATACAAAGAAATTATTTCTCCTCAAGGGAACTTGGCATGATTTTGTGTGTCATAATCTGCCTGTCCGGCCTTTTCGCTCAACATTCTCACTTCAGCGTATTGCCTCGACTTTGAGCAGAAAAAAACAGGACCATACTTCCATACAAAGAGCTGAAGCGTCGTATGGCGACCGTACGGTTCTTACGCTCACGCCAGAGATTTCGGCTCTGACAGTCGCTATCTAAAAGGGGGAGTCTAAATGGCGATGAAGCGTAATTATAAAGTTGGACATTCGTCATTCGAATTATGAGCGCATTGCGGGAAATTGAATTTACAAAAAACACGTGGGCTAATGAGCCTTTTTCCACAAAAGAAATTCAAGGATTGAGAAAGCCTCTTTGCTCTTAATAAAGGTAATAACATGGTCAAGATAAAAAACGAAATACTATTCTCAAGAACGTATTTACGGTTCCCAAATGTTGTAGATGTCACAGAACAACTTTGTTCACGCATAGCTATTGCAAAACAAGTTGGTCCACAACAGCGCGACTGTTGTAGGATATGGAAACCAGGCTTTAAACTTTCCTTTAACGTTTGCCTCTGTGGCGCAATGGACTAGCGTGTTGGACTTCTAATTCAAAGGTTGTGGGTTCGAGTCCCACCAGGGGTGCGTAATTTTGTTCTCTATTTTAGACCAGACCCCGATATACATAGCTAGTTGGGACAAAATATTTTCCGTATGTTCGTGAATCGTAAACGCCGGTTTACACTTGCGATTTTTGTTGCATTTGGTCGTGCGATTTTCTCTCGTGAGTTGCAATTCCAACTCTCTTGAGAAAACGAGATGCAAATCAGGTGGGATTTCTGTGCTCACTTTTCTTCACATTAAATCACAAGTTGCAAAGAGTTTGAAATCTCCGCGACATCACGCAATGAAAATCGCGGCAGATCGCGCCAAGTTGCACTTAGTTTACATTAGGGACGTGTCATTATTAGCGGGGGGGGGGGGGGGGGGGGGGGGGGGGGGGGGGGGTGAGGGCTCCTATTTTTGTGGGGAGGGTCCTAATTTTTTTCGCGTGTCTAAAGGGAGGGTCCAAATTTTTTCACTCCTGTTTGGGGGAGGGTCATAATTTTTTTCAGCAACATTTGGATGATGAAAAGGGTAAAACAAATAGCGATAGTGGTTATTTCAGCAACTTCTCCATAAAAATTTCGACGCGCTTCGCGCGCATAAACAATGACATCTGAAATACTCTTTGAGCAACGAGGACACTACCGTTGACAAGAACAAGTTATCTTGACGAGGAAAATCAAACTCTCCCAAACTTTCCCTGCAAATGATAGGCCTGGAGGGCATGTCACTATATGTTTGAAAGACGATCCCTTAGGTAAGCGTGAGTTTTCGACGTTACAAGCATAGAAATTCGTCCGTTGGGCCGCGCTTCGCGCACATGAATATAATAACTTCGTCATTTGCGGAGCGCAGTTGTGCGCATGAATAATATAACCTAACCTATAAATTGAGGTAGTGTACTTCCTGGGCTCCTGACAGGCTTTGTTTATTATACCGTACACAAAACATGTTCATCTACCCTTTCTCTGAGGCTTGATTTGTCTTTGGTATAGTTGTCTTTTGTTTAGTTTTAATGAAATGCGATGAACAAACAAAAAAAACGATGAACAAACAAACAAACGTTTATCAAAATTTGGGCGCGCTTCGCGCGCAACGAAGGATATGCGAGCCCCCGTTTTCTGTAAAATGTCTACAGTACTAAGTCAAAGAGGGGACGGGAGATGTGGGATTATGTTAATCATTGTACAGGGAGGGAGGATCACTGCATTTTACCCGTGTATTACCAAACATTCTCACGTAAATAATCGAGGCGATGAATAATAACCGCGGTTCCTTATGCACCAGTCAATTGACACCGGCCCACACCCCCGGGACAGGGCGGGAAAGTAACGCGGTCAGGCCGGGGATTTAACACATTAATCTACGGAAGGGCAGGGAATTTAACTCGGACCTTCTATAGCAGGATATTCAGCGGGGCATTAACGGGGAATATTAACGCTGAACCAGAAGTTCGATTATCGTGCGAAACCGAGGTCAGAGGATTTTGGGAGGGGTCACTTTACTTTTTTGCGAGTGAAAGGGGAGGATCTCCGAAACCTGAAGCCTTGAAAGAGAGATTCCAGCAACGAGTTTCATATCATTTTCTAGTTTTATTTTACTCATTATGTTGAAAATTTCGGCGCGCTTCGCGCGCATAAGGAATGACATCTAATCTAGTTTAGAGAACTTGCCCAAAGAAAACAATACGCTTGTGGCGCTTAAATGGAATGCGTACGAATGTCGTTACAGGCATGTGTATCTTGGCAAGGACAAATGAAAACCCCCAAAGCCCTCCAGTGATACGCCTGGTTGGCAGTCAATATGTTCGAAAGAAGTGAGTTCGACGTTACAAGCTGCATGAGAAATTCGCTTTGGGCTGCGCTTCACGCACATGAATATTAATAATAATTTGTAGCGCGTGAAGAATAAAACCAACAGGCATTTTTACTACACGCAGAAAATAAAATGTTATCTTCTCTCTGGAGGCTTGATGAAATGCGTTTATCAAGATAAAGGCGCGTTTCGCCATGTTGCAAAAGTGCCGTGATGTCAATTGACTGGTGCATGACAGAAGTCGCTTGGACAAATAGTCTATCTTTTTCAGAAATAAATTGCATGGGGGAGGGTCCCAATTTTTTACCTACGGCTGGGGGAGGGTCACATTTTTTGTTATGTTCAAGGGGAGGGTCCTAATTTTTTTAGCCTTGTTTGAAAAAAATGGGAGCCCTCCCCCCCCCCCCCCCCCCCCCCCCCCCCCCGGTAAATAATGACACGCCTTAGTGATTCTTAGATGGTGCGAGAAAAATCGCCCGCGACTCACGCGACAAAAACAGCATTCTCTAGAGATAGAATACATCGACCATCGAAAACAAAAATCTCCTCACAACCAAACGCGCGCTCTCGCTGAGCACGGACAAAAACTTTTTATCCTTCTCAAGGAATATTTTTGAAAAAAAGTATGAAATGCCATTTCCTTCAAAAGAGAAAGACACTGAGCGCGAAATTTGGATAAAAAATAGAAATTCCGCGACTTCGCTACATTATTCTACTCATGTTTTATTAACTCGCTATGCAAAAATTGCAAATTCACAATTTCAATTTTTCCATTTGTAATGAGATTATAAGATCGATCTGAGCTCATGAAAAAAAGTAGAGCCAATAAAATATATGAAGAAAAGGGTTATTTGTATTTCCGGAATCATAAAAAAGGGCTCAGACGGGAATCGAAACCGTGGCCTCTCGCACCCAAAAGCGAGAATCATACCACTAGATCACTGAGCCGGCACGTGCTCAGTAGTTTAGCGTTTGTTTCGCTGCTTTCGTGAACTTGTGGGTTGATGTTATAATTATTATACCTTTTCTTATTGTATCCGATATCATGGTGATGTGTTAAACGAGCAATAAAACACTCTTGATTTCTGGGCTCTTCATCTGTTGCGCACCAACGTACATTACCACTATTAGTGGAGCTCCCGCGCGGTGCCGATATCAAGACGTTTGTAGCCTAACGTTGTCGACTTGCCCCTTTCCTTATTAGGAATTCCCCATACCTTATTTGGAAGGTCTTTAAGTATTTTCCCTCATATTTTACTGCGAAAAAAGCAGAGAAATCCACCAAAACTTGCAGGTATTCGAGAAACATCGTACTCATGGCCGCCATGTTGTTTTTGTCTCCGCCAAAGGGCCTGGGGCAAAACACAGGTAGCCCGCGAGTATTCACAGAAAACGACAACGCTATCTCGATAGCGCCGCGCGAGCGGACCACCATAGATAAGACTAAATAACGTATACAGTAACCCATATTGGAGTTCATTGATGACGAAGGACACGTGACTTGGTGTAGAGTTCCTCTTATTGCCTTTCAAAGTTTGTCCAAGTTTGGCTTCCCTTCGGGAGATATGATTTTTTCTTTATTTTTCGGTATATAAAACGTCCGTCCGTCCGTCCGTCCGTCCGTGTACACATGGAAATCCTGTGGTATGCAAAGAAAAATTATTTCTCCTCAGGGGAACTTGGCATGATTTTGTGTCATAATCTGCTTGTCCTTTTCGCTCAACATTTTCACTTCAGCGTATTGACTCGACTTTGAGCAGAAAAAAAAAAACAGGACCATACTTCCAGACAAAGAGCTGAAGCGTCGTATGGCGACCGTACGGTTCTTACGCCCACGCCAGAGATTTCGGCCCTGACAGTCGCTATCCTGGTGTTGAATTGCTCAGTAGCTAGATACCTATGGGTGAGAGTACGACGGCCACCAGACCATATAAGGACGCCCCTTGTACCGTTAGCGAGCAATCAACTAATTACTTATGCATTACAGACGTATTTATAGGTCTGAAGAGTGTGTTAGAGGTCCATGTGGGACATGTTGTTCTTTCTTTATCTTTCTTTATCTAACTGTAATGAAGAAATGTTTCTCACAGTTGCCGTTTCACACGTTTTATTCATCAGAATCCAAGAACACGCTTAACATGGACACGAGAATATACGTTCTTTGTATTTTTCCGTTTGCGCATGCGCATACACGTCATCACCTCTGATTCTATTTTCCGTGACCAGGCGAACAATCAACTAATTGTTGAACGTATTGACGGTTCCCATATGTTACAGCTGTCGCAGAACAACTTTGTTCACAATAGCTGTTGCAGAACAAGTTTGTCCACGACAGCGCGACTGCTGTAGCATATGGAAACCAGGCTTTAGACACTCATTTAACGTTCGCCCCTGTGGCGCAATGGACTAGCGTGTTGGACTTCTAATTCAAAGGTTGTGGGTTCGAGTCCCACCAGGGGTGCGTAACTTTTCTCTATTTTTTTTATACCAGCAGCAGATGTGAATTAATTAACCCGATATGCATAGCTAGTTGAGACAAAATAGTTTCCGCATGTTCGTGAATGTTAAGATATTCTGAAGAGATGGAAAATGTCGACAAATAAAAATTCAAATCTCCTTAGCAACGCGTGCTCTCTAGCTGTTGCACGTGATGCACGTGCTTAGGGACCGGTCATTATTTATCGCCTGGGGGGGGGGGGGGGGGGGGGGGTTGTCAGAGGATTTTGGGTAATACAAGGTCAAAATAGATAGATAGATAGTAATTTTATTTATCCACGGTGGTTCATCAGCCCAAAAGGACTGGTTTACATTGAAGCCGTGCAATAAAAATTATGATCTACATGAAAAATGTGATAAAAATGTAATATACAAGACAATATATAGAAATAATCATATGATATTGGACAAAGACTCAAAGAAACAGGGAGGCAACTCATCCAGTGCTTTTTTAAAAGTCTGTAACGATTTGCAGTTGTGTAGATTCTCTGGTAGTGAGTTCCAAAATAAGCCCCCTTGTAGCTGATACGGTTCTTCCCATAATTCGTTTTGGGAAGAGGTAATTGAAATTTAGAGGAACTTCCTCTTGTATCATAATCTTATATATATTTGAAAATTTATGGAAAGAGGTAAGCAGGCGCTTGTTTGTTATGAATTTTAAACATTTCAACAGCCACTTGCTAACTCCTTCGTGGAGCCAGTCTGTCCCAGCCTAATGCCTGTAAAAGGGGTGCCGAGCTGGCATCATATGGGGAAAACGTTATAATCCTGGCAGCGCGATTTTGCAATTTTTGCTGTTGCCCTTACTAGTTCCTTCCCAAACCGCACTGCAGTAATCAAATTTGATTGAATTAAACTTGTATACATGGTCTGAAGGGTTGGTAATGGAACAAAAGAGCGAATGCGTTTTAATGCTCCTATTGCAGAGGAGATCTTCTTTGATAATATATCAATGTGATTTGACCAGGATAACGTTTCGTCAACGTAAACCCCAAGCATTTTGGCAGACTGGATTTTTGGAACTATCTGGTCTGCAATTTTGAGGGTTGGACAGACTGTCTTTGCGAGTCTCTGGTGAGACCCTATTAGTAGGAATTCAGTTTTTGTTGTATTTAATGAAAGCCTATTTGCCCGCAGCCACTGACAAATGTTATTTAGGTCACTATTAATTTTCCCTTCGATTTCGTCGCCAGAGTTACCCGCCATAGTAATGCTGGTATCGTCAGCGTACATCTGACTGTCTGAAAACTGTAGGCAATTTGGAAGGTCGTTTATGTATATTAGAAATAACAAGGGCCCTAGGATAGTCCCTTGAGGAATGCCGCAGGTCAAAAAAACTATTTTCTGACATCTCACCGCCGACCACAGACTTCTGCCCTCTTTTAGTCAAGTAAGAGGAAAACCAGGAAGTGGCTGATTTTGTAAAACCAAGGTATTCGAGCTTTTGGAGGAGGAATTGTGTGGTCAACGGTGTCGAATGCTTTTTCAAATCAACAAACACCACAGCATTAATAAGGCCTTGATCTATATTAAGCGACCATTTGTCAGTGGCATCGAGCAGTGTAGTGAGTGTGGAGTGAAGCTTGCGAAAGCCAGATTGACAGTTGATAATAAATTATTGCGATCTAAATAAAATATAGCTGGTCATAAATTATTCTTTCGAATATTTTAGCAATGCCCGTGATAACAGAGATCGGCCTGTAATTATTTGCGTCGGCTCGCGCGCCGTTTTTAAAGACAGGTGTTACTTTGGCCTGCTTCCAATCGTGAGGGACAATCCCAAGGGAGATGGATGTATTAAAAAAGCAAGGCCAGCGAGTCGCAAATAATTTCAGCGCCAACCTTTAGCAGTTTATTTGGGATATTATCCAGCCCGGTGGCCTTTGATATAGAAATCTTTTTTAGGTGTTCTAATACGATCTTCGGTGTCGTATGGCACAGTGCGAAACTTTTTTTGGAGGGTGCTATATAGCTCTTAAAATCATTATTTATTTCTTCACCAAAACTATCCCTAGCAAGGCTAGGCCCAATGCTAACAAAATGATTGTTGAAAGCATTTGCGATATCGATAGGTTGGTGTGTTCCTTGTTTTGATGTTCTATTTTCATTATGCTACATTTTTGCTCGTATTTCGTCCCGTTAGCTCATTAATTAGTTTCCAAGATTCTTTGGGGGAGGATTTGTTCTCATTCAGTTTATTTGTGAAATAATTTGCCTTAGTTTGGCGAGTCAATTTTGTGACATGATTTTTCTTTGTTCTGAAACGCGTCCAATCAAGAGCGTCGTTGCTCGCTGCAGCTACCTTTTTCAAGTAATCGCGTTGTCGCATCTGAGCGAGCAATTCACGATTAATCCATGGAGACTGCTTTTGTCGGGCACGTATGTTGCGCACAGGTGCATGTTTATCGGCAATTTGGAGGAAATGTTTTTTCCACTCCCCCACATTGCCTCGACATCGTTTTCGTACTGGGCCAGAAGAAACCATGGAACGTTTTTCAAATCCGATTCGAATCTTTAGGATCGAAATTTTTGAAAGACCTGGTGCGTATGTATTTATGTCCTTTGTTTGGTGCAATCGAAATCCTACGGTATGCATAAATTACGTCATGGTCACTTACTCCAAACCGCAGTACGTCAGAGCATACTATTTTATCAGGACTATTTGTAAGAACCACATCGAGAAGACTTTTTGTTGTAGGCGTTATCTTGTCGGTTTTGTAATCAGTTGAGACAATTGGTAGATATTACTCAACTGGATCAGTTTCTTGGTTGGGCCATCATGTGAGATGGCCAAATAATTGCAATTCATGTCACCTAAAATATACAACTCTTTGTCCTCGCAATCAGTTCTACCAACAAAAGTCTCGATTTGGTCAAAAAATGCTCATATGCGTGCCAGGCGGTCTGTAGATTGTTGAAACTAAAAAATGGTTTCGCGTTTGGTTTGCAAATTTCTATGCATAGGACACTCCAGTTCATCCGGAAGTAAATCGATTCTAATATTATAAACAATACTCGATCGGACGTAGAGGCAACAGCCTCCGCCGTCACGTTTTCTATCTGCACGAATTATATCATAACCCTGCAGGTGCACTTCGTTGTCGGATATGCTTGAGTCAAGCCTTGTTTCGTTTATGGCCAAAACATCAAGTAACTGGTCAGCCATGAAAACACGAAGCTCGTCAATATACTTTGGAAGACTTGTAATATTTATCATTGCCATTTTAAATCCTCTTATTTTTGGGAGCGCAGTGTTTCCATTTGGGGGTAGAATACTTATATCTGGGCTCCCTGTTTCTTTGTCAAGAACCTAGTAATTAGAAATATGGTTGATAATGTTCTTAGCTAATTCTAGAGTACCTGAGCGATTAAGTGGAGTTCCTCAATTTCGTTTAAATGCGAGAGTTCAATAGATGAGTTATCTATAAAAGACCAGTCATTTTGAGAACAAAATTTCTTAAGTACCTTATTTACTTGAGGAACTTTTTCCCTGAGTCCTGGTTTGTCGTTCCGTGTAATGAGGGCGGAGATGGAGAGAGCAACCCCAGGATAGTTAGTAGTGATGTTTGTTGCTAGAGTCACTACTTTCTCCGCAAAAACTCTCGGCTGGCACGATACAAGATCATTTGTACCGGCATGGATGATTATTTCGTCGGGCTTGTGCTTGCGTACTAGGGGCTTGACGTAGTCCGCCATATCTTCTGCCGTAGCCCCAGAGAAGTGGTTCACATGGACTCGATTTCGCCTTGACATTTTGTTTCCTTGTAGATGTTTATAAACCATAGAATCACCGGCAATGACGATACACCTCTTGTTTCGATAGTCGAAGTCGGTCTCAGAGGCATGGCTTAACTGCGTAGGTTTGGGGTTGTTTCGCTTTCGATTCTGGCCGGCAGTAGCCATGTTCAACTTTGAGTTTGAGATTTCGTCATTTACGGGGTGAATGGAAGTATCAATACTGGTCTTGGTTTCCCTTTTCTTGTTGTTATTTGGGGGTCCGGCGCGTGGTTCGGCTTGAGTGATCGAAGACGTAAGTCTTTGGTTTACTGCTAGAATTCTCTTCTAGTCGAGTTTGTAGAACCCCAATCGCGGTTACCAACCCATTCTTTTCGGTCGTGACTCGTCTTAATTCTGCTTCTAGACTTCTAATGTGAAGTTTTAGTGACTTGATCTCATCATCGCGTTCTTGTAACACCTTATGGGATGCTCCTTCCTCTTCACTACAATGGATACCGGCTTCTTAAGCTCTTTATTGCCGCCCATAGCTTCGAGATTTCGTCGCTCGTAGGAGAAACGGTCGGAGAGCAAGGAAGTTCGTGGAGTCCAGATCAATTACATCGTTATTACTTTCAGAGTTACTTTCAAAGTCGTGTTCGATTTCGCTTTCGCCGCCATCTTGATCTTCTTCAACGATTTGAGTGGAATTGTTTCTTCTGTAGCTTCAGTGCCATTTATTAAAGTCAAGGTCTCATCGGATCCAGTGATCCTCCCTCTATAAGTACAATGATTAACGTGATCCCCCCTTAGAGCAGTTAAACATTTTCGTGATCCCCCCCCCCCCCCCCCCCCACCCTCCCTGCCCCTATTTGAGCTAGTAGAAGACAATTTACAGATAGAGGGGATTGCATTTTTCTTTCATTGCGCGCGAAGCGCGCCCGAATTTGATATAAACGCATTTCATCAAGCCATTAATTGATAAAAGCACTTTCACCAAGAAAGTGTATGTATAGTAAACAAATCCTGTAGGTTTTATTATTCATGCGCGCCGAAATTATTATTATTCATTTGCGTGAAGCGCGGCCCAAATGACGAATTTCTATGCCTGTAACGTCGAACTCACGCTTACTCTTCTTTCCGGTCCCTTATACACCACTTTCACTTGTTTTTTTCCTTTCAAAACATTTTTATCCTCTCAAGGAGGAAAGGTTAGTTATGATTAGATTATAAGATCTTGTCCCACGAAAAAGTAGAGCCAATTAAAAAAAAAACAGAAATGAGAAATTATTTGTGGGTTTGCGAGAATCATGAAAAAAGGGCTCAGGACGGGAATCGAAACACGTGGCCTCTCGCACCCAAAGCGAGAATCATATCACTAGACCACTGAGCCGGCGTGTTCTGATAGGGCATCTATTATATTTTATCATTTTTTATGTTGGATTCATCATCTTTTTTTAGTGTTATTCGAAATCGTGGTGATGTGTTATAAGCAATTATATGGGATGACGTTTTTGTGACATTGCAACTTTTCCCCGTGATATTTCCGTAAATAAAACCGCGATCAATTGTTTGGCAAATTAAACAATAAAAAAAAAAAACGTTAATATGACTATCTATTAGTCAGTCAAGGACGGACCATTTGATACTGATAGGAGGGTGGCTGATTCCCAAAAAAAAAATTCGAGTCAAATTCCTCTGACCTAGAAAAAAAATATCGCGCAAGCATGGCTGGTGGCGAAAATAAATCGAGCAAACTTAGGGACGATCGTTTATAACGTCTACGTATACGACATAGTTTTTAGGGGGGTAATTTTTTGGCACCCTCTATCAAAAGAGGGGGTAATTTTTTCAGGGACACTGTGGTTCAAACTAAATAATAATATGTACAAGCTATCGCGTCGTGGCATGATTAATTTTCATGATGTTTTCATTCAGTGACTCCATTATCTTAATGAGTGTGATTCTCATCTCCCCTAAACTTAAGAATATCATTAACCTCGCAGATTTTCAAAATCGCGGCGCGCTTCGCGCGCATTGAGAAACATACAAACAAACTTCTCAGTTGTCAGCCCTCGTTCGTAAACCCGAACTGATCCAGATACTTAAGCATAACGATTTCGCGGAATACTAAAATAGCATGTAGTCAAACTTTGTTAAGTGATCAATTGCGGTTTTGAGGGCGATGTCTCGAACCAAAAAAGAAATATCAGGAAAAAAAAAATCCACTTCTTGTTGGCTAGAGATTTGAAATGCGCTCCAATAGCTGTATTCACACTAGAGACGGAAAACTCGTCTGAGACGAGTTCTCGCCTTGAATATGGTTCCCTGTTCTTCTGTGATCACGCGAAAACAATTGTTTAGCTTTAGCTTTAGGATAACTTGGATAGCTTTAGGATAACTTGGTGCCGTGGTAAGGCCATTTGTGATAAAATGATGGAAATAATTTTGAACTGCTTTTCGTGTGAGCCGTGCAAGTAAATATAAACAATTTGCCTGTCAACATCAATAATCAATGAGAAGTAAGCATTTACTTGACTTGACAAAAAGGACAAAAAATAGGACCATACTTCCAGACAAAGAGATGAAGCGTCGTATGGCGACCGTAACGGTTCTTACGCCCACGCCAGAGATTTCGGCCCTGACAGTCGCTATCCTGGTGTTGAATTGCTCCTAGATACCTATGGGTGAGAGAACGTCCGGCCACCAGACCATATAAGGACGCCCCTTGTACCGTTAGTGAACAATCAACTAATTAATTATGCATCGCCGACGTATTTATAGGCCTGAAGAGTGTGTTAGAGATCCATGTGGGACACGTTGTTGTTTTCTTTTTAACTAGTAGTAGCTTAGTTTCACGATAATGGTTTTCCCAGTTGCCGTTTAGCATGCTTTCAATCATATGCCAATATAGTAGGCATTACATTGACACGGGAATGAGTTTCTTTTTGAGTTCCCGTTTGCGCATGCGCGTTATTTTGTGTAATTTTATTTTCCGTGGACAGACGACCATTAATCCCTGAAAGATCATCTAAGGATGCCCAGAGTGTCAGTTATACCTATTGAAATTCAGTAAATCTCTGGTTTTGAAGCTTGGGAAGTGTTACAATGGAACGGAATTTACCTGGTCTATTCCCAGGCGCTGAAAAGTCCAAAACACGCGCTATTCTCAGAATAAACTTTAATTTAATAAGACTGGAATAATTTGTAAAAATGTTGGTAGATTGTAAACATTTTTTTGTCGTTATTCGGTATTTTATCCAAGTTGCCGGCAGTCGGTAACTTTTATGCCCAGTCAATATTCATTTGCCCCATGCAGACCCTGATGTATATGTAGCTAAACATTGCATTTTTACCACCTCGTCTTATTCGGAATTATCGTTAAAGAAATGGACTGGTTCAATAAACAAGCCTTTTTTCCTTTAATTTTCTATTCGAACATTTTTTGCTTGTGTACGATAGGACCACCAACAAAACGATCGTTCGCCCCTGTGGCGCAATGAACTAGCGTGTTGGACTTTTAATTCAAAGGTGGTGGGTTCGAGTCCCACCAGGGTGCGTATATATTTTATGTTCTCTTTTTTTACACCAGACCCCGATCGATATACATTGATAGTTGGGACACAATATTTTCCGTATGTTCGTGAATCTTAACATAATATTCTCTAGAGATGGAATGGAAAACATCGACCATCAAAAAACCTCAAATCTCCTTACCAACCAGCTCTCTCTAGCTGATGCACGGCCAAAACTTTTATCCTCCTCAAGGAACTGAATATTTTTGAAACAAAGGAGGAAACATCATTTCCTTCCAAAGAAAATAAATAAGCGCGAAATTTTGATGAAAAGTGAAACGCCGCGGTATCGCTTCATGGCTACATCATTCTTCCTTAACTGTTTCATTAACACAATTTAAAAATTAGAAATTCACAATTTTCAATTAGATGATCATGATCATCTAAGATCTGGTTCCATGAAAAAGTAGAGCCAATAAAAAACATATATCATTTGTGTTTGCGGAACCATGAAAAAGGGGCTCAAACGGGAATCGAACCCGTGGCCTCTCGCAGCCAAAGCGAGAATCATACCACTAGACCACTGAGCCGGCGCGTGTTCATAAAGGGGCGTAGCCAGCACTTATGAGAGGGGGGGGGGGGGGGGTCCAAAATTCAAAAAATAAAAAACTCCATAGATCTCGGGGAAAAAAACTCGCGTTTGAAGAAATTTGCTACATTTTATTGGAGCTTTTATTTGTTGTATTAAATATTACAATTTTAGTAGTAAGTCGGTCCAGAACAGAGGCGAGGGGGGGGGGGGGGGTTCCGCTTAATCTCAGTTTGTCGTCAATCTATAAATAAATATGCTTCACTTTGTTAATAGTCAAGTTGTTGTTTGTTGGAGTGGTTTTCATCCGACTGTGAAATAGATTCTAACAAAATACACAATGAAAGTCATTTTATTGTATTGATGACTAGTAGACACTACCAAACACTGATTCGACTATTAATTTTTGTTTCACAGTCCCATGAAAACCACTCCATCATCATATTTGTGTGATTTATGTTTAAGAGCGGGTTTCACATTACTGTCAACACTTGTTATGTAATTGCGATTGCTTTGCGTTCTCATTGGCTACTCGTTTTTCTCAGCCAATCAAATGGGGAGTTTGCAGGGGTTGCGTGACATTTTGAATTTTGATCCTAGCGAAATAAAATTACCATATTTGAAAAGAGCTCACCGAAATGTGTGAAATCCCCAAATTTGAGGTGGTTTCGACAAATAACACAGAAGTTATGAGCGTCGGAAGTTGGTTGTTTTCCTATAGGTTTAATGTTGTGGTGGGCAACAGTTGCCCACCAAGACATTAAACGTATAGAGAAACAGCTACTTCGGGCGCCAATAAACTTTGCTAATATTTACCCAAATCAACTCAAATTTTCGGCTTTTTCTAATTTCAGCAAGCTCTTTTCAAATATGGTATTTTTATTTTACTAGGGTCAAAATTCAAAATGTCACGCAACACCTGCAAACTCCCCATTCTGAAGTAAATACAATTGTGTAATTACTTAGTAATTGGTTCGTACGAAGCCGAGAAGGGACATGACCAGATAAAAAATTTACAGATAAAAATTTTGCAGATATACTGTTTTGCAGATAAAAATTTTGTAGATAAAAATTTCGCAGATAAACATTTCGCAGATAAAATTTTGCAGATAAAAATTTTGCAGATAAAAATTTCGCAGATAAAAATTTCGCAGATAAAAATTTCGCAGATAAAAATTTTGCAGATAAAAATTTTGCAAATAAAAATTAGCCCAATCTGCTACGTGGGTTACGAAAATCGGATGAGTCATGATAAGCCATCCAGAGGCGGCCTTTATTTCTTGTAAGGATTTCTACTATAAATTCAGAACGGGATTTAGGACGACCGTTAGACTACCTAAGCAAAGTGAAAAAAAAAAATGCTGAGTTTGAAAATGAAGCTGCGCAATTCGTTTAGTCGTCTCGTCTTTATAGGCGGCGAAACCGCCCGGGAAGAGAAGGGCGTCTGTTGGATGCCTTTAATTTCCAAACGGCTAGGCCGTCCAACGGCTAAGCCGTCTTCCATATTCTCGAAAGCCATCTGAAGTGGGCTATTAAAGGCCGTCTTGTCGACTTAGCCGTCTCTAGTATAAATACAGCCAATTTAGTGCCACCTTTTAAGGTTCACATAAACTTTGTATTATTATCCGAAAAGGCCGCGATTAAAACTATGTGGACTCCGTTGTGGATCGTGCAAAAAGAACCAGAATTCGCGGCGTCGACCGCGGCAGCACTCTCGGCGCAGCGAATTGACACTGCTGCATCTGCTAAAAATTGTCAGTATCAGTGAATTTTTCATCTTTCTTTTATCTGCTAAATTTGCGTCTGTGAAATTTTTATCTGCTAAATTTTCATCTGCTAAAATGTTTATCTGTGAAATTTTTATCTGTAAAATTTTTATCTGCTAAAGTTTTATCTGTGAAATTTTTATCTGTGAAAATTTTATCTGTGAATTTATCTGCTAAATTTTCGATCCGCGATCTACTGGTTTTTATCTGCAAAATGTTCATCTGCAAAATTTATATCTACAAAGTTTTTATCTGCGAAATTTTTATCTGGCCATGTCCCTTCTCGGCTTTCGTAATGAAGTCCTTTGTGACGGTAAATGTCCCCTTAGGCTTCAATCTTACAATATATCCCGCCATAAACGGGACTTTATAAATGCCCAAACTCTTCAATTTTAAACATTATTCTATCCATTTGAGTATCATTAAATTTTTTGCGGTTTTTAAATTACCTTTATGGCCAATTATTATCCTAAATTTATAAAAGCAACATTCTAAAGTATTCAATTAAGTCCTGCAATTAAGCTATTATGCCTATCCACGAAACGTCATGATACCGTACTAATTGGGAAATGGCTTTTTTTGTCACGCCAAAAGGACCGCGTGCGGAACAGAGCACTATGACTCATTTTCTTAAGTAAATTCACAATATTCATGTCGGCAAAATGCGCCGCCTTAACTATTTTCCGCCCTCGAGTCGAACCCCGATCTTCTAGAACTGTTTGCATAATTTTTAGAGTAGAAAACGAGAGTATTAAACAATTTTACTTCGAAGTTAAATTAAATAACTTCCGTGCCCTTTAGGATTTAACGGATTAAAACCCGCTTGCGATACGTTTTTCATTTCGAAGTCCACTACAGGAAAGCAGACAGGTGCACGCATTTAGTACAATTATTGAATTATTCGGGAGAAAAGTGTTTTCGTTATTTGCGTCCAAGTGTTAAATGCTTTTCAGCAAGTTCCGTGGCTATGATAATGCATGTCTGTGATACTCGTCAATTTTAAAGTAATTCGACAACGTGTCATTTTTTTGGTGGTATGGTTGGTTGCTTATATAATTTAAACACTTTGTGGGGTTTACTCTTTTCTCCTTGTTAGTCTAGACCTTCTTAATTCCTCCCCTCCCATTATACAAATTGTCTGGACTCAATACAAATTCTAATGTCCAGTTCGAAACTCCTTGCACGCAGCACGAAAAAAAAAAATGTAACACCAGTTTACCATTGCCTCAGCTTCTTCCCAATCGCTAGCAACATCTATTCTTTCAGCAAACAGTTTTTAATATTTTTATTTAAACTGTTCTATAATTACACGTATATTTAATCATTTATTACATTTTTACTTTCTCATTGATCCTTTACTGAGTTTCTACGCGAACGTTTAGTTTCGTATGCAAGGCTGTAGGAATTTTAAACTTCTTTGGCATTCATTTTCACTGATTAATTCAGTGGGCCCCATTCGTCACTGTGCCATTTCTGGGCAATTTGTGTCTCGTGTTGTTAAGTTGGATGTGACAGAATATATCATTCAACATATTTTGTTCCAATCTATTGCTCATGTGAGCCGCTTATGAAGTTTTAACTTCCCCTCCTGAGCGTTTTGTTTCATTGCTGTCTTGCCGCCGCTTCCTGGCAGATTGGGCGTGGTTTTGATGTTTCATCGTCCCGTCATTCCACACCGCAAGCCGCAAGTTATGTGCAATGCAAAACTCAAATAGCTGTCGATTTTGCCGATTGTTCAGTCGCAAAACCGCTTCGAGAACATTCAGTTACTACGAGTATACCATTCTAGCTTTCATTGTTTCGCAATTAGGATCCATATTTATTTATCATTTTTAAATATTCTGAGCTCTATGCTGATGTTTTGTTGTCATGTAGAGGGTAAAATGCATTTTGTGCGCTACATAAAGCCGACTGCTAAACATTTTAACTCTGAAGCGCTATAAATTTTTGTTCTTATAATATCTACTTGCTTGACCATTTATATGAAGTGCAAACAATTGTGTTTGGAATTTAAGAAATCGAAATTAATGTCCCCCAGAAGAGGAAGTGTGTTAGCACCGAATCACGTTCTCCACCGCGTTTCAAATTTTAAACTTACGAAGTTGGTTATAATCCAGCCGTGTTTTCGCCGTCACGAGTTTTTAATCGCTTGCTTTTTTGCGGAAAGCTTACATTATCTTTAATCAATCTTTGCTTCTGTATAAAGAATTGTAAATAATAAATAGAAATAAGAGAGAAAATGCCGCCAGATTTTATAAAACCAAGTCTAGACCAATTCAATCCCTATGAGAACTTGGCAGCTTAATAAAATTATCTTTTTTTGTGATTCGATGCCCATAAATCTCATTACACCAAACCCTTTTACTATGATAAAAATAAATCCCAGACGGTTACATTTTAAATGAAAAGTACCTGTGGCCTTAATTTTAACGTGATTGCTGTAAAACCCACTGCAGATTTCTCGACGCCTTGAAAGTAGATATCACGGAGCCAACGAACCAATTGTATTTTTATACGTGGGCAATTTATTTCAGCTTTCTGATAACCGTTTGTAGGATTTCCTGACTTCTTCACTGACAAAGTGATTCTCTATTATGTCAAAAGCTACCCAATAGCGGATGCCGGGATATATAGCCTTCTTTCTTTTCAGTTCAACAAAAATCATTTGAATGGCGAACCTCATATAGTCTATTTACTACCGCTTTTATGTTTATCACCGCCTCAGAGAAAAAGGAATTCATCGAGTTCTTAATATATTAAGAACCTATAAAAATACTTGTACAAAACGCAAAGAATAAACTCTTAACATAGGAAGCACTGAAATGTCAAAATATTTCCACAGGAAGTTAAATATTTTCTCTCCATGCGCTTGCGACGACCAATGAAGACAGGGTGTCTTATTCGGTATCTTTATTTTAAATCATACCGCAAGTAATGCTCACCATTGTATTTTAATAAAACTCTGCAATCTCACTCGCTTTTACTACGATATTTCTCTTCTAAAGCGCTTGTGAGCAATTTAGATTACCAGCGCGCGCGACGAGGTAATTTCAGCAATGGTTTTTAATAACAAAAGATTTGCATTACGCAAACGTTATTTTCTAATTACAAAAGTTGTCATTCTTTCCCTGGACTAATCTTGCGCTGTTTACATGTACAATGTGTTGTCCTACGATCGCTTGACAGTTAGTCAAAGAGATACATATCCCAAGTCTCGTTAGTATTCTCAAACCAACCTTAGCAATTCAGTCAAAGCCGCGTTTTCGAGACTAATGAGCGCTCATTTATAAATTTAATAAAAGTGTTATTTACAGTCGTAAGTCCTGTGTGAAGAGCCTTACAAAGCTTTTCAACTTTTATAGAAAGCCCTGCTAAATTTAATTATCTGGAAATCCTAGTCTCGCTAATAGCCTTTTCTATCAGACCGTCTTCACAAATTGATTTTCCGTTGCCTTTATTTGTCCCCTATAATTCGGTTACGGGAATAGGAAGGGGTTTATTTAAAGAGTTAACGCTAAAGTTGCTGTCAAACATTTGGCGTTATTGAAATTCTTAAGAAGAAGAACCGGAAAATACTTCTACGAGGATGACATGAGTTGAGAGGGGGTGATTTTTATTGCTCACTTTTTAGACGCCTTTTTCGTCAGTATGAAACACCTGGAATCTATCACTCGGGCTAGTCAGGCTATAGTTAGCAGATCACGGTATACAGGGAGTTGTCTAACGCTATAGTTACCCGTCTTGCCAAAAGCCCTTCTCTGAGATCTGCTCTCAAACGGGGACTCACGCTCCTCCACAGTTGTACAGCGCGTTTAAATATGTGTTTATAAACTGCGAAAACGGATTTCAATTCGCACGCATTTGAGACACTTGAAGTGTGAAAGGGTTGTCAATCTAACGCCTCATGTATTGTAATTCTCGTGCTAATCCGACATATCACATATCAAAGCGTTATAAGGCTGGATATTCGCAGTTGGTTCGGTTTGTGCGTTTGCGGAAACTCGCCTGCCGACTGACCAAATATATGTATTCCCGCATCTTTTGCGCACAAGAAAACGCGTGGAGTTGACACTAACGATCGAGCACGGACAAGTCGTATCTTTGATATGGATACAACCCCAGGTCTGTTTCTATGGTAAAGCACGAATTTTATACGTCGCCCGACCTCGCCACTTTGCCTCGCAGAGCCGTTTGTTTATGTAGCCAGGGTTCCATTAATGAGATTCTATTATTCATGTGATCCATCCATAATCACCGAGTTGTTTGAGCGATAATTAGCAGCTGTCCTTGTGAAGTCGGGCCAGTCGAAGCCCAGAGTTGTATCAGGTCACATCCTACTGGGACTTGGAATATAAACTGCTCACTCACTGGGCTCCAAACCTGACAGTCCATCACTTCGTATTCAAGCGCCAGCATGAACTTCACGAATGTAAGCGAGCATGACAAGGATTTTTGTCGTCAGCCTACACAGCCGGAATTCATCGTATATGTACTATTCTTGCTTCTTATCATGGTCGGAGCGCTGTTCGGGAACGGGCTGGTGGTGGTCGCTGTCTTCATGTTTCAGCGCCTGAGGAGAATGTCCAATTATTTCATAGTTTCTCTCGCTGTCAGTGACCTTCTTCTGGCTGTAGCCTCCCTCCCGCTCCGAATTGCAGTCGCGGCGCACAACAATAACTTCTGCCTAGATTACACGACCTGCATTTTTTTCATTTCCACGGATGGAATCTACGCGAGCGCATCCATTTGCCACTTGGCTGTGATCAGTTTTGATCGCTTCCTCGCCATCACCAAGCCTTTCGCGTACAACAAACTGATGACTAAGAAACTAGGTTTTTGTCTCTTGGCGTTTGTGTGGGCTTACGCGTGCCTCTGGGGGCTGCTCAGTCTGATCAATTGGACAGACACTAAGCCCCGCTATTCTCTACAAAGTCTATGCCGACTACGCGGTATGCAAAAAGGTAGACCCCGTGTATTACACCACTGCAATGTCAGTTGCGTTTTTCCTGCCGCTTCTTGTCGTCCTCATACCTATGCGTGCGTGTTTAAGGTGGCGCTGAGTCAAGCGCGAGCTGTGGCGCTGCAAGACCCAAACAAACGCGGTCACAAGCGGATCGTCCGAGAGCTGAAGGCGACTAAAACAATTGCGGTAGTCATCAGCGCTTTCATAGTCTGCTGGTTACCATTCTTCATCATTGTCGTAATGTCGTTATGGTGCTCAGCGCAGGATTGCTTTGCGGGGTTTATGAAGTACCCGAGCTCGCGCTGGCAGTACATATCCCATTTCTCTACATGCTCCCGTACTTAAATTCCGCTGTCAACCCAGTGATCTACGCCGTCTACAACAAAGAATTCCGTACGGCCTTTAGAATGATGTTGACTGGGAAGCGTAGACGACGGGTCCCCGATTACCTCGAGGAATTAAGCGTGACTGACCACTCGAATATCAACTCTCGACGGTCTATCGACGGTGGCCAAACGGCACGAATCCACCACGACTCTGCCTCCATGAACGGAACAGAGCTAGTAAATAGCACTAGGCTAAGCGCGCGACGATGCGAGACTCGAAGCGCGCCGCCTGTACTGGGCGTAGCCAGCACTTATGAGAGGGGGGGTTCCAAATTAAAAAAATTAAAAAACTAGATCTCGGGAAAAACTAGCGTTGAAAATTTTGCTACCTGGAGCTTTTATGTTGTTATTAACAGGAGCTCTGCTAAATATTTACAATTGTAGTATCGGTCCAGAACACGAGGAGGGGTTCCGCTGCGGGGAGGGGGGGTTCCGAACCCTGAACCCCCCCCTGGCTACGCCCCTGTGTACGCATACGAACAAGTGGACTTCGGGACACAGAGGCTTACGCTAACCGCGGCTTACACTATGGTTTGCGGGTTGCACTATCTTTGCTACTGAATCACAAACAAATCGATTTTGTAAGCAAACCGCCGCGTGTTGTATGATATGGTATGTTTTCAATCGGTCGGATCTGTTGATTTGCGCTTTAAACACGCTGTAAACACCACGAAGCGCTGGCGCGAAATAGAAAGCGAAATTCAAGTGATTTCAAGAGAAGGCATTTTGTACTGGTGCAAAATTCATGGGAAGCGTTCAAGAGTCGAAGACGTCGTCTCCAAGGGTTAAGTCGGGTGTTTTGACAAGAATATGAGAGCAGACTCTGGAATCTAAATTTACCCTGACGTTAGAACTTGACCTTTTACAAGGAATTCGTGTCTTATTAAGCCAAAACGCGCGAAGACGGGACTCGGTTTTATTCCCGCGAGTTTTTGCATAAAATTCGCGCTCCGAAATAGCGAAATCAAACTTTGTTCTCGGCTAAGAAACGCAGGAACTCAGATTTGTTTGTGAACGGGCTAATGAAGGTCCTTCATAGTTTCGGGGTATTAACCCAAGTCTGCAAACAAAACAGTATATTTAGGGCGAAACTTTATCAACTTCTGGTTACTTACAGCAAATTCAATGGTCGATGGACTACATTTGAGCAGTTTATTAGGATATTGGCAAGTCAAAATACGTCCGTTTGTATTAGAGAAAAAGGCTTGAAAAGCAAACAAAAACATGTTGCGGCGAAATCTGTATAGAGTCGTACAATTTTATTCTATTAGGGTGTACTAATCAAAACTCATTTTCCAGGCTTTGCTTTTAAGTATTAGAACAAAAAGGTGGTTTATTAGAAAAGCGGTTCGGTATAATTTCTGTCGGTCTGCGAGTGGTTCGCTTGAGCGCTAATAAGTGTGTAGATTTCATTTCATTTGTCTGTCTTGTTTGTAGTCTATTTTAAATGAGATGCATTACTCGCTGTTGTATTCCTTGATTGATCTTTGACAATCAAACACTCTGCTACTTGTGGCCGACTCGTGATTATTCTAACCCGGAAAAAATACTTTGATAAGGCAAAACGGACCACGTACATTACACCTAGCGCGCAGATTTCCCAGGGCGATTTACCCTTTCGCGCACTTTAACGAGAATGAAAATAGCTTTTGAATACTTTCAACTCTAGCCATCACAAGCTATAATCTCCTAGTGAAGTAAGTCGACTAATGCATTGTTGGTTTTTCGGCTGCATTTATCACAAAGCCATAGGGTTCACGCTAGAGTAATCGTACTATTACATTTTCACATTACACCCGCGCGCGCAAAAACAATAAGGTCCTGACTTGTAATCACGAATAATTCTTGACATTTTTTTTTTCGTCTTCGAATGTGCTTCCTGTTTATCGTAGCGCAATTGTGCGTAACAAGAGCGAATAAACTACGCTTAATTCTTGAGATATGTTTATATTTCTCTCAATGACCCCACGATTACTACAAATGGCTTTGTAGGCGTGTCATGCTAAGGAACTATTCAGTACCAGATGACGTGGTGTATTTTCGCGGCGCATGAAAAGCAAAAATATTACTTCAACAGCTCACCCGCAAATCCTATAATACACTTATGTGCCTCGAAAACCCCGCACAAGCCCGGCATTATTAGTGCAATTTCAATCACAGGTTATTGCAGTTTTAACAAAGTATTTAAGAAATGATGCTAGTTCCCCTCTAAGGTCAAGGAATTTTTCTCAGTATGTTGTGTGTACTGCAGAGACTTAAGTAATGCGCTAAACACAAGGACTTGGTATGTTTCCGGTGCAGGACGGAGACAAGAATCTCAACTAATTGTAGTTTCCTCCAGGCTGTTTATATACTAAGTTTCCTGAGCCCGTTCACAGCACTGCTGACAAGAAAAGGCATTCAACTTTCACGCGCGACCTTAAGTGCTTTCTTCCCTTTGCTTCTGGTTTCCCCATTCAGTCAAATGAAAACCACTTTTGTTTTTAAGTAGCATAAAGGAAAATCTCGTTATGATTTGGGCAATTCATCGGGCTTTAATTTTAAGGGTTTGAGGGCATCCCTACGCGTATTAATGTATTTCAAGGATTAGCTCAAGTACTATAGCTAGGAGTACTGGATCATTTCCTCGCGATAATATTTTTTTATGCACTTAAACTGGGCGAACAACAACTCACGCGTAGCGCGCAGCTGCCCGGGTTTCCATATCGCATCATCTCGTCGAAGATCAGAGTGAGGTTATCTTCAAACACCGATCAAGCCTCTGATTACTGATGAAATTTTAAGAGGTATTTTCGTAAAAGCTTTGGATCGTGTCTGTATCGAGTTTCAGGCCTACAAATTGCTTCTCTTTTACCATTAGCGCTAAGTTGTCAAGGTGCGAGCGCGCGGTGATAGATGGTAGAAACATAGCAAAATCAGATGTCGAGAAAAAAAAAATTCGCGCGCGCGAAGTAACCTGCCGTGCGATACGATTGGCTGGATTCATTCCACGCTAGATGCACTACACTAAGCTTATTTTCGTAGCGATGAAATAGTGAATAAACTAACATTGGTATGACAATGTCCCCAAAATGCCTTCTTCTGATCTAATCACGCAAAACTCCCGGATGACGAAAATAGAAAAGCTTATGGGATAATGTCTTGAATGTGAACTCATTTGTAGCCGATTTACAAACAGTACAGGCTTCTAGACTAATTACCTCGGTCGATCTGTGACAGTTTTTAATAATGCCAATTGAAAAGGGATTTATACGTGCTAACTTAACTAATATCTTACTTTGTTCCCTAGGTTCTACCAGGGATTAAAGCACCATTCGTTTTCTTTCGCTGGGTTTTGTAATTTTATCCGAATTTTGTTTGCGCATAAGCGCTGTGTTTCTCTAGGAATTGGCCACTGACAGGATCACTCATAAAGCTGTCGGCTTTCATTTTCGTCTCAGCTTAATGAAGTCCTATTAAACTAACTTCCCGAGTTTGCATTTCGCGCATATTCGCTTGACCCTTCTTAATTCTATGTCACGTCCGCTCCTGGCAGTGTGATGAACAACCACCCACCTACCCAAGCCAATAATTTCTAACATCACCGACTTGTGGCAAAAAACTGCTCTCTATTTTTGACGCTTTGCTGAAGGCTTTTCAAGTAGTTGCTAATTGCAAAGTCTTCTTGTAGCGATCTAACCACTCTAACCGATTGACATCTGAGCGACCTTTTGCATGCAAGCTTCAACAAAAAATATCGGTTTTCAGCCCACTAAAGCAAAAGTCCTGCTTGAAGCTCATATTTCTCGAAACCAGTTGGAACTGACGAATTTTAAAAATGAAAGAAGAATAAAATAAAAAATGACGTGATTACCATTTATCGGTTTACAAAGAGTCGAAAAGTGAACAGATTTTCGTGAAATTCATTCTCTCTAGCGTGGTTGTATCGTGTAAGGGGAGAAGTGAGGGGCATGCAGTTTTTTTATTTCTTCTTTGTTTTCTATTTTTTTCTTTCTGTCTTACTTGTTTTTAGCCTGAGTATCAGGCGGAATTAATTTTTTTTCGAGAGAACACGAGAGAGCAAGAAAAACTTATTCTTCTCTTCTCGATTTAACTTCAAGGTAAACGAGGGAGGACCAGATCGTTAGGCTATCTTTCTTTTTCCTTTTTTTGATTTCTTTCTCACTTTCTCTCTTTCTCATATTCTATCTTGCTCATATTCTATCTATCTCACTTTCTTTCTTTCAAAACTGTGGTACTATTGAACGAAACTTCAGAAATTTGTGTTTAGCTTTCGTTTCAATGAGGGTAAACAATCACACTCCCAAATCTTTATCATTTGTTTAATTTTTACCTTTCTAATAAGCCGAAATTCGTGAGAAGTTTAAACAGTATCTCAAAGCGGATCTGTTCTGCACTCCTGTCTCGCCTCCTTGCCGGCAAGCATCAAGTGTTAGCAATTTATTTTGTCTGCTGCGGAACTGTAAAGAAATTCTTCTTATGACCTTTTTTTGTCCAAGGTATTGCATGCAACATTGGCAAGTAGTTCACAGGAATAAGAACAACGCTGCAACAAAGCAAGTTCTATAACAGAATATATTGTCTGCAAATTTCCTGGTTAATCCACAAAAACTGTATGCAATTATTGTTTTCATTTTGTATTTCAAGCGCGACAAACTGTCAGATTACGAGCAAGGTAAATTCTACCCTAAAACCACCGTTTCTTCATTTATCCAATGAGTCGCTCTTCCATGACCGCATATGAACTTGTCACTCTGAATAACAGCAGTTTAGTATTTCAGAACAATAACCGTAAATTTGAATTCCTGTTTGATATGAGCTAATAGGTTCTGCCGTTCCCAATAAAACTTGTAATTACCTACTTGATAAGCAGGTTATTTGGGGCCTTCATTGGGGTCGCATGTTTGTAACGATGATTAAAAAAGTTATTTGTGTACACACACAAAGGCGTCTTGGCGGTTTCTGTGTGACATTGGGTACATTCAGGTATTAGTGGACATCTATAACAGTCAAAACAGTCTGCCAGTAACCTTATTAGCGTCACTAAGGCCTTTAATTTTCTCTCCAATTCTCAACACCTTGATAGATAAGGAGCTATTTCTGAAGCGTGTCAAGAGCGCACTTATTTACACTTGCATTTCTGAACGCGAATTTCGGTGATAAAATCGGTAATAATTGAAAAGGTAATAATTAACGGAAAAAAGGCTGATAGACACTGCAATGTTACTATCACAAAAGGCTCCGTAAAGCATGAGAGTTTCACTTAGCAAAGTCTCCCTCAGTTCTTCACTTAGCAAACTCTTTGCATATTAGCTCTGCTTCCAACATTTTTCTGATTCTCTAGAGAGAGATGCTAACCGATAGTGGTACCAACTGGAGGATAAGGCGAGGGCATACCGTATTTGCTACATCTTAGGGTGAAAAATGACTTTCACAAAACCCAATTTCCCATCTCTTAGGGGTAAATTTGTTAAGCACCACACCCTGTATGCTATCCCTTAGGGTTGAAAGTAAGTTTTCCGAGGATCATGCCGCTGTATTTTAGGGGTAGTTCCCCAAGGGAATTTTGTGGATGCACTATTCTTCCTCTCCTGCGGCTCGTGAGTCCACAACATTTTCACCACGATGTAACGTAAGGCGTCAGGGAAATAAGAGTATAAACCACTGTAAAACCCTGGCAATTTGTTAAACTTTCAATGTCAAAAGTCAAAATACACAAAACTCTCTTGGGAGCTCCTGAGAACTGCCCATCGATTTCCACTCGAGGTTTTCAGCCGCCCGAATAAATCGAGGAAGCCCTACGTAATAGAACACAAGACCTTATTTTAATATATAACACACATACTTTGTGTAATAGATAAGATACAATACTTTATGTATTAAATAAGAAATTAATGAGAATCATCGGGTGTTTGACAAACGGGCATCAATGAGTGATACAAGAAACCTAGAAACAAATGAAATATTTTATCATTTATAACCGTCCTTAAGTAAATAGAGATTATTATATAAACTGTAGTGTTTTATCAGGATTTCGCCCACTGAGGAAGATCGTAATTCACACGTGTGAAAAATTAAGATAATGCCCACTGTAGCGAAAATGTTTCACAAAGAAAATTCCCCCAAAAGGTTTATATAATAAACAGAATAATACATGGGCGCTTGGAGATATGAAATTTACCTTCTCGTGTTCAAATTTGATATCTCACTCGTTCGCTGCGATCACTCATGAGATATCAAAATGTGAGCACTCGAAGATAAATTCCATATCCCCGCACGCCCATGTATTACTCTCTATATAATACATGGGCGCGGTATATGGTTATTACCTTTTGAGTGTTTACATTTTGATATCTCAAGAATGAGCACAGCTGTTGATTTATAAACATTTTTGTGGATTTCTTTCGATTTGCTGAATCTCGCGATAAGTTGGTAATATCGTAATTTTTCACACGTGCGAATTACGATATTTCTCAGTGGCCGAAATCCTGATAAAGCACTATAGTTTTATATAATAAAAGAAAAGTCCAAGTATGGAAGAACTAAGAGGCTTGTATTTCGCCTCAAAAGATGGGCATGAGCGCACGGTTTTCTCAAATGTAAATACGAGACAGTCCTGGATTGGATTCAGACTAATTAGTTTCATGAAAGACACCCATTACGCGTATATGTCTCATGCAAAATCTACTGAGTTGTTCAGTAAACCCACTGACAGCTTAAAAGTAGAATTATTTATTAACAAAGACATATTCTTATTATCTATTAACACTGTGGTCCAACCTTGTAAAAATGGGGCCAAATTAGGGATGACGTCTGTCAGGAACGTAGAGGACAGTAATATTGTAAGACCATGAAATGACATTGAAACAGAATAAAACGTCAAAACCATTACTTAATAATGGGGTAGTACGCCAATTTTAGGGCTAATTTAGGTATCTTAAATGCCGTCTAATTATTCACAAGAAAAAACAAAACAAAATAGTCGTCTACGTTGTTAACCTTTCAACGTCAAATAAGTACAAAGTTGAAGGTTTTTCGTATTTTATCATGCAGATGGAATTTAAGATTTCAAATTGGCCTGTTTGGCTTCTTGTTGGGCTAAACAGTTTTCAAGATCTATTAAATTTTAACTAAAAAATTCCTATATATATATATATTAGAAGTTTCAATTCTCTTTCTTTCTTGCACTAAGTTGAAGTATAATATAGGATTCTGGAGTCGATAGCAAGTCTGATTTTATAACAAACTGTTTAGAAATAACTTGACACACGTAGATCCTGGCGAGCTACACCCAGTCCCCTATACACTTCTACACGGTCTTCAGGCCATGCACATAAGGCGCTGAACGGCTTAGCCCCCATTTTATTCTGCTACAGCCATATAAACCTACCAGGAGCTTGAGGTCTGCTTCCAATCATTTGTTGAAGCAACCACCATCAAAACTTGTCTCTCGTTTGTATTTTCTTAAAGTCTCGTTTGATTAAAGACCTGGAATACACTGCCCTTTTTGAGCTGCACTGAATCTGAATGATACAGGACCCCGTGAAACAAATCCTCACACTCGATAATTTATCAAACTTAAACAAATAAATCATAAGCGCGAAGGAGGTTTGGTCACGCTAATAAATTACTCGTTTTAGAAGCTGTATCAAATCCTCGACAGCATTTTTCATCAGGATTTCCAAACACCCCGAAGTCCTTTAAAAAACTTGACGTTGCCTCTTTTTTTTTTCAACCCATTTCTCAGTGTTTGGAAATCCTGATGAAACACCCTGTCTCGTGTTTGATATTTTACCTCCAAAATGCTCTTCTCGCGAAGTTTAGCTATGATCATGGACAAAATTAGACGTAAGCGTTGAGAAAGCGAAAACTTTAACAGTTAACCGTGAGAACTATACCCCACCGAGACCCTCTGGGAGTGATAACGCATATCATTTCAAAACAAATTGCTCAGCCACTTCACATCCCTTCACCCCCTCCACGAGCATATTGATGAGGAGGGGAAACGAGAGTACTTTCTGGTAAAGTGAATTACTGTCGAATTCGTTGTATCGCGATGATTAAAGTCTAGTATCTGAGTGATTTGTTGTGGTAATTCTGCGCTGGCAATCAAAATTCCGAGGGCTAAGGAAGCAGAGAAAAGAAGCCAAGGCGAGTCCCGGCGTAGACTCACCAATGCGTCTGGTTGGAGTTTAAATTTCGTGTTCAGTGCGCATGCGATGTTAGTCCGAATCTTTTGTTTAACTTCTCTTTGTTCTTGTTAAACAAAAGAAATCAAGAAATTCAGACTAAAATCGCATGCGTACTAAACACGAAATTTAAACTCCAACTAGGCTTATTCTGAATGGTTTGAACTGTCTAGACGTTGATTGTTACAAATGTATATTCTCGCCTCCAAATGTTATTGGTTGACAGCGCAAGATTGCCAAAACCAAAAAGAGGATCCTAGAATTTGGACCACAGCGATGCTACGGATTTGGCTGTAATTTCTGTCGAAACCAACTTCAAATACTCATTAATTATTCATGACCTAATCAGCCAACCAGAGCTCTCATTTTGTACCTGCAGTACCTTGAAATCCCAGGAAGATACTGCAAGTGGGACTTGAAAACTTTTCAAGGTCTAAGGACCTTTGAACTATGAATATTCATAGTTCAAAGGTCCTGGATCTAGAAAAAAATTCTAGATCCAAGGACCTTTGAACTATGAATATTCATATTTTCAAGGTCCTCACACCCTTGAAAAGTTTCTACTAGTCATTCTTTGCGCGCGTCGTGCAAAGGCAGACCGTAGAACCGCTCTGTGAGAAGACAAAAGTCTCCTCTCTCGAAGAAGTCAACACAAAGAATTTTTGTTCGAGACTATATGCTTGTGCGCCGCCAACCTCCATGTGGGACAGGATTTATGGAAACACTCTTGAACTTTTCACTTCTGCGCATGGCTAGTGACGCAATCCAAGTTCATAATTTTTATAATTTCAAGGTCCTCGCCCTCGCTGAGTTTTCTACTAGTCATTCTTTGCGCCGTGCAAAGGCAGACCGTAGGAGCCGCTCCGTGAGAAGACAAAAGTCTCCTCTCTCGAAGAAGTCAATACAAAGAATGTTTGTTCGAGACTATATGCTTGTGCGCCGCCAACCTCCATGTGGGACAGGCTTTATGGAAACACTCTTCATCTTTTCACTTCTGCGCATGACTAGTGACACAATCCAAGTTCATAATATTCATAATTTCAAGGCCCTCGCCATCGAAATGTTTTGTACTACTCAGTCTTTGCGCCGTACAATGGCAGACTGTAGAAACCGTTACGTGAGAACACGGGTCTCCTCTCTAGGAGAAATATAATACAAAGGACCTTGTTCCAGACTATATGCATGTGCGCCGCCAACTTCCGTGTGGGACAGGCTTTATGGAGACAATCTTGACCTTTTCACTTCTGCGCATGACTAGTGACGCAATCCAAGTTTCACAAGTAAAAAAATAAGATTATATTGATAAATCCTGTTGTTTAGGTAGGGTACAGAGGGGTTGGTGATTGAATATTATGTCACAGGCTATTATCTGAGTATTTCAAATGACTAAAACATTTGAATGGAGATGTTTCAACATTGATCGTTTCCCCTCTGTGTTGGCTAATTAGGTCATGAATAATTATTGAGTATTTGAAGTAATTCAAAAGCCTCCTATTCGGACTTTTAATATTACATAAAGAACTGAACTTTTGTAACAACAGATTTTGTCCACCGCTGTACATATGGACATACTTTTTAAACCATAGAACTTCTTCATGATAACATGATTTAGGTGTGCAACAAGAAAACATTACCCCAACTAATCGGTGAAATTCCATACTCTTTGCAAGGGACTTACCTAAGGATTTAGACAAAATTAAATAATCGAAAGCGTATGCTGGATATAAAAGAAGATAAACTTGAAGTCGAGCCTTCTTTATAACTTATGTGAACGAAAGCCCTTCAAACTAAGCTAAATTTTCATCGACTTCTACATGATGAGGAAACCCGTTCTTTTATTTATACTGCAAGGACTCCTTAGATGCTCTAGAACAAGTGGTTTAGGAATTGTAGGCTCCAGTTGGAATAGTAAATTGGAAACGCATGTTACTTCAGAAGATAATTTGAGGAAAGGCGCCTGGATGGTGCCAATAAAAGATTGCAGGCAGCCTCTACTTTCTAGTTAATCGCGCTAGTTAATAATGGTCATTTAACCGAGTGGAGTACAATTTGGTCTGAAATCTTATATCCATTTTGAAGTCATTTCCATAGAAGTATATAAACTAGAAACTAGACTGAAAGGAACTAGACTATATAAAAGGAAACTAGATTGTCGGCCACAAATTGTAAGCCACAAGGATCAAATACGACTTTATTGTATGTATTTTGAAATCCTAGGGTTGAAAAACTATTGTGATTTGTACGTAAAAGTCGACTTATTCTGTTTTGAAGGGAGCAATCGCGTTTTGAACGTGGAGCGTGTGCTAGGAATCGCACGTTCTGCTCGCCAATCAGATTGCCGTACGTGCGCGTGATTTCATAATGGATATAATAAAGGAATAAATTGACCTCCTGAGAGCCAATCAGATTGTCGAACGTGCGCGTAATTTCAAAATGGATAATATATAGATTTAGCCACTGGCTAAAAGCGGAGCTCCCGGTTACATATTTTTATAAAAGGGTGCGTTTACCTATCTTGTTGGGCCTTTGCTAGGGAAAATATAAGTCCTGCAAACGATTAATAATGTGACTTGTCGCGACGTCACTTGCTACAGAAACATTCGTGTTCTCCATTGCCATACTTGCAAATTCAGATTTTTTTATGTTGCATTTCAAAGAGCTCCATACCCACATACTCCGGATGTTTTTCTCGACTGTACCCAAGTTTGTTCGCCTAGCGATGTTGCCTTCTCGAGATATAGACTTTTCTAGATTTAATAACGTCATCGATGACGTCATGTCACGTGATCTTGGTAGTGCATCCCCCTTGCCTCCAAATAAGTTTACCCAAGTTTGGTCACCTAGCGATGTTGCCTTCCTGAGATATTCACTTTTCTAGTTTTGATGACGTCATGTCACGTGACCCTGTTTGTGCACCCCCCTTGCCTCCAAATAACTTTACCCCAGTTTGGTCACCTAGCGATGTTACCTTCTTGAGATACTGACATTTCTAGTTTTGATAACGTCATCGATGACGTCATGTCACGTGACCTTGGTAGTGCACCCCCCTTGCGTCCAAAATAACTTTACACAAGTTTGGTCACCTAGCAATGTTGCGTTCTCGAGATATAGACTTTTCTAGTTTTGATGACGTCATCGGTGACGTCATGTCACGTGACCTTGGAAGTGAACTCCCCTTGCCTCCAAAATAACTTTACCCAAGTTTGGTCACCTAGCGATGTTGCCTTCTCGAGATATTGACTTTTTTAGTTTTGATGACGTCATCGATGACGTCATGTCAGGTGACCTTGGTGGTGCACTCCCCTTACCTCCAAAATAACTTTACCAAAGTTTGGTCACCTAGCGATGTTGCTTTCTTGAGATATTGACTTTTCTACTTTTGATGACGTCATCGATGACGTCATGTCACGTGACCTTGCTGGTGCATCCACCTTACATCCAAAATATTTTTACCCAAGTTTGGTCACCTAGCGATGTTGCCTTCTTGAGATATTGACTTTTCTAGTTTTGATTACGTCATCGATGACGTCATGTCACGTGACCTTGGTGGTGCAATCCCCTTGCCTCCAAAATAACTCTACCCAAGTTTGGTCACCTAGCGATGTTACCTTCTTGAGATATTGACTTTTCTAGTTTCGATGACGTAATCGATGACGTCAGTCACGTGACCTTGGTGGTGCACCCCCCTTACCTCCAAAATAATTTTACCCAAGTTTGGTCACCTAGCGATGTTGCCTTCTTGAGATATTGACTTTTCTAGTTTTGATGACGTCATCGATGACGTCATGTCACGTGACCTTGGTAGTGCACCCCCCTTGCCTCCAGAATAACTTTACCCAAGTTTGGTCACCTATCGATGTTGCCTTCTTGAGATATTGATTTTTCTAGTTTCGATGACGTCATTCCGGACGAACGAACGAACGGACGAACGAACGCACAAACCGGAAGTCCATGACAGAATCGTTCGATGCATATACACTTTTGTTTGTTCCTTTTCCTCCTGCATGTAGCTATGGGGCTCCGCACGGGGGCGCCTTCGGCGCCCGCGGGAGCTCCGCTATAATAGCGGAGCTCCCGCGGGCGCCGAAGGCGCCCGCGTGCGGAGCCCCATAGCTACATGCAGGAGGAAAAGGAACAAACAAAAGTGTATATGCATCGAACGATTCTGTCATGGACTTCCGGTTTGTGCGTTCGTTCGTCCGTTCGTTCGTTCGTCCGGAATGACGTCATCGAAACTAGAAAAATCAATATCTCAAGAAGGCAACATCGATAGGTGACCAAACTTGGGTAAAGTTATTCTGGAGGCAAGGGGGGTGCACTACCAAGTTCACGTGACATGACGTCATCGATGACGTCATCAAAACTAGAAAAGTCAATATCTCAAGGAGGCAACATCGCTAGGTGACCAAACTTGGTAAAATTATTTGGAGGTAAGGGGGGTGCACCACCAAGGTCACGTGACATGACGTCATCGATTACGTCATCGAAACTAGAAAAGTCAATATCTCAAGAAGGTAACATCGCTAGGTGACCAAACTTGGGTAGAGTTATTTTGGAGGCAAGGGGATTGCACCACCAAGGTCACGTGACATGACGTCATCGATGACGTAATCAAAACTAGAAAAGTCAATATCTCAAGAAGGCAACATCGCTAGGTGACCAAACTTGGGTAAAAATATTTTGGAGGTAAGGTGGATGCACCAGCAAGGTCACGTGACATGACGTCATCGATGACGTCATCAAAAGTAGAAAAGTCAATATCTCAAGAAAGCAACATCACTAGGTGACCAAACTTTGGTAAAGTTATTTTGGAGGTAAGGGGAGTGCACCACCAAGGTCACGTGACATGACGTCATCGATGACGTCATCAAAACTAGAAAAGTCAATATCTCGAGAAGGCAACATCGCTAGGTGACCAAACTTGGTAAAGTTATTTTGGAGGCAAGGGGAGTTCACTTCCAAGGTCACGTGACATGACGTCACCGATGACGTCATCAAAACTAGAAAAGTCTATATCTCGAGAACGCAACATTGCTAGGTGACCAAACTTGTGTAAAGCTATTTTGGACGCAAGGTGGGTGCACTACCAAGGTCACGTGACATGACGTCATCGATGACGTCATCAAAACTAGAAATGTCAATATCTCAAGAAGGTAACATCGCTAGGTGACCAAACTTGGTAAAGTTATTTTGGAGGCAAGGTGGTGCACAAACAGGGTCACGTGACATGACGTCACCAAAACTAGAAAAGTGAATATCTCAGGAAGGCAACATCGCTAGGTGACCAACTTGGGTAAACTTATTTTGGAGGCAAGGGGGATGCACTACCAAGGTCACGTGACATGACGTCATCGATGACGTTATTAAATCTAGAAAAGTCTATATCTCGAGAAGGCAACATCGCTAGGCGAACAAACTTGGGTACAGTCGAGAAAACATCCGGAGTATGTGGGTATGGAGCTCTTTGAAATGCAACATAAAAAATCTGAATTTGCAAGTATGGCAATGGAGAACACGAATGTTTCTGTAGCAAGTGACGTCGCGACAAGTCACATTATTAATCGTTTGCAGGACTTATAATTTTCCCTAGCAAAGGCCCAACAAGATAGGTAAACGCACCCTTTTATAAAAATATGTCACCGGGAGCTCCGCTTTTAGCCAGTGGCTAAATCTATATATTAAACCTTACAACGTCCTTGGCAACTCTTCCGCAAAACTTTGACAGGCGCATGATTTTTTCTAAGTTTCGTTTGCATTTTACGGTCAACAATTTGGTTTTAAAGCGTAGCTAGCCCTTGTTAGTCCAAAAACTCTCCACGCCTCCGTGAAATCACCCAGAACTGTTCACTCGTTTGATTGACGGAAGCCAAACCGCGGATTGTTCGTTGGCGTAGAGTTCACGAAATTATGAAAATTGCAGTAAGAAGAGGGCACCACTGTTATCTGGCGATTGGATCGTTGTCAGACTGATGCGCTAGAAATCACAATTCCACAGGCGTCTTTCATACATGCATTTCAGAGTGATAAATCTAATTACGTCTAGTCACAGCTGATAAAACCGCGGCATTCAGAACATGTTGAAGGGATCAGTTGTGTTGGAGCAGTCTGACAACCGCAGAATTTCCGTAATTTATATGTCTGAATTCAATTCGTGTTCAGTCTGTATTAAGGGTGCGGCGAAACCAGTTCAACATTTCCTTTACCCTGCGAGCAGTGGTTTCCTCCTCTCTTAGGCCGATGACAAGTGAAGGAAGGCTTGCCGTCGGCCTAAGATTCCGTCCACACCACCGTTTTCAAATGAAAACGGATAATTTTTGCTCCGGATGTAGTCTCCTACGCAGCCCGTGTTTGTGTCAGTCACGCAACGCTTCCCTCCCCAGGGAGGGAAGCGTTGCGTGACTGACACAAAACACGGGCTGCGTAGGAGACTACTCCGGATGCGGCTATCGTCCACACTACAACGCCGAAAACGATCACCGAAAACGGATCAATCCGAAAACGCTCTCCAGAGTAGAGCGATTTGAAAACGGAGCTGTTTGAAAAGGCTGTTTTCTAGTGTGGACGGGTGAAAACGATGCTATCTGAAAACGATGGCGTCACCACAGCAAACCCGAAATGCGCATGCGTTGAGCTTATTTGAGCATGCGCACTGAATGCATAAGAGCGTTTTCGTACGGATACGCGTTGTAGTGTGGACGGGCGAAAACGATACGAAAACGATAAGTGTGGACGCAAATCTTTTTGAAAACGGAGCAAAAGGTATCCGTTTTCGTTTGAAAAACGGTGTAGTGTGGTTGAGGGTCTAAGAGAGGAGGAAACCACTGCTCGCAGGGTATACGTTTCTTTCATCTTTTCTATTGTTCTTACATGCGCCAAATTTTCTGGATGCTTAGTAGATCTCCGCAATTTTCAGATCAGCTGAAAGCGATTGCTAAAAGATGTTGTACTCGCTGCACTTATTCGATGTTGTGAGCAGAATAATTGTTTGTCGCATGATTCTAAATGTGTGATAATGTGTAGGTACTTTCGCCGTTGCATCCAGTGCGCAAGGAAAAATATTTAAAAATATTCTATAAGCACTTTCGCTTGCATCTGTCTGGTGCGCAATAATTAACAATTAGTCGCCGAGGGCGACGTAAATATCGGCAAATAGACTATGACTATTCGCCGATATTTACGGTGCACGAGGCGATTAATTGTTTTAGTATAATTACTCAAGCGATGCTAAACTTTTTGACCCAAAAAATCGGATTTAGGGTATTTTTTAGTTTCTCGTAATAAAGTGCGCGCGCGATCCCCAATGCGTTCAATGTTATATTCACCTATAGGTGAATATAGCAAAGTATTCCGAACGTCTCGACCAATCAGCAGAAAATATACTGCAATTATTAAGTCAAAACAAATTGTATTTCAAGAATGAAGGAGAAGTTAAAGTGTGCGCGTGACTGCATCATATAAAGGGAAAACACTCCTAAATAACACAATTTCCTTGCATTAGCAAAAACTTATCAAAATTAGCAAAGGTTTTTTTAAAAAGACTCGCGTGTTTACAATAAACTTCTATTTTTCCCGCTCTCAAACGCGACGCGCGAAAGCAATATTCCCCAACCGGTCAATAATTTTTCGAAATATTGACTGAGCGGGGATATTTGATTTGTACTTCACCAGGTGACCTTGATTTAGCCAATAAGAGCGCGCGCTAGGTTGGAGTGAGCACTCGCTATATAACAAGTAACTGATATTCTACAGGCACTTTCGCTTGCATCTGCTGCGCAATAAGTAATGTACTCAAAGAAGTTTATTGTACCAATTCTTACAATTGCTAACATCAATGTAGGTGCTCGTAGTGAAAGTTTCCTTTGTACCTTGCAGGGCCCAATAACATTGATCAGCGAAAGACAGAATTCGCCAAGGGTTGATGAGTACCCGTACTCCTAATACGCATAGTATAATATGGCAACTCATTAACGTGTAAGTATAAGGAACGAAGTCCCATTCTTCCACCATGGGAAATTCAGCTTTTCCCATGGATGGGTTTCTGCAGAAAGCCCCTGTGTAGGTAATGGACTCCTGACGGGATCTAATAGGAAATCTACTCTATTGGCATCTCTTCAGTACTGACGAAGCCAGGGCTTCCGATTCGCGCGCGTTATAGAGGCAAAATAGCTGCGTGATGCGTGAAACGCCTTGAAGCGCTATGCGTGATTATGCACGTTATCGTGAATTCTAGTCGACGTGATACGTCATTAGATTACTTCGTAATGGACCATGAGGTTTTAAGATACTCGTTCTGCAAGAAATAGTCCATTGAATCAAACATTTTAGAATCTTAAGTTACAAATTGAGGTACACATTCATGGGATTCTATTTGAATTAAGAACCGGTGGCCGAATGGTCTATTAAAGCCATCCGCCTCTCATTTCTGCCCGGTGTTCGACTCTCAGTTTAGGCTGCTCGGGATGCTTGAATACGAGGTAATTTGGCAGCTAGGGCTTTATCGATGTTTTTTAATGTTTTTTTTTTAAACATCGAAAGACACTAGAACGAGTGTGCGTTTGTGTCTGAAATTACTGTGCTGTGAAAGACATCAGCGGACCATGTATCTATACCTCGGCTCGCATGTCGCGTTCTTATGCGCAAGCGTGGAGGTCTTTCTATCACTCGTGCGGTTATTTCTGGTTGACCATGCTAGTCAAAACAAGCAAGTGAAGTCAAGTTTCTGATTTCCTATAATACCAGTCCAAACAAAGCCATAACGTCTGAGAAAGCGCAATTCCCTCGTGCTTTAGTTACGCAGGCATTGAGGTGTTTCTGCCATTCTTGCGGGCTATTTCTGTTTCCCAAACCAGTCCAAACAAACAGATTAGCCAAGAGGAAGCGCAATTGCTCCCTGTTTTAGTAATTAAGTCTTTAAGAGTTGACCCCTTTTAGTACAGCCAACAAAGCATTATCCGGGATGAGCGGGATTAGCGGCATTTATAAATACTATACTTAACGCACGGAGCAATTGGCGTGGGTGGTAGAACTAGGAGGTAGAGCTAACATCATACGGTGAAAATATTTTGACATCAGACGCTACAAAGTAATTACTATAAGAGAAGACTGTTGAAATAGTTCAGCGGGTGCCGTAAATGACCTCTAAATAGAAAACCAAGCTATTTTTAGAAATTCATCCGTTGAGCTCCTCCCCTGTGGTGGTAGGATCTACCTTTAGTCACCTAAGGAACATCCTCCCCGCTCCTCCCGGGAGAGTGTACTCCCTCATGTCGACTATACGGGATGCTTCGCCCGAAAGGGATAGGGTTTTGCATTGGGCTAAAATTATATAAAAAGGCTAGCGATTTTGCGAACTCCACTACAACAGCTCAACATGTCACGTGTGCAATGTTGGGAATGGTTTGTCGACGCAAAGGACCAAGGGAAGGCTCAAACGAGAGAAAGAGAAGGCGCGTTCTCTTCCTCGCCCTTCCCATGAGGCCTTTCGCTAGTTCGCTCCTAGCCGCTCTCGCCTCGAAAATCACAAGAACAAGTTTTCCCTGGGTACGAGGCAGTCTTGTTTAGTTGTTCAGTCACATTCAGACTGAAACTTGAGACCACAACAAGACGCGTAGGTGAATAAAGCGCAGTCTACACGAGCAATGTTTCCTTGACAAGTTTTCCCTGACAATTTTTCCTTGTTTGTGGGTTTGTATGTCTACTGACCAAATCATCGTTGGCGCTAAAAACAGATCACTTCCGGTCAAGAAACATTGCTCGTGTAGTCTGTGTCACAGGGGCGTAGCCGGGGGGGGGGGGGGGGGGGGGGGGGGGGGGGGGTGCCGGGGCAGGGGCCCCCTTTCTCGGGAGATTTTTCCCATACATTTACTGTATTTGCTGGAGGAAATTTTCGTCCCATGTTTTCACTATCCGCCCCCCCCCCCCCCCCCTTCAGAAATTCCTGGCTACGCCGCTGTGTCAGCTACTCCTTTGTTATGTTTTCATTCAATATTAGAAGACGAATAACGTGGGGAAATTTCTTTATAGACATCTAAAAACAAGTTTCAGATTTGATTTACCAAATTCAACCCATTGCTCCATATTCTCTCAGTCAGCCGATGGAAATGGATGCTTTTTCCGACTTGGTATGTTGCTATGCTGTCAAAATGGCGGCTGAAGCAGGCTCTTGAAAAGAACGCGTGGCAAATACTTTTGCGTTGTTTTACGGATGCTCGCCAAATAAGGGACTGCAAGCAGGCTAAGTTAGCCTTCACACCTGCGCAAAGGAATGAAGACAAGGATTGCCGAGATCGAGGGACACTGCGGCAAAACAAGTACGCCAGTGCGAGTCCCTGTGGTGGCTTGCCACCTACTACCGGGATTGGCTTCGAAAACAAATTTCATCCGGAATTTTAGGCTTTTCCTAGCTTTACAAAGGTGTCTTCTCATCCAAGCTTGAACTGCTTGAAAACCAGAGCTTGTTTGTTTGGCACAAATATGGCGACCATGGTCTTTTCTCCCCATTCGCCAACTTCAACTCTCATTTTCACCTCGGGTGCAAGCACCAGACTATGAGGTGCAAAAGATATGTTGTTGAAGAACTAAAACTTTTCTGGGAGTTCAAAGCTTACGTTTTCTTTCTACGGCTTACGTTTTTGAATTTCGCGAAAGGTGTCAGGAAAGACCTGGCACCCTTACGTTAGACTAAACCGAACTTTTCGGGCACCCGAAAAACTCGGGTGAAAAACAATGGAAAGTTTTCGGGAGCAAATGACCTCCCGAGACTTTTCAAGAGATTTTTCGTCGATTTGAGGGTTTGAATGAAATCGAAAATTTCGTTTTTGAGACGTAAACAGTATACATATTCACGGATAGGAAGTTGTAGACTATTTAAATCATCAGGGTAGAAAAGAAAACGAAAAACTTGGGGATCAATCTATTAACAATTCAGAACAAACTTTTCGGGATCGAAAATTCTCGGGCGTTTCGAGAAACGGCCCCTGGACCGGAGTGAGATGCTGCGCCTGCGTAGTACGCTTTGTCGCGGTGTCGCTCGCCGAGAGGATTTCACATTCTCTCATTCTCGAACCCAGGGCTCCCCGGCTCGTCTGCTCGCAGGGAGGCTCTGGTGACATCCATTTGAGGGCCTTCGCTGATTGGTTGAAATGGCGCGCACGCGTACATAAAGAAGCTTAATCTCGCTTTATAAAAAACGTATCTGTCAAAAAAACACTGTCATTCGTTTCCTAGTCGTCTTTTTAACCTATGCCTTCGACTTGAACGCTCTAAAAGTAATTGTGAGGCATAAAACCACCATTTTCTTTTGAGCATGCGTCGCTGGCTGTCACCAGAGCCTCTACCGCGAGAATGACATTATCTAAGTGACGCCACACGGTTCCTCATAATGATTGACAGTTTCTATGGAAGCCTGCCTATCGATACACATCACTAAACATATTAACAACAGCGTCTGTCACGCAATACCGCGTCTTCTGGAGTACGCCAAAGCACCACACAGCACAGTACTTACTCCATTCCAACTGTGCTTGAACAAATAATTCAGTTTCAGCCTTTACATCAAACTCTAACCATAGAAACCTCTTGAAGGCGTTCTTTAGACGTTCTAGCCTCCATTATGAACGTTTCGAATGGAGCGGTTATGACACGGCTGCTTACGTCTGCCAACAAGCCACCCAGCCGGTCTTCATCATCTACGTTCTATTCTTGCTACTGATAATGGTCGCGGCGTTGTTTAGCAACGCGCTGGTTGTGGTCGCCGTCCTCATGTTCAAGCGTCTCAGAGAATGTCCAATTACTTCATCGTCTCGCTTGCCGTGAGTGACCTCCTAGTCGCTGCAGCTTCGTTGCCTATTCGCATCGCCATCGCCATACACAACAATAACTTTTGCTTGGATACTCAACTTGTATCTTCTTTGTGTCCATGGACGGCGTGTACGCGAGCGCGTCCATTTGTCAACTTGCTGTCATCAGTTTGATCGCTACCTCGCTATAACCAAGCCCTTTACATACAGCAAGATTATGACGAAAAAGCGCGGACTCTGTCTCTTGGCGTTCGTGTGGGTGTACTCCTGCCTTTGGGGGCTACTGAGTCTGATTAACTGGACCGACGAAAGCCCTGCTATTCTCTACAAGGTATATGCCGAGTATACAGTATGCAAAAAGACGACCCTGTGTATTACACCACAGCAATGTCGGTTGCGTTTTTCTTGCCACTTGTGATTGTGGTTACCACCTACTCGTGCGTCTTGAAAGAGGCCGTGAAACAGGCGCGCTCGCTCGCGCTTCCAGACTCGAAAAAACGCAGCCGCAAGCGGATCGTGCGAGAACTAAAAGTGACCAAAGTAATAGCAATGGTAATAAGCGCGTTTATCATCTGTTGGCTGCCTTTCTTTGTGATTGTTGTTATGTCGCTATGGTGCTCCGCAGACGATTGCTTCTCCGCTTTCCAGAAATACCCCGCGCTCTCACTGGCTATCCATATCCCGTTTCTCTACGTCCTTCCTTACTTGAACTCCGCCGTCAATCCGCTTATATACGCTGTATACAACCAAGAATTCCGCAAGGCGTTTAGGATTATTCTCAAGTGCAGGCGGAAAATTCGCGTTCCTGAGGGAGCGAGCGCGACGGAGCACTCGAATATAAACTCGCGGTACTTCAGGACAGTAGCTTGGATAGGTGCTCTACAGATAGCAATAAAGATGGCGACGTGGAGGGAATCGAGATGCGCACAAAAAACGCCCTGGCGCCGCTAGCTCAGCAAGAATGCGAGGCTGACGCCATGCTTTGAAAGGTGTTATTGCCTCCAACCATCAGAGAGAAGCTAAATTTACTAGCAATCTGTAAGACGCCTAGAGTTTGTATTGTTATGAGAGCGTGAAAACAGTGTAAAAATACAGGCACAATCATCACCATGCTTTTATAAAAGACAATGTTTTTGATGGGAATTAGGTGTAAAGCAATTATAGAGTCGATAGGTTGGTCTAGAGTTATTACAAAAATGCAACAACAGGCTTTGAATCAAAACGTTTATTTATGAGAACTCAACTTTCAATTTACAAGCTTTCTCAGCATAAGCACACAATGCACTTTATTTGTCTTTTTCCTTGACATGTTGTTGCTAAATATGGCGTTCTGTAGAAAAAAATTAGTGAAATTAGACGCGTTTTCATCTAAGAAACGTAGGAACTCACATTTGTTTGAGAAAGGATAACACCCTTCATACCTTCGTAAGACATTAGAGTCCGCAAACAACCAAGTAGTTGAGTGTGAATAATTTATGTTACAATTTTAGAGCTAAGAATTATGTTAAAATTAATAAATTATTGACTTGTTTCGATGCTTGCTGTTGAAACTTTTCGCTAATGATGCTGCTGATGCTGATAATTATTTCCCCTTTTCTATATTTTGTCACTATGCGTCGTTGTTGTGAAATTACTTTAATTTGTTTTGAAGAGGTCAAAGACAAATGGAGACTGAAATGCCTTTTGTCTGACCCAGTTTTCAATTCAACTTTATTACACACTCGTAATTGTTTTGAAGTGCAAATAAGTAGAAAAAAAAAGAAGAAATCAGATTAGAAAGTAGAAAGAAATCAACATTATGGAATTTCGGGTGTTGTTAAATTGGATTTTTTATTTCTTGCGCGAGGAAAGTTTCTTATTTGGCTGAATTGATCCCACCTAATTTCCCGCCAATTTTGGCGCGCGTTCGTGCTACAAAGGAGGCCCGTAACAAATATTTTGCTACTTAAAAAAAAATATATAGTGACGATCCCTTTTTCTTAAATCAACGTGGATTAAAGGTGGATTAGAAATATTTATAAACATCACGTCTCTAGCGACCTATTGACGTGAATGAATACTTAGATAGTTTACCTTTGTAAGCATTTGACGTAAGAGACATTACCATTGCGTAAAATTGGCGCGTATGTTTTGAATCTGGGCCAAATTTTGACGCCGCAGCTCTGAAAGTCCAAGGGCAAAAACAAAAAAAATGAGTTCTCAATGTTTTTTAAAGCTTTTTCTGTCAAAGCTGCAATTACTCTGGGTCACAACGCCGCCACTGGCAGCCAAGTGTCTGTTAGCACAAACACTGTTGGTGTGGTTACTGCCAGAGTGCTTATAACGTCCTCGAGTGCTTCTTTAATCCTCCTCCTGTAGAACAACAAAACAACAACAACAACAATCTGGTTAGGGTAGTGGAAGCGAGACGAGACCTCAGTTGATTGTATCCGAAAGACACTATGAAACGCACATTAGGACAAAGCTCAACTCGCAATATCAACCACTTTCGAACACGACCCGAACAGAAATAAAATGTCCTCTTCGAACCCGAATCCGAATCCGTATTGTGTGTGGACACATAATATTTTGCAATCATGCGAGATTATGTCTGTGTGCGTTGGCGTGCGAATTTTATGTGTGCGCTCTATGGCGGGCGAAAAAAAAAACGTGCATGTGCTTGTGTGCGAGATGATGACTATGACGCGCGCGGGTACACAATGTTTTGCAATTCTTAGCTTGGTTGCGAGAATACAGTATGGGTACGTTGACGTGCGAGATCATATGTGAGCGCGCTATGGCGGGCGAGATAATGTGCGAGGGTGCTGCAGCGTGCAAGATTATCTGTGTGTACGCTTTCATGCGAGATAATGTGCGTGTGTGAACATGCGTGCGAGATATCTTTGTGTAGCGTATCTATGCTGAGATAAATCCTCAAATTAAATCTCGTACGCAGAGCACCTCATGATTTGTCCAGCGGCATATTCAGGGCTCTGGGGGAATCGATTTTTTTAAAACCCAGAATCAAGGTTTCTGGTTTGAAGTTGCATGGAAGTTCATTATGTTCTTGATCTACCACGCATGCCCACAAATTAATTGGATTCCCCAGAGCCCGTTCTAGTGCCCAGATATCCATTTGAGGGCGTTCGCTGATTGGCTGGCTTTGAAGGTTGGGACATGAGCAGAACGTTTTTCCTCTCGACCCATTCTCGTACCCAGAGCTCCCCGGCTCGCTCCTCACAGGGGAGGCTCTGGTGACATCCATTTGAGGACTGTTGCTGATTGGCTGGTTTTGAACATTGGTGCATGCGCAGAAAGATCTTTCTCTCAACGGCTCTGTATCAAATCTCGCGCATGCGTCAGTGGCTGTCACCAGAGCCTCCCCCGCGAGGAGACGAGCCGGGGAGCTCTGGGTAAGAGAATGCTCTCGACCGCTCTGTATCAATTTCGCGCATGCGTCAATGGCTGTCACCAGACCCCCTCTACCCTGCGAGCAGTGGTTTCCTCTAGGGATATCTCGGGTGTAGGGATGTTTAACCGCCGACCGGTTGGCGCAGTGGTAGAGCGCCGGGCTTATGTGCGGGAGGTTGGGAGTTCAAACCCCGGCCGGACCAATACTCAGGGTCTTTTCTAAATAATTGAGGAGAAGGTGCTGCCTTTGCTGTAACATCTGCAAATGGTTAGATCTTCACGTCTTCTCGGATAAGGACGTAAAACCGTAGGCCCCGCAACGGAAGAAGAGCCACCTAGTGGAGCCGATTTGCGTAACCCATTATTTATTTATTATTTTATTATTTAACTAGCTCTCTTTCACATGAAAAAAAATTGCACCGAGATATCTCGGCGTTGTGGCTAGAACGCATGCTCTACGCACGCGCACAATCAAGAAAATTGTCCCTATCCCCGAGATATCTCGGGGTAGACCGTTTACATGGAGCTAATGGTGACTGAGACAAACGCCTAGGGCTCGCCTTACCTTCCAGACAGAGATATGTCGGGGCCCCGATTTGTCTCGGTCGCTCATGAACTTCTCATAGGATAATGAGGTGGTGACACTCCCAACCAAGAACGAGAAATTGTTTAAGGGACTTTGAGAAAGTCTAATTTCAACACGGAGAAATCTTGTATAGATCGGCCCTAGAAAACTCGTGGCTCTGGGTTCGAGATTGCCAAGAAGGCAGGCTTGTGAGTTGGCGCAAACGTCGCAAAATTTTCATGCTCCTAGTAAACTCGTTGTTTGTTTTATTCATGATACAACGTCCATGAATAAATAACGCCTCTATTTCACGTCGAATGAAGATAAAAATGGCCCTGAAAATATGCCAAGTCATTTTTTCAGCCGATGGCACTAGCAAAAATAGCTCCTGTGAAAGTTTGATTCAGGTGCAATTCTTAGTTTCTTGGCTTGCAACGATTCCTGTGGTAATAATATAACAAGAGCATGACAGCCATGCTTTTTTTGTGCCAGGAGCAAAAGTGGTAGACGAGCTTTCCTTTGTTTTCGTAACGAACATGGGTGTCAGTGGCGTCACGTGCAATCCGAGAATATGTTCATATTTTGTATTTTTACTCTCAAACCCTGCCTGGAACAAAATAACAACGAGATGAGAAATATCAGCCATACGTACCGTGTATCGCGCCTGTGTGCGTACTTTGTTGCCGCGGCCATATTGTGGAAAAGAACAAAAAGAAGTTTGTTCTGTGAAATTTTTCCCAAGGGGATGGTTGCAAACCATCAAAAACCTTGCTCAACCGAAAGTGGATTATTTAACATATTGAAACACTATAATTTACTCCGAACGTCGTGCCAGAGTCGCGCCGTTCCAAAACAATAGAGCAGATTTCGTATGACTGTGACCGTGTCACGACACGGCGCGGTACTGTCGCGGTGGCGGTACCGAACCTGGCCTGCTGTTTTCTGCTGTAGACACCGAACGAAATCGTGTAGTTGCGGTACGGTCACGGACGCGGCGCGGTACAACTCTTTCGCGGTACTTTTCACAGTCATACGGAATCTGCTCTAGACAGTTTTCTATTATAAAGTCTAATCATATGGTCTATTGAAGCGGCATGCTTTTAAAAAGAAAGGTTCGACAGAAGAAGTTCGACTGTAGTTCGGCGTTTGCCGTAAGCCTAAGAACTTCTTGGATTGCATGTGACGTTATTGACGTCATTCGCAGCCATGCTGGTGGTATAGAACAATTGCTGGCTTGCACGTCACGTCATTGGCAGCCAATGTACAGGAACAAAAGAAAGTTCATTTGTTGCTCTTTGTAATGTACACCATCATGGCCGCCGCGCTTTTCTTATTTTATTCCCAAAGGAATGATTGCGTAGTCTCATGATTGCGTCGATTACATTTTTTTCAAAAGATACCGACTAATTACACTTTCAAAACAAATTATTTGTATTGATTCAACGGATGCCCTAGGCCTTAGGCAAGCAATTCACGAGTTAGAAACAAACATGAATAACGTATATTTAAATCCTGTGAGGTGTTTTATTCGCACAACACAATTTACCATACCAATGCTCGAGTGTATTTTATATCGGTTTTCTTTCTGCAAGATGAATATATTTCCTTCAATATGAAAGGCGTATATAATAAGAGCAAGCTGGACAACATTTAATCAATGCTTTTGTCGTTTTTTTTCGGGGAGAGTAGGTCACACTTTTGGCTCTGATTTTACACCTGTTTTGTTGTTGTTGTTGTTGTTGTTGTTGTTGTTGTTGTTGTTGTTGTTGTTGCTATGTTCAATTGGCTCCCCGCAAGACAACACACCTATTTAGAGTTCACCATTGCTCCCCAACCATCCCAGTTCGTATACCAGTAAAATGCCGCGTATAAGAACCTAGAGTGTTAGCCTGCCCGTCCAGACTAACGCGTTTTCGTTTGAATCCGTATACTGTTGACACACGCTGATTGTTTTCATCGAATCCGTATAACTTTGAAAACGCTCTCGAAAGTGAATAAAAACGAATCCGTATACATATCGTGTTAGTGTGGACGGTCCGCGAACCGGATAAAAATGAAAACGATGACATCGACTGTATCGTTTAATTTGAGACTGTCCTTGCACGCGCCAACATCAAATAAAAACTGATCGATTGTTTGAAGCTAAATCTCTCGTCCACAGTACACGCTGATCGTTTTCATCGAATCCGAAAACAAATACTTTTGAAAACGCATTAGTGTGGACAGGGCCTAAAACAGGTTCTTTTTTTACTTGAATATACAAGGGTTAGGTTATGTATGGACAATCTTAGCCTAACACCTTCTTAAAATACAGGCTCTTATACGCGGGTTTTCACTGTAACACTGTTCCACCTAAAAATCAGATCCGAAGACGCGCAAAATTATGCAAGGTAATCACCATACTTTGATTTCGCTAAGCTGTGATGCCTTCAGTGGTCATAACCTGTCGTGCACTTGTTTTAGGGGATTAGAATTTCTACTCTGTACAAATACAAATGAGCAAACTCATTCAATTCAGGAATATACCTAACTAATATTATAACAGCTAGGTTAATTCCAAGTTGTTTGCTAAGTGATTTCACGCAAATACGTTAGTCAGTGTGCTATTACAGTAGTTAGCACTAATTTGTGAGCGAAACAGCTGTCGAAGGCTCGTATCCATTTTTTCTTCTATAAGTTCGTCCAACCATGCGGTAGAATATCTTGAGAAACGCTACTCGGAAATCTTGGTTAAAACAGGAGTAGATAATAGGGTTTGCTGCCGAGTTACTCACAGGCAGTACATACACAAAGGTGATCAAAATGACACGCTTAATGTCAGCGGAGATCCTTTCCGCGCTAAAACACTCATTGTCGCAGTACTGAAAAGTTAGAAATATGACAAAAAATGGAAACCAGCACAGAATGAAGACTCCGACAACGACCGCGAGGGTTTTAGTGGCTTTGAGTTGTTTCACTACGTGAAACGCAGAGTGCGGTGCCTGTGCCTTTTTCTTTGTGACCCCGTTTGATACATGAAGATCTTTCTTTGTACTACCGCTTGGCGATATTGTTTTAAGATCCAAGTTTTGAGTACTTGTTAGGGAAACTTCGCTCTCGTCATCATCATTGCAATTAGTCTCCCGTGAAAAGTTGCAAGCGATCTGTTCCTTCTCGCGTTGTAGTTGAATGGCATGGCCAATGGCAATCTGGAGCACCATACCATAGCATACTATGACAACGAGCAGAGGCACAAAGAACGCCGCTAGCGCCATCAGCGTGATATAAATCTTGGTCTTGATACCGCACTGTGGAAATGCCGTAATGGTGTCCTCTCCTTCCCATTTTATAAAGACAACGATGAAATAACAAACGCATAGACCCAGACAAGAAGTACAATAATCAGTGCGCGTCCAGTTGTCATTTTTTCCCGGTATCTAAACGGCTGTTTGATAGCTAGAAGCCTATCAATGCTTATCCCAGCCAAATTCACAATAGATGCCCCGCTGCATAAACTGTCGACCCATATCCAGAATTGACACCCTCCATGTCCCAAGCTTTCAGGCCAGGTCTCTCCATTTAATAACTGCGTCAGCCTGAACGGCAAAGACAGCGTTCCCACAAGAAGATCGCTTACAGCAAGTGACACCACTATATAGTTAGTTGGGCTTCGTAAACGGCGGAAGTTGAACACACTGAAGCAAACCAACATATTTCCAATATTGTTAGCAGCATCACTATTACGATGAAGCATGCTGAAGCGATGTCAGAAGGCGTTGTAGGTTTTACAACCCAGGCGACGTGAGTTACGCTCGAACTGTTGCTCGAGTTATACATAGTTTGTCTGTTGTCTTAATCTCGAAGAAGGTGAGCGATGTAATTTAGTTTCCTCCAAAGATGATTACTTCACCTGAAAAAGAAAACCACAATCAGATTCCTGGCATGATAGCTACATCGATCATTGTGTTATATAATCACACAGATACTGAACAGAAATTAAACAGGATTGCTTCTGCGCGTAAATTGTTTCCTCCGACCAGCAAAACCTTCTCGCTATGGCTCTGTGCTGTTATTCGGGAAACCATTGACAGTCGAATTACACTAAGAAATAATGATGCATAATTTCGCAGTTCCCGATGCCTTACATTAGGTAAAAGAGGATTACAGCAATTCCAGTGGCGCCAGTTGGTCGAAATAACAAGCAAAAAGACTCTAACTGCTTTCTGTTTCGTCGTATCAGTCTGTTTTCCTTCGTTTCCTTCGCTGACCCCAAGAGAATTCGACTTTCGGTATTGAATGAGCTATCCATAATGCACCCATGTCAGAACCCTTTGTGGTGTCCCGAGTTTTCCTTTTTAAGGCTATCATTTGATTGGTTCTCAGACCAAGCTCACAATGCAGCGCCTTGATTAGGGATTTATCTCGATTACTAAGCACTACGGGCTTTTGTTCAAATCGAATTCACACTCGCCAAAAGGAAGCATCATTAGTAGTATTTCTTTTCTCACTGGTGTAATTAACGCATACACAATCTTATATCTTAACTCACCTTGAAAATTAGCGAGATTTGGTCGTAACTATCACTCGGTGGTTTTGAAAAACAAATATTTGAGTTCGGCAAGTCGATAATCAACAGAAACACTTCAGAACTAATTAAATCTAAACTACACTTCAATCCATATGCTCTGTATTTGTTTTGGCACGAATTTGTGGTCTCTATTTCAGTTTGTTCTTTCGTGCGCGTACCAGTACATGATAGGACATGACTGTTTCCCCGTTAACAAAATTCTAAAAAGCACGCCAAGCGGTCTTGGCTTTTTATAAATCAAATAAAGAAACACGACATCTATTGATGATTTCATAGTTTGTAACTGTCCGTTCGAAGCAAAATGTGACCTGCGCACTGAATCATAATCCCGCTGAATAAAGGAATAAGCTCACGGGAGCTTACTCTCAACAAAACCAACGTTAAAAATTAAATGCAGACAGAATTTACAGCCCGGCAAAGTTATATGTGTGTTTAAGGTGACTCAAACAAAAATAAACACATTTTTCAAAATTATCAACTCGATCGCGTAAAAAAATTGTCGGATATTTTTTAGCTCTAGATATGTTAAACCTCAATTATAGGCGCTTTTATCTATTTGTTTCGAATTTATTTTTAAGAGTGCAACAACAACCAAAGGTTGAGATTTGTGTTAACGCCTGGAGAAATGGTGTTTTGCTGACGTTTCGAGCGTTAGCCCTTCGTCGAGCCGATATTCTAACGCAGTGGTATTTTTACAAACGACCCTCTTGGCCGCCAAATCGTCGCGCAATAATCTGTCTAAAACTTTTAAGTTTGAACAAAATTCTACGAGCGAAAAAAAAATCCGTCCAATTTCGCGAGCGTTTTCTTTTGTTAGAGTCATACATTATCCTCACGAAATTCACATTTTGAAGAAAAAACAGCAGATTTAGACTCTGAGCTATAATTCTCTCCCTCTGAAATCGTTTCTGTAGAAGACTTTAGATTTGGTCGCATTAGAACTTGGTAGCATCCATTTAACAACTTGTCCCAATCAATTTGTTTTAAAGCGTGCATACAAAAGAAATAAAACTGTGTGCGGAAGAGAGGTTATCGGAAATTGTCAGCGGGAAAGGTTATCTTGATTAATATAGAATTTTCCCGCACACGGGATAATTGTGTTTGAGCTGAAATGTCGCTATATTTTAATGTCTCTCTTTTAACATTCCGACATGAATTGGACGGTGCACTCAATACCTCTACGAAAGATACGCCCTTGCAAGAGCCGACTCAACCCGCTAAAAGCATTGCCATGTTTTTGTTCACATTGTCCATGCAGTTAAATAACTCAATGCATTGATTTAATACAATGTTAATGTAACAGAAACTCTGATTTCATGTAAAAGATGTGTACTATTTTGCGAGTCTTTCTCGCGTTTTTAAGGTAAAATGTCCTGTCCTATACTTATAAAAATTATGAACTATAAATTGAGCCTTTTTTGCTTTTAGTCTCAAAATTTATGGTATCAAAAATGACGGCGAAACAGAGAATTGTTGGGATAGCTTCTTTCAGAAACCAATACTGGTCTAGCCATTGTAGTTCCATAACCGTATTCATAATTTATTGTTTTTCGGTTTCGGTAAGACCAAGTAACAGCAATGAGAATGCTATTTTAATCTCTTGAGAAGGCGTCATGGAGATACTGTCCATATTTTCCTTTGGAATCTTAATAACGCGAGAAACAGTCAAAATTGAAGTTCAGTCCAGAAGCTGGGGCCGAATACTTGTTCAAGTTTGTCTTCATGAACAAGCCTTGAAAACCCGAGTTGGTAAACATCCCCTCTAACCTCACTTAAGCACCTTTTTTTCAACTGTTTGTAAGCGGTGGACTACTATGAACCAAATGCATAAGTTGTTTAACACCTTTCCCTCCCCTCTAATAATTTTGAACAACATTCAAGGACAGGAGAGCATGTTCCCTCGGCAAAGCGTTCTAGCATTTTGCATTTAATTGTAACTCCCCTGGCCATCGCACGCAAGCAATTTTGAATTAACTTTCCATTTTCATTTTCTTCCTCGTTCTTATTTTTTAAGTATATTGTTGACTAAAGTATTCCTTGTTACTTGTTTTTGCAATGTGTTTGTGTGAAATAAAACTGAACTTAAAACGGAAAACAAATTACACGGAACTGTCTGGCGGAGCCGAGGAATAATATAACTAAAGACTTTAAGGAATAGTAAACTCTACTATTCATGATGCCATTCTGGGAACTAGTTTCCTTTTCTCTCGCCTATATTCTATATTACTAGTAATGCATTTATGATAATTTCCGTTTAATAAGTTGCGGTTAATTTGTGGTGTGCCAGATTAACTGCGGTACACAGTATTCTAACCCATTTTCTGGGTGATCGAGCTAACACTTCACTAATTTCCTTGATACTTTTTGCGGGAAAACTAACCCGTCTAAAAAGCCACTTGTCACACGAACAAAAAAAAAACGCGATGAAAAATACTGCCTAGTGTTTGATAAAGCTTCTCAAAAAGGATTCATTAACAAGGAAGGGGGAGTAAAATTTCAAAAATGTTGTAAATTAACGTATACATACCAAACCTCGTTCACGCCCACGATTCTCTTTGTTCGAATTCAATTCAACGTTTATTGCAAGCTCGTTGCATTTTTTTATTACATTGTTTTGAAATACAAATAGTAAAACAAAAGAAATCAGATTGAGAAGTAGAAAGAAAACAATTATTATGGAATTGTGCGTGGTAGCCAAAGTAGCAACAAGCTTTCGTGTTTGCCCCGCGAATCGTCAAAGTAAATGAGGTTTTAGAGTATTTATATATTATGTATTAATTCCAGGTTTCAAGTACAGTCGAAGCTCTCTGTGCGACCGCTCTCGTAAGCGACCAGCTCCCATAACGACCATTTTCTCGAAACCCTGTTTGAAATGTCACATAAACTCTGTTATTTCAAGCTCTCGTAAGCGACCGCCTTATCGATGCGACCAGCTCCGTTAGCGACCACAATTTCAGAGATTTTCTATTGTTTTTAAGCTCTCGTAAGCGACCATAGTACTTTTTGTCTTTAAAACATCAGTCATCACCTTATAAATATCTAAACTGATACAAGCTGCACCGGTGAAATGCTCATTCTATGTACATATTTGCGGTTATCTATTCTTAATTAAAGTCGGGAAATAAATCAAACTATTTTAAGCAATAGTATCACATGGTTTTTTCTAGATTTATTGTACTAAGCTCTCGTAAGCGACCAACACCTATTGTTGAAGTAGGAAGCCGCTTGGTGGTCGCTTACGAGAGCCGTTCTCGTAAGCGACCAGCTCCGTTAACGACCGCAATTTTCAGTTCCCGAGGTGGTCGCTTACGAGAGCTTCGACTGTAGTGTGCAAATATAGTAACTGTTTGTTGAAATACTATATAAAGTAAAGTAAGAAAGAGAAGAAAAAATAATAATAGCTTGGTAAATAATAAACTAGATTGCCAAATCTGATTAGAGAACAACAGCTCGAAAAACATCAAGGCATGTGGAAGATTTGATGTCCAAGCTTAATGAATGAGTCATGATACAAAGCCGATGAGAGAAACAACTTTCTGCGCATGTCTCAACTATCAAAATTAGCCCATCTGCGTAGGCCCTCAAATGGATGTCCCCAGAGCCGGGTTCGAGAATGAAGCGAGGTACACTTTTAAGTACTTTCTCTACGTATGAGCTTTAACTTAAAACCTCTATTACAGGACTGATTTATGAATGAGCTAGCTCACAGAGCTCTTTGATTCTTATTTCGGCAAGCTCTTTTCGAATATGGTATTTCATTTTATTGGGATCAAAATTCAAATGTCACGCAACACCTGCAAACTTGACAGGCGGACTGCACAAGCCCTACTGCGTCTCCTTGGTTTTCTTGTTGGCGTTTTGTTTTCCAGCTTTTGTTATTGTGCAGAGTCAGGCCATTATCACGCAATTAGAAATTGAATCATTTATTACTGTAATTTATAACTCGTTAACACGTAGCGAATGAAACTGGTACAACTTATGCGATGTAAAATATGGCATATTAAAACTGAAAATAAATTTTAACCCCAACATTAAAGAGCCTCCTCTAGCAACATACCGAGACAGAGAAAGCATCCATTTCCATCGGCTGATTTAGAGGATGTAGTGCAATATTTGCGAGTGAATTCGATAAATGAATGATAAAAGTCTGTTTTTAGAAGACTATTTCAAGATTTCTACACGTAATTCGTTGTCTGATATCGACTGAAAACAATAACAAAGGAGTGGCTGACTAGGGCTCTTTCAAGAAGTAGTGTCACGATTTTAGCACACTTTTGGTGATGTAAAAAAACATACAAATAACTGATGGATAGCCAAAATACTAGTCTTGGTTTGTTAAATAGCCCTTTAACTACAAATTGATCATGATTGTAGGCTTCATGGACCTATTACAGAGCGGATGGAAACGGATTGCAACAATACATTTTTGAAATCTTGTCAGGATGACAAGTTTTCAAAGTTTGAATTTACATCAAAATTGCTTGTAAATCGGCAGTCTTGCTGCTAAAACTTGCCTACATTGCCTATTAGGCTAATACCAAGTGATATAAGTGATTTGGGATGATTACATTCATTTAGAGCTGTATTTACAAATTTATTCAATAACCGTGACACAGCCCCTTTAATTGTCATTTTCTGTGCAAATAGTGTGATTTAATTTTAGGTTTTGTTTTCCAGTGAATTAGCCATGAGCCACCTTAAAGACTTAAAACAAAACAAAAACGAATAAATGCTGCTTATGTCGGAGTCAAGCCATTATCACACAATAAGAAATTGAATAATATGTTATTACTGTTATTCATAACGCGTTAATGACGACGTGCAGGCTTTAACGATATACCTTATTGTCGTAGTGCTAAGTAGTCTCTGACTAAGTCTGACTAAGTATTATCGTATTGTGTGTGCTTATTCAAGAAGGCCCCTTTGGGTACAATACAGTAAATACAATATTACATACGCATTATGGAAAATAAATAAACAGATTTGTTTCTTTTCGTGATTCTTTTCCATGTATCAGAGCTGAGTGACTTGAAAGGTACTATTACATGGAGTCAGAAACATATAACTAACTTAATAGACTAGACGAACTTTCGGAAAATCGTACTTCATGAGGCATTTTTTAGTAAAAGCTGGCAACAAGTGCCATCTTATGCGAAATTTTACGCTGAATCCGAATTTTTTTGTTGCCAACGCAGATTTTGCATTTTAAGAGGTGAAATGACGTCATGATTGACAGCTGTCACACAAACCTCTACAATGAATTTTTCGCCGATTTTTCTTTTCAATTTTAACGGCCAGTGAAATTCAAATGTATAACTGGCAATGTGATATTCAAAAAAATGTATCTATATTATGGGATAGGGTGATTGATGGGCGTAGAACGTCATCCAAAATGGCGGATCCAAGATGGCCGCCGTGCCGCCATTTTGGATATCTGTTGATTGTTTGAGGCCATGGAAATCATTCTATGGCAATTTAGGCGTTGCTCCAGCCTTTTCCTAATTTTTGTTTATAGCCTGGTGGTAGCAACTTTGAGCTTATAAGCAAAAGTAGCGAATGTAAGACTTTAATTTGTCCTCGGAGTAGCTTTCCTCTCTATATATGCTTGAAAGCCCTTTCCTATTCCAACCCCTTTCTTGTCTGAGGCTTCCTTTTGAGGTTTTCTGCTGGTCCTGAGGTTTCCGCTATTTTTCAATTATGCCACAGGGGCAGCAGATTGCATGATCGTTTTGAACGAGCTTTTGATATAAGGACTTCAAAGGCACAGTTTTGCTGCCGGGACTGAGGATGATCATCGAAAAATGGTGATATCGTTTAGATCGTAAAATCAAGCGGCGGTGAATCTGATTCACCTTTTCATATTGATTTGCCTTTTATATAATATTTAATATGGCTTCATTCGACCAGCAGCACTGCATTTCATACTGTGATACTTTGAATTCATTGTCAGGTATTTATTTCCATGTCTTTTTTGACTACCAGACTGATAGTTTCTAAAAATCAAATTTGACGATATGGCGGCCATCTTGGATCCGCCATTTTGAATATCACAGGATCGCCATATCCGAATAATACGACAATTTTTCGTATAGAACATTCTAAACTATCCTGTTCAAGTTAAATATTCGTTCGAATTTGAAATATAGCGACAAAACTATTTTAAGGGGTTCGCGAACAGCTGTCAATCATGATGACGTCATTTTCACCCATTAAAATGCAAAATCAGGGATGGCAACAAGAAAATTCGGATTCAGCGTGAAAAATTACATAAGAAAACTCTTGTTGCCAGCTTTTACTAAAAAATGCCTCATGCGCCTTAAATATTGCAATTTTCTGATATTTCGTCTAGTCTATAATATGTTTCTGATGGAGTGTTATTAAGATAAACACAAATCAGCACCAGAAATCCTCTGAAAGTGTGGTTATGTGTTCTGGCAATCGCATGCTCCATTGTAGAAGTATCCCGCTTATACAAGCGAACCGAGGATTCGCTGATATAAAAATTTCAGCGAAAAAGCTTTACAGTTGACTTCTTGGGTAGTGTGTTGGAAAACACGCAAAGAGCTTCAATCTAATATCACTCTATATTTAAAAATACACAAGATAAAGCGCACACTGCCTGCAAATAGCAAGGCTGATCAAGGCCGCAGGCAGTGTGTGGACGCTAGATACAGTTACTTTTGAACACCAGATTACCAAAATTACTAGAATTACATACTCTAACACGATAACAATAAACTAAGAAAATATATATTTATCAATAAAATAAATGAATAAAGACAAAAGCTTTCCCTTTTGAAATTTTGCTAATACTGTTCATAATGTTTCGTACATCAACATATTGTCCTGAACACAAATAATTTCTAATAACATCGCTGGCATTTTTTTCTTAAAGATATGTTTTGGTAGCTTCATTAGTTTCTAAGGAGCTGCCGTGCACTTGTGCCCGAGTTGGTAGGCATAAGATGCGCTTACCAGGGCCCTTGATCTTAGTGACCACTACTCAGTGATCACTCCTTGAGTGCAATGTCTCACAGCCAGGTAGTTCAAAGGGTTCGCAAAAATGTTAAAATGAGAAAACAATGCGCAGGGCCCGCTTCTGCGCCCCTCAATGCCATCTGACAACCTCACTGGTAATGCATTGTGCCCCACTGCGAAACTGTATTATAGGACTGACCTTATAAGTTCGCCGTTTGCAGTCTCCACGACTGAACTCCGATAATATTTTTTCTAAAATATTTCTTGCTTATTAAACCTTTCGTAAGGTAATAGATAATATTTTCCAAAGCTTCATTGTGGCTAAATTCGTGTTTCGCGTTGCGCATGCGCAAAACGTCGCTATGGGTAAGGAATTTTTTCAGCTCCGTCTGTCAAGCCATCTAAGCCAATCAGGTCCTTACCTTGTATCGCCTAGTGCAATTGATTGGCTTTCCTTCGCGATGAAAACTCGATTGACTGCACTAAGCCAAACAGGACAAGTACCTGATTGGCTTAGATGAATTGACTGGCGGGACAGAAAAACAATGTAAAAAAAAAGTAATAATGTATTCAAAACAACGATGTTGGTCGTTTGGACATCAAGTAACGGTAACGAAAAGGGTGTCAGAAGTGGGACGTGGTTGACAACTTAGGCTTACGGCAAACGCCATGCCAGAATCGCGCCGCACCAGTCCAAAACAATAGATTCCTTATTTCCTTATCTCCACTCTGTTGAACTTAGTGCTACGCGGCCACAGGCTTGCCTGAACATCTACATATATTCACTTCATTACCGCGAACATAACATCCTATTGACCCCGACCTGCTCCCAGTCTGACCTGGATAGCTCAGCTGGTTAGAGCATCGGATGTACAATTCTGAAGGTCGTGGGTTCGAATCCCTCTCGGGGTCAGAGATTTTTTTCTCTTTCTCCGCTTACTAGGGCTAACGCTCAGAAGCACACATGGGACCATTTCATTAGCACGTTAGCTTTCACACAAGGTTAATTCCTTATCTCCACTCTGTTGAACTTAGTGCTACGCGGCCACAGGCTTGCCTGAACATCTACATATATTCACTTCATTACCGCGAACATAACATCCTATTTACCCCGACCTGCTCCCAGTCTGACCTGGATAGCTCAGCTGGTTAGAGCATCGGATGTACAATTCTGAAGGTCGTGGGTTCGAATCCCTCTCGGGGTCAGAGATTTTTTCTCTTTCTCCGCTTACTAGGGCTAACGCTCAGAAGCACACATGGGACCATTTCATTAGCACGTTAGCTTTCACACAAGGTTAATTCCTTATCTCCACTCAATAGAAAGTTTGCTATTATAAAGTCTAATGAAGCGGCATCCTTTGAAAAAGGAAAAGTTCGACAGACGAACTTCCACGTTTGCGCTGCCTAAGGCCTACGGCAAACGTCGTGCCAGAGTCGCGCCGTTCCAATCCAAAACAATAGAAAGTTTTCTATTATAAAGTCTAATGAAGCGGCATCCTTTGAAAAAGGAAAGGTTCGACAGACGAACTTCCACGTTTGCGCTGCCTAAGGCCTACGGCAAACGTCGTGCCAGAGTCGCGCCGTTCTAATACAAAACAATAGAAATTTCTTGATTATAAAGTATAATGAAGCGGCATTCTTTGAAAAAGGAAAGGTTCGACAGAAGAACGGCTGAAGTTCGGCGTTTGCGCTGGGCTTTAGTCATGTTTCAAACGTCGAACTTAAATCTGTCGCGCTAAATTGACTGGGTTTATTAGCCAGTAAAAACAAGTAATTTCGATACGAGTGATTGAGGTTAATATAGCCTGTCTTAGTCCGGCGGATTAGCGTAAAAATTGCGCACTTTTGGCTAAAGACACCAAACTTTGCATGTCAATAGTTTTTAGTAGTTTATTGAAGATAAGATATGGAGGCACGCTAAATTTTATTCGTAGCGAAAGCTAGAACAGTTTTAATGTGAACCATTGTTTTGCCATTGGCAGCCATCTTTGAATCCTTTGTTATTCATGAGCTCTGCGGCACTTAGTGAAATCTTCTATCGTCCGTGTTTATAGAGTATAGCACAGTACTAGGTAGAAAATATCGTGAAAGTTTCAGAGACAAGCTTCTTTTTACATATTCGACACATGGTACCAATTATCTTGATATTTTTTTTAGAATTTTCTTGGTCATTCTTGAAACATTTTATCAAATCTCAGTCAGGCTATTGTTTTACAATAAACATTCCCAATAAACTCGTCGTGACATTTAATGATCACCCAAAACTCTAAGGAGACGTTCAACCGAAGTCAGTCAAGCCAATCCATAGTTCAGAATTAGCAAATGTTGAGCTGCTACGGCTGTGCAGTCTAGAGACCAACTTGAAAATTCGCAAAGCTAAGTTTTAAACCTCATTTTGAATAACAAAGCATTCAAAATGGCTGCTATTGAGCTAAACAATAGTTTACTCTAAAACCTCCCTAGCTTTCGCTACGAAAGAATTCTAGCGTGCCTCCATATCTACGATTTAAAAATACATTGAAAACTATCGACTGGCAAAAAAATTAGAGCTTTAGCCTAAAATGCGCAATTTCCTCGAAAATTTGCTCTAATCCGCCGGACTATCTGGCGAATGGTGAAGATCTCAGCCCTGATTTTAGGATTCAAAATTGTAATTTAGCGCGGCCTTAGCACGGCAGATAGTGCCGTTCCTAATGCAAATGAGTTCGAGACAATAGCTCTAACTAACTAAACAATGGAAAACTGACATTTGGAGCGACCAGAATTAGGTTCGACGTCTAAAACCTGCCTAAGTAGTACAAGAAAACCAGCTGATCTCCTGATCTGACCAGATGATTGATTTTGCCTCCACTTCATAACACAACACAACACAAAAAACAAAAATTAGTTTTAAACATCGTGCAAGTCAAATCCCAGTCTACATTTAACATCTGAAGAGATTTTATGCTCAATTGCAGTATTTTTTTAGAATTTGTTTGGAGCGCTTCGTGATGCAACAAAAATTGTTCTGATTGGCTAATCTGCCTAATCAGCTGGTAGCACACAATTCCTCAATACACAAAGCCAATGTTTGCTAACAGATCTGTGGTCGCACCTATAGTTATGAATACGGCATCGGTCAATAACAGCTTAGTGAAATCGTAATTCTTTTCTAATGAAACTATACTATAAGTCTGACTCAGTAAATTAATCTGCTTACACCAAAACAATTTTGCGTTTTGTATTAGAAGAATAATGAATAGTGCGCCACGGAGAAGACATTCATTTAGATCATTTGGTTTACTGTTGCGCCACAGAGATTATTATTTTTATCTTGATTGTTTAGTTTACTGTTGCCTCCCGGATTTATTTCCCAGAATATTCATTTCCAACCTGACAGTATCAGATTATTTAACGTGTTTCTGTTTTGTACAGTTTTGAAAATAACTTATGTTTCTACAAGTAGTGAACATTTCCATGGGTTCTAGATATAATCGGCGGCAAATTTAAAGAGCGTAGCAAGGGCGTCGAGATAGCTGCGGTGTTATGCCGGAAAGCTATGTTGTTATGTCGTTTGTTGCACTTGTTTTGCATTGGAATTGCTCGTTCTCAATATGAATCAAAAAAGAAGAGCGCTTTTATGTGATTTAGCGACCAACAGGCGGGCCGGTGGACTAATGAATGCTTATTGAATTCATTTGGTAATAGATACTAAGTGCTTTGTTCTGATTATCTTACACGGCAGGTCAAAAAGGAAGACCATCAATATCTTGATGAAACAAGAGTTTTACTGAACGCTAATTAACAGGATTATCAAAGCTTTTCCGGTGTCTTTGCACTCTGTTAAAATGAAAGCCATCGCTACTCAAAAATGAGAAAACTGGTAAACAGTGGCGGCACGGGATCCAAGCGGATACTGGTGTTATGATGCAATAAATAATAATAATAAGAAGACCAGAGACAGGATAAAAGCCGACGTTTCGCACAATTTATTCTGTCCTTCGTCAGGGTGGTTACTCTCTCCTGTAACTTTCGTTACTGCCCCGATAAAAGACAGACTAAATTGTCCGAAAAGGCTACGTCATATATTTTTCCCGCCTTTTTTGGCGCTCGTGCGCGCAACACAGGAAGCCCGCAACGTAAATATATTGCTGAGCTACGAATTTGAAGATTCTCTCCATTTTTTTTTTTAGTGGGGAAGTTTTAAGAATCAAATTATTCGTTAAATCTTTAACCCAAAATAAAAAAGGACATACAAAACGCACTTCAGAATAAATCAATGTGACTGTCGGGTTATGACGAACAAAATCAGTTTGGAGCCGGCATTTATTTTTAAAAGTCATTTTAGCAAATTGATCAACAAATTCGAGGCCGTCCTTTTTAACCCTTTCAAGAAGTATACTATATTTATAAAATAAACGAGTGCAAATAGAAAACATCAAAAAGGTGAAATAACCTACAGGAACGCCTAACAAAGCCCAAACGGATCTTTCAGCAGTTTTATTTTTTTGTTATTACAATTTTTTCCGTATTATTTGTTATCTATACATATACATTATATTATATTATATTATGTTTTTTCTGACTTTTATATTTATTCATATTGGAAAGTGGAGTAGCAAATAGATTTAAAAAAGTGGAGCGGGCTCTCCGAAATAACCAAAGGGCTAGTCACCCGGAGAGCCACGCTTGAATTTAGAACAATATTATTGACTTTATAAAAAGCGTAAAAATGGAAAAAGAAAAAAAGAGATAGAAAAGTAGAAATGGAGGGAATAAATGAATAAGAGAAACAAAATTTATGCAGTGACTTATCGATGTGGAAGGTGCACATGTAAAGAATATAACTTTTACTGTTTTTATCACATTGTAAGGATTTTTACCTTTTTATTGTGTTTTTAGTGTATTTTCTTATCTTTTCTTTTTGAATGATATTGTAAAGCGCTATTGAATTTTTAGTAGAAGTGGCGCTATATTAAAATATTATTATTATTATTAGTAGTAGTAGTAGTAGTATAACGTCGCCGGTAAAACCAAAAATAACCACCTTCCTCCGGTCGGATTTCTACGAAATTTGGATATGTTATTCCTGCATATGTTTTTGACAATTAGTACCAAAAATGTCCCATATTGCAAATTTTTCCAGATTCGTTTTTTTTTTCGGGCTAATATAAATTGACGGGACTAATAAGATTTTACTGTAAAAAGTTTGTCATTTAGAGATTCAAACCATTTTAAGGATATTTAATACTTGCAATACGTCTGACGATGAGTAACTAAGTGTTTTGAAGATTTCTGCTCATAATTTTCACAATATTTAGAGAAAAGCGAATATTTCGATGTCTGAGATCTCAAGGAAGTCAAGATCCTTTGTTCTGTACTCGCTTTCTGATTGGCTGACTTCTTACAAAATGGCCCGGTTGACGTAGTCGCACAGTAACGAAGCTCGATTCACATGTGGGTACCCGTAATAGTTGCAATTTATGTGGTCATTGCAAAACACCTTCGTCGAGAAATGAACCAGGATTCGCATGCAAACATAATTTTTCGCTCTCGTGTGAAGAGACCTCGTATGCCTGATTCTTATTGAAACCGGGATTGGTGGCCTTCGTGGAAACATGACCTTTTAAAGGAGCCGTCGCATAGACCACAATGCATTGCTTTTGTTTTTGTTTACCTAATTCATTGCATCTGAAACGCAATACAAACATACTCTACTACTACAAGTTTTTTCTCACGTTTGGACGGACAAAAGCTAAAGATTTTCTATCGAGCCTCTAAAGTCTGATGATGTCGAAAATAGCGGCGAAGCAATGCATTATGGATAGGTTCGTCGGTTCCTTTTATTAGCACCTGGCTGAGCGCGGTTTTTTAACCCGCGTTACCGCAACCGTTGATCACTGCCTTGTGATGATGAATTCGTTTCGTCTTGTGCAGTTATCCAGTTCAAAACATATTGCATGGACCTTTAAAAATTTGAATTTTTGAGCTCTGTTAGCGCTGAATAATGAAACTAGAAACTTAAAGCTGGCAAGGTGACAGATATTATACAAAAAGACCACCTCAACATTGCCACAAAAAATCTCTGAAATGCATAATCAAGAAAGTTTCGCCAAAAAATCGTCGGCTTGCCTACGTTGTAATACAAGTCTCCTTTACCTTATTTGGAAGGTCTGTTAATATTTTCGAGCATATTTACAAGTGAAAAATCCCAGTGAACAAAGATGTCGGTAGCAAAAACCTTAACTTTATGTTTTTTAAAAACGCCAGAGGCGAAGAATTGAAGAAAAAAGTTAAATGAAATTGCGTGTCGATTCCGGGGTCGCAATTGTTAACAAATATCTGATCAACGCAGCTAATTCAAGAGTGTTTGTCAACGAAATAATGCACAGTCATTTCTCTTTTTAACACCTGCCATGAAATACGAGGAATATAAACTTGTCAAGAAGCCACTAAAAAGACGTGTACTTAACCAAGCAAAGTAATACGAAAGGAATTTGATTAGGAATGACCACTTTCATTCTTTCCTGATAACGTGTTATTTATCAAAACACAGATATTTTTTCAGCAACATGAAAATTGTGTAAAAAATATTTACTTGCCGTGCTCGCCGAGAAATGTAGCAAGCAAGTCAATTCATTTATCATAAAGTATTTTTTGTAATTTTTGGAGTGGATAATTGTGTTTAGTATCTGTTACCTTAGTTGCAAAGTATTCCAGATTTTCTCGTCGCCGATCTGTTGGTTCACAGAAGTAAACTGAAGGAAATCGAGGAAGCTCTCTGACCTATCGTGTGTTTATTCAAAACCACTAAGGTGATATTAATAATTCAGAGCGCCGTTATCAAAAACCTCGATGGCCTATTACCTGTTTGAAAAGAAATTAAAGTGCTTTGTTTATCGTAGGAATAAAGTCAATCTTAGTAGATGTCGTTTTTAATTTAGAGTACCTTTATTCGAGAAACATCGGAGCATTTACCAGAAGTTGGTTTTCAAGATTAAATCAGTTTTGCCTCTGATTGACTTCTATATTTCCGATTCCTTCAACAATCTCATTTCACTATCTAAGCTAATTTTCAGTGCTACTATTATTTCTTATTATGTGCACGCTATTAAAATAAACAACGTTTTAGGCAAGAAAGTGAGATAAACCTGAAAATGAAGTCTTAACTTTACAACATCACGAGAATCACGTTCAATGGGAAACATTTTTCCCTGTAAAGCTCGTGGTCTTTTTTTCTAGAGGGATGCTCCGGATAAAAATTGCGACGGACTCAAGTATGCGTGAGAATGTGCGAAATTTGACTTCTTTTTTTGTTTATATAACTAGAAGAACATTAAACTTACTTTGTGCGTCCGTGGAGTTTTAACTCCATGGTGCGTCAATCATTCTGATGTAATATTGGACAATTACTGGAATTTTCATAATTCTGAGAACTCTACGCCAACTAACAAACCGCGGTTTGGCTTCCGTCAATCAAACGAGTGAACAGCTCTGAGTGATTTAACACAGGCTTTGACAGGTTTTTTGAACTAATAAGGACAAGCTAGGCTTCAAAAGTAGCACGATTTTTCGTCATGAAATGCAAACGAAACTTAGAAAAAAACGTGCGCCTTTTTTGAAAGGTTTGATGGTCGGAAGCCAAAACGCAGTTTGGCGTTCGGAAATGTAAAATGGGAGTAACTCGGAATTATGAAAATCGCAGTAATTGATGATATGTTGCATTGATTTTTACTCTTTCTTCCTCTTCCCCTGGTAGGTTAATCACATACAATCGTGGTCACTATTGTACATAGTAAAGTAAAATAATGAATGATGATCTTTTTTACTGTATTCCATTCTTTTCTTACCGACTTGATCACTATGCAACCATCGTATGGAAACTTGGGAACTTCACTTGCAAGAAGCAAGTTTAGCCGCCGCTTTTGTTCAATTCGAAAAAGTATGCCTTGTTTATATCACCGTTACTTTCAACTATCCTAGCTACCTCATTTTTGCTAATTTTGCGAGCAATTTCGATGATCATATCCAATTGAAAATTGATCGACAAACGGTGCGCAAAGCTAATAATATCGTCTCTTAGTTTGTTGCTGGGCTTGAGTTTTCTAACAGTTAATGCGTCTATAGGTGTTTGTATAGCTGTTTGTCTAAGAATAGCTCGGCACTTTTTCTGGTTGCTATGGTAACTTTTAACAATGTCCTGTGACGTGCCTGGTTCCTTTCACTGCCCGAGACGGAGATGGGGGAAAAAAAATGCATCTTCTTTCATTAAACTTTTGCTAGAAGCTTAAGATAAAGCCCACTTTGAATATTAAGGTTACTGAGAACCTTCGCGGCACGTCCTCGGAAAAACAATCATACACGTCCTTAGTTTAACCAAAACATGTCAACCTATATATCGTTGGAAAGCTTATAGAATGGACTAGCGGGCTATGGCAAAAAGAAATCTCGTTTTGATATCTGTAATTTTTTTTAAACCATTGATTGAATTTTTTGGTGTGCCATTTTCACGAGCTAACGCTGTCGAACTACTGGACCTTGACTCCCAAGTAACATATTATTTTAATCCTTAAAGGTGTTTCTCAAAACCGTGTCTGCGTTTTTTAAAATTTTGTCTAGTTCAAAAGTTATGAATTTTTAATTTTTTTAGAGCGTGAAAATTCAATAAAATTTGACCTTCAAAATTTAAAAGTTTAATAACTTTTGAACAAAGCAAAATTTTAAAAATCGCAGACACGGTTTTTGAGAAACACCTTTAAGGATTAAAACAATGTGATATTTGGGAGTCAAGGTCGAGCTGTTCGACAGGGTTATCTCTTGAAAATGTCACAGACGATTTTTTTATAAAACCTTTAAAAAAATTATATTTATGAAAAAATTATTTCTTTTTGCCATAGCCCGCTAGTCCATTCCATAAGCTTTCCAACGATATATAGGTTGATATGTTTTCGTTAAACTAAGGACGTGTATGATTGTTTTTTCGATCACGTGCGCGAAGGTTCTCAGTAACCTTAAGAGACAACAAATTAGTATCCTTTAGAGACTGTCGTCTACGAAAGAAGAAATTTACTGTTTGTTCATCTGTATGAAATTTTCTAATGTTTTCTATTAGCATTTAGAAAATAACACCTATGTTGTATTGTGAATGTGCGCATTCTGATTGGTTAAAAAGCGTGTTTGTAAGAGACCTGAGAAACACGATTGTCACGCAACGCTGTCGCGCGTGTGCATGTTATTTTCTAAAAGCAATAAAAATACTTTCTGCGTGCTCTCTGGTTTCTTACAAACACTCGGGGAATGTTGGTCGAACTGATAAAACTTGAAAGACATTCGCCTTCGGCTCGTGTCTTTCAAGTTTTGATCAGTTCTCCCAACATCCCCCTCGTGTTTGTAAGAAAGCAGAGAGCACGCGGTCTTTTTTTTTCAGAGAATTACACGTGGGGCCACCTTAAAATCTACGGGTTACCCTTGGTGTTTGAGCTACAAGTAAAATAAGTATTCTTCTTCATCAGATAGATAGCGTTCATTGCTTAATGACTGCAAGGCAAGCTGGGATGTTGCGTGGCTATTCCTCAAGGGTGTGGCATGGGAAATAGAAATTCTCACTCCATGCCCATTGCCCAAACCACCTGGTATCTTTGTCCAAGCCGGTGACGCTGTGTGTTGTTATGCTCAGAGGCTTTATGGTGAGTATACAGCATTTTAATAAAGGTTGTCGACCTTGTGAGCGCTCAATCCTACCCGCTCAGACCGAAGGGCAGTATGGGTAGAAACTGAATATCTTATTTTTATGATATCTAACTGGTCTGACTGCTAAGTTCAGCAAAACGGAGCTTTGTTTCATCAAAGCAAGTAATTGCCCCGTAGTTAACCACAACCAGTAACTCGTGTGAGAGTTACACAGTGAGCCCATTCAAATACCTTCTACACATACTATTTTGCGGTCTTGGCACGTTAACGCCTAGATCCTTCATATATGGTACACTGTAGTGTACTGTATATCCTCGTTGTATAAGTCATATATGGTACACTATAGTGTCCTGTATATCCTCGTTCTATAAGACAAGGGAGATATTTGTACGGAGTACACTATAGTGTACCATATATGAAGTACCTACCCTTAAACGGCTTCTTCTGGGTACTAAATTCGTGTTTGATTTCACGATGATCGACATCACTATCACATTACAATCAGAGGGCCGTGTGAGAAACCGGTCGAGTAGAGTTCTGATTGGCTAATTACTTGCATCGTCACATGATTGGTCAGTTTTTTTTTATCTCGCTCTTGATTGGCTAATTACTTGCATCGTCACATGATTGGTCAGTTTTTTTTATTTTATCTCGCTCTTGATTGGCTAATTACTTACATCGTCTCATGGTTGGTCAGTTTTTTTTTATTTTATCTCGCTCCTGATTGTCGGGGATTGTCCCCCGGTGCAATGGCCTGACTCTCGGAGGCACATATACTGTTCAACAGTCCTCATGATTGTAAGCTGCGCGGCTGCAATTTGCGCCATCTAATGCAGCCCGTTAAGTCCTCCAACCTCTCCTTGTCTAGCGGTTGTGTGCTTTCAGCCGCTTTGAGTTCCCTCACGATGAGGAGAAGATCCTTTTCTTTCTTTTTTTTTTCTGATTGGTTAATTACTTACATCGTCTCATGGTGGGGCAGTTTCTTATTTATTTTATCTTATCTCGCTCCTGATTGGCTTATTTCTTACATCGTCTCATGGTTGGTTATTTTATTTTATTTTATTTTATATCGCTCCGAGTGGCTAATTACTTACATCGTCCCATGATTGGTCAGTTTTTTTATTGTCTCGCTCCTGATTGGCTAATTGTATTCACTTAACAGGAGTGGACGTCTGTTCTCTTTGGGCATTGTTTGGAGAGACACTCCAACTTTGAGGGCCAGTGAAGCTATCGGAAGACCTTTAACCCTATAAGATTGGTGCACGACAGCTTGAAAACAATGGAAACACAAGAATAGAACGGGAATACAATTGATCAATGAGTCAACAGCTTTAGATCTTACGAGCAGCTCCTACATGACATTGGAACTGAATTTCATGACAAATATTATACAAAAAGACCACCTCAACATTGCCACAAAAAATCTCTGAAATGCATAATCAAGAAAGTTTCGCCAAAAAATCGTCGGCTTGCCTACGTTGTAATACAAGTCTCCTTTACCTTATTTGGAAGGACTGTTAATATTTTCCTCAGCTTAGCGGAATAAAGTAGGAAAATCCACCAGAGCTTAGATGTTCGAGAAATATCGTTCTCATGGTCGCCATTTTTTTTTTCGCGGCCAATTTTGTTTGGGGTCTTTTTTTTTTTTCAGAGAATTACACGTGGGGCCACCTTAAAATCTACGGGTTACCCTTGGTGTTTGAGCTACAAGTAAAATAAGTATTCTTCTTCATCAGATAGATAGCGTTCATTGCTTAATGACTGCAAGGCAAGCTGGGATGCTGCGTGGCTATTCCTCAAGGGTGTGGCATGGGAAATAGAAATTCTCACTCCATGCCCATTGCCCAAACCACCTGGTATCTTTGTCCAAGCCGGTGACGCTGTGTGTTGTTATGCTCAGAGGCTTTATGGTGAGTATACAGCATTTTAATAAAGGTTGTCGACCTTGTGAGCGCTCAATCCTACCCGCCCAGACCGAAGGGCAGTATCGGTAGAAACTGAATATCTTATTTTGATGATATCTAACTGGTCTGGCTGCTAAGTTCAGCAAAACGGAGCTTTGTTTTATTAAAGCAAGTAATGCCCCGTGTAGTTAACCCGTAACTCGTGTACTCAAACAGTGAGCCCATTCAAATACCTTCTACCCATACTATCTTGCGGTCTTGGCACGTTAACGCCTAGATGCTTTATATATGGTACACTATAGTGTCCTTCTGTATATCCTCGTTCTATAAGACAAGGGAGATATTTATACGGAGTACACTATAGTGTACCATATATGAACCTCTAGATCCTTCATATGTGATACACTATAGTGTCCTTCTGTATATCCTCTTTCTATAAGACAAGGGAGATATTTATACGGAGTACACTATAGTGTACCATATTATGAAGTACCTACCCGTAAACTGCTTCCGCTGGGTACTAAATTCGTGTTTGATTTCACGATGATCGACATCATTGTCACATTACAATCAGAGGGCCGTGTGAGAAACCGGTCGAGTAGAGTTCATTCACTAGACATGTTGTCACGGTCCTATGACGTTGTTTTACGCAGCATCCAAAGCTCGTCCTTCGGGCAGAGCCGCTCATAGACTTTCTCAAAGTCAGTTCTATTGTTTTCTTAACAAAGCTCAACAAAGAGGAAGAGGCCGACTTGTATGGCTTTGTGAGCTACTGGAGTTATTCCGCGTAAGAATGTTAGAGATGCAAATGAGGCGAGCCTTTTGTTTCCGGTTGACGAGAATCAACTGGAAACAAAAGGCTCGCTTCATTTGCATCTCTAACGTTCTTACGCGGAATAACTCCATTGTGTCCGTTCATAAGACGCAGGACATTGCAGAAACCCATATGGGAAAAGCTGAATTTGATACAATTCTTGGGTTGTAACCATTCCTTTGGGAATTAAACTACAAATGCGCGGCGGCCATGCTGGTGCCCTGAACAATGGGAGCTAATTAACTTTCTTTTGTTCTATACCACCAGTTTGACCCCCAGTGACGTCACTTGCAACCCAAGAATAATGGGAAGTGTTCGGCTTTCCCATGGGCAAACACATGATGCCGAAGACTTCACATTCTTGTGTCATGGGAAACTCAGCTTTGCCCATTAATGGCTTTCTGCAGAAATGTCCTGTGATAGCTGTACGTGATATGGCATCATAGTTTGTTTTATCTTCACCGACACCGCGGCAAAACGCATTTCACATGCGCTAAAGATTCACTGGCCTGTGAAATGAGGACAATTGAAAAAATCTGCATAACAACAGCGAACGATAAATTTTGAAGTTTAAACCATAATATGCCATTTGCACTAACCGGGTCACGTGACCCCAACTACCTCTTGACGAGATGTTTTGTCAAAATCAATTCCAGAAATACAAAGAACCCAAGTTTCAGCTTAAAATCTCTAACCTGGAGCAAATGGCAGCGAGTTGAATTTTCAAGATTTTATTCAGAATGTATGGGATTTGAGTCACGTGACCCAGATAGTGCAAATGGCCTATTTTCGCCCCGGGTGCAAGCCTTAAAGTGCGAAGTGCAAAAGTTCAGAGAAAGATATGATCATTATTCTAGCTGCTCTGTGATTCTTGGCCTTACGTTTTGTGTCTGGAGCTTACGTTTTCCAAATTTCAAAGACAGCACGAGATATTTTTTGTTTTGCAGATTATTTATTTTGTTTCCATTTCGACAGGAAGTGAATTCTTAGCGCATGGCAAATGCGTTTTGCCGCGGCGTTGTCTTCACTATAAACTGACCTTCAGGCCATAGCCTCCGATGCTCGAAAATGGCGAGTAAAGGAAAAGTGTTATGTAATCTCGCTTTTATGACACATTAATTGTAGGAGAACTCTTTGACGTCTACTTTCCTGTAAAGTGTTGTGCGGGCAATAACAAGTGCTCTTAATTATGCCACTTTCACGCCTGCATGCAATCGCCCATAGTATTTCCTGAGCCAGACATTCTCGAAGACCCAGTGCAATTACCTTTTCCAGCCCATTAGAATGTTCATTTCAATTATTATTCGTGATACTAATATTTTTGGACCGAGAGGTGACAGAGGCGTGGAAAGTTATCCGCACCTACAATCCCCGCCAAAACTGTTGACCCATTTCTCAACGTTAGAACCGTTATTCTTAAAATTTGGTTCCTTAGCAAGAGTCTCCCGCCAACAAGCTCTTTTCTCCCCCCTTCCCCCCAAATCAATGTTGTTCCTGTAGGGATATCATCGGAGTTTTGTGCGGTGCAGTTGGGATTTCAACATTGCACAGGGGGAGAGGGGGTGGTGCATTAATGTTGTCTTGTCTGTGATCGTTCTTGCTAGCATTTTTTAGCGTTACTAAATGGAGTGTGTGTGTCAACTAGTTTTGGCGCGGATTGTAGCTAGGGGATAGGAGATAGGACGGGGGACGAGAGAACACCAGTTTTGAGAACGAGCCGACTCCCTTCCCATCCCCTTTAGAGACCTGATGCATGCTACATCAGGCCGCCAACCGATCGGTTCAACGCGAGACGTTACTATTAGTACGCAACATCGAGATCAAAAGTCTGAGGTGGATCGATTTTTCTCCTAAAACGTAACGCCTTTATGATCATTCTGATCCTCTAAGCGAATGGAAAGCGGCAAAGTTATACCGATATGCATTATCGAGCGGCTTCGGATTGTTTGGCTGGGTTTACCTTTGTTTTGCAAAGAAAGTCACTATCCATCTACGATGTAGAGTTGAAGAGAAATGTCATTCTACAATAGTGTAATTGGTTATTTCACTGATATAAACATTAAGTAAAGTTTGGGCGTTAACATTTGGCTGATGGGAAAACAATTCAGCAGCTTATTTTCCTCGCATGGGGCAGAATTGCTATTCGTCTACGAGATAGAGTTGAAGAGTAAACGTCATTCTACAGTAGCGTAATCGGTTATTTCATGATATAAACATTAAGTCAAGTTTGGGCGTTAACATTTGGCTGACGGGAAAACCAGTAGCTTATTTCCCTCGCATGGGGCAGAATTGGTAGAGTATTCGTATTACATTACTAACTAGGCATACACCCCTTTAACTATAGTTTGACACCAAAGCTATTATATCCACTTACCCTCATAAATGGCTTCCAATATCGTTAAAGGTATGAGATACAATAACTTCATGAAATTCTACTTTCGCTTCCAAGTCAGAGAAAACACTCCATGGATTTGTAGCTGCCGGTCTGAGGAGGGGCGAACCCGACTGATTAATCCTTCGCATGTGTTTAGCTTTACATTCCAAAGTAAGATATTTGTATTTTACATTTAAATCCATCAATAAAATCCCTGTCAAAATCCTTCTCCTCTAATTGAAATAAGTTGTAAAGCGACTTTAGGGTACATACTTTACGTGTACCGTTGAGTTAAATATAATTGATTTCACTTAAGCTCTCATCTTGATGGATGGATTATGATGGATTATGAAAAACGTTTTAGTCGACTCTTAGAGGGAAGTAATTTCGTCTTGAAAGCTGTTTTGACGGTACCAACAGTGATTGATTACTGTGAAGGTTTAAGCTCATCTTAGAGTGCACTAATCTGCCAGAACTAATTTTCGTCTTGTTAGAGCATGACTTTCATTTGACTAGTGACAGGTAAGCGAGATAGATGTTCGTGTGATGTAAAGAATGGGTAGCTTGATTTGAAAGTAAATGATCATCACAGTTTAGAAAGTAATCTCAGGCCTACGGCAAATGTCGTGCCAGAGTTGCGCCCTTCCAGTCCAAAACACATCTCTCACATGCACTACACTAACCGGAACCAGAGGGACGTTAAAGAACCACGAGGACGTCGGAAGTTGCCCATCCTCAGTGCAGGACTCACAATACTAACTACAGGCCTCAATTTAAACCAGCATTAGCTGAACTTGACCAGCTTGTATAAATATTGATAATACAGCGGCATCCTTTGAAAAAGGAACGGTTCGACAGAGGAAGAGCAACTGAAGTTCGAAGTTTACTGTAGGCCTAAGCGTTCTCTATGAACATAGCCTGCATGCAGTGGGTTACTGGGTGTTTTTATCGAGGAATACCCGATCCGTTCGCTGATCGATCGAGCGCCATCTTGGATTTTGAAAAGCGCGCGATCCCGGGGGCGAGCGCAAAAATCGAGCCCCGGGACCGCGCGTTTTTCAAAATCCAAAATGGCGCCCGATCAGCAAACGGACCGGGTTTTCCGCGATAAAAACGCCAATAAACCGTCTGCATGCAGGCTACTATGAACAGGGCTCGTACAGGTCCACAGTGGAAAACCTCAGGTATGCGCCGCCCTATAGGGTATTGTTTTTGGGCTCCTGAGGTCGCTTAGGGCTCGTACAGGTCCACAGTGCGACACAGTGGAAAACCTCAGGTATGCGCCGCCCTATAGGGTATTGTTTTTGGGCTCCTGAGGTCTACGGTAGGGTATCGTTTTTCGCTTGTTTGATTGCCGATAGGGTGTGTATTTCAGCATGGCTACCCAAGTGCAAACAAATTTCGATCAAAGTTGTGCCGCAATTAGTTGATAGCAGGCAGTTTATTTTACAACCTTTTCATTTTCTTTGATTACGACCAATTGGACCACCCTGGTGACTAACTTTAGGTCTGCGGTAGGGTGTATAATTTTGACCGTAGGTCTCCGGTAGGGTATAAAAAAACGATCGTCTCGGATAGGGTCAGGTTTTTGAGACCTTGGCGGCACACCCCTACCCAAAAATCAGTGGAGTATCCCCCCGGGCTTATAACAAAATCACAAGCGATATGTTATGTAACAAACGATGTAATACTATCTAATCTGTTTTGTGTGTCTGTCCGAGGACGGCGTTGCCATATCAAGCTGCTTAAAGTTGAAAATTAGATAGGGCGAAACTTTTACTGCCCAAGCAAGTTATCCTGGAAAATGCTCTCAAAAATCCTCGAAAAGTCCTTGGAAGTCCAGGATTTTTTTCTTTATAAACGTATACGAACCCTGTATGAATTAGAAGTCCTGAAAAAATATGAATATTTCAGGCTCCTGAAAAAAATATATTAAGGCTTCCAACAAAAATCTCCACGATACCAGTGTAAAAGCCAGTTCTGGCTTCTATAGCTCAGTTGGTATAGAGCGTCACACCGACACCGCGGCAAAATGCAGTTCACATGCGCTAAAGATTCACTGGCCTGTAAAATGATGACAATTGAAAAAATACACACAACAACAGCGAACGATAAATTTTGACTTTAAACCATAATTTTCGCCTCGGGTGCAAGCCTTGAAGGGCGAGGTGCAAAAGTTCAGAGAAAGATATGATCAAATTCTAGCTGCTCTGCAATTCTTTGTCTTACGTTTTGTGTCTGGAGCTTACGTTTTCCAAATTTCCAAGGCAGCACGAGATATTTTTGTGATGTAGATTATTTCTTTTGTTTTCATTTCACAGAAAGTGAATCTTTAGCGCATGGCAAGTGCGTTTTGCCGCGGTGGAGGTCATGAAGTTTGTAAGAGTTGGAGGCCGGTTCCTAGAAGGTCAGTTATCTGTAGATAAACGCTTATCCAACGGATAAATCCTGAACAAATCCTATACAACAGATAACTTTTATCCATGGATAAGTTTAACCAACCTTTCAGGAACCGGCCCCTGAATTCTTTACATTTCCCTGGTCTTTTTATTCATAGCGATCGCTCGGATTGCTGCGATGAACTTTAGGTTTCCTCAGGTTCCGTGTAAATAGGCGTTTAGACTTCAGCTGTGTGGTTATCGCCCTCCTAGACTTGACAGTCTCTTCAAGTCTCTTGGAGTACTTCTTGTTTGTTTAACTTAATTATTTCATCCATTAACGTCAAGACGGAATTTCTTCCTGTATCAAAATTAAGCTAGTGAAATTAAGAGTTGGCACTTGCCAAACTTAGGGTCTTTTTAATCAGGGTTTTGGTATCAGGGATCAGGTATTTTTCGTGAAGAAGATCGCGATCCACGCCAAATTCTCGGGAAAATTTCATGCCAAACAAAGTTGTCAGATTTCGACAGAAAATGTGAATTCATTTTTAATAGAGCTATTTTTTGCATTTGGTGGTGTTAAGACATTGTTTGGGCATACTATCTTTCATGAAATTCAGTTCCAAAGTTTTGCCGTTCTATTTGAGCAACAACGTTTCAAACAGTGTCAAACACTTCCTGTGGCCAAAAAGTATGCTAATATTTCTAATTTGTTCGCTATATGTGATTACTTCGTTGCTTTTTAAGTAATGGTCCATGTTTAGCGTGAGTATATCCAATCCTGGAAGCACGCGGATAGCTGAGAGAGCAGGAGTTCAAAACATGGGGACGGCTGCTACGTTATGAAAACAAGAAAGGAGAAAGTAATATATAAATTTAGCCACTGGCTAAAAGCGGAGCTCCCCGTGTTACATATTTTTGTGTTGAGACAATGACGTCGTCGATGACGTCATACCACGTGACAACGCCATCTCACCCCCCTTACCACTTAAACAACTTCACTCAAGTTTGGTTGTCTGAGATTCATCCCTTCCAAAGGTATATACCTTTTTTGTTTGATGACGTCATCGATGACGTCATACCACGTGACTAGGCCGTTGAACCACCCCTTGCCACTTAGACAACTCCACCCAAGTTTGGTTGTCTGAGGTTCGACCCTTCCAAAGATATATACCTTTTCTCGTTTGATGACGTCATCGATGACGTCATACCACGTGACCATGCCATCACACCCCCCTTGCCACTTAAACAACTTCACCCAAGTTTGGTTGTCCGAGATTCATCCCTTCCCAAGGTATATACCTTTTCTCGTTTGATGACGTCATCGATAACGTCATGCCACGTGACCAGGCCGTTGCACCCCCCTTGCCACTTAGACAACTTTACCCAAGTTTGGTTGTCTGAGGTTCATCCCTTCCAAAGATATTGACCTTTTCTCATATGATGATGTCATCAATGACGTCATACCACGTCACTAAGCAATTGCACCCCCCTTGCCACTTAAACAACTTTACCCAAGTTTGGTTGTCTGGGGTTCATGCCTTCCAAAGATATAGACCTTTATTCATTTGATGACGTCATCGATGACGTCATACCACGTCATCACGCAGCTGCACCCCCCTTGCCACTTAGACAACTTTACCCAAGTTTGGTTGTCTGAGGTTCATCCCTTCCAAAGATATATACCCTTTCTCGTTAGCTTATGTTTGGGTTGCCTGTGTTACGCCGGACGAACGGACGGACGGACGCACAAACCGGAAGTCCATGACAGAATCGTTTGATGCATATACACTTTTGTTTTGTTCCTTCTCCTCCTGCATGTAGCTATGGGGCTCCGCTCGCGGGCGCCCGCGGGAGCTCCGCTAAAAAATATCATCAAAATATTATTTTCATTTTAGCGATTTAAAAAGCGGTTTGATAACTCTCCAAACCAAAAGAATTTACCGTGGACCATCTTTGGTTGCCCTTGACTACGTGCGTCTTTCCAAAACTTCTTCATAAAAATTGACCAATCAGAGCGCGGCGTTTTATCGTAGCTATGTTACATAAACTAATTACGATTTCGAGCCGTCAATACCACAAAATATTGACGGCTAACAACACAGAGTGGCAGGGTGAATCGCGATACTAAACTCGAACTAGACTTGAACTATACTTAAGAAAAATAAAGAGCAAAAGTTTTGGGTTATGTATCTATGTTTCTCACACCAATTAAAATCCAATTTTTTTTCCATATATTTGATAGATTTTTCTCCATGAGGACCTTGTTTTCTTCCCTGGCTCAACCTGTTCTTATTCACTATCTATTACATACATGTCAAGGCCCTCGGTAAATACTGACAGAAAATGTATGAAAAAATCCCTAGAGTGGCAATGCTGGTGAAATGCAGTAAATATATGAACATTTTAACAATAATCATGCGGGTTACAGACTTCAAAATCTTGTGACACCCGCCCAATGCGGGTGAGTTGACAGCTATGCTATTTAACAATTATTCCTCGAGCCCGAATTAGTTAAGTTTACAAGTTCAAACTTGGGTAGATGTAGTCTCCCGTGCTGCCCTTCCTTTGTGTCAGTCATGCAACGCTTCACTCCCCTCGAAGCAGGCTCTGAGTCAATAGCCCATGAGGCCGAAGGCCGAATGGGCTATTGACTCAGAGGCCATGAGGGCGAGAGGAATAATTGTTTTAGTCAAATCACACTAGTAGGTCAATTTGTATTGCCAAAAAAAATGTTTTTGTTCTGGTCATTTGCCATTTTCTGGCTTTCAAATCCCACACTTTTCGCTACTAGTAGGCTATAACTTATAGCCTACTAGTAGCTCAACCAATCAGAGTGCAGCATTGACAATAGACCACTAGTGTGATTCGACTAATGCGTGATAGATAGTGAGTAAGGGAGCCAATCATATTGCAGGATTCGTGATAGTATACGAGCGGGTTTCTACTAAAAACTGAGAGACTTTCACCAAGCTACCCAAACAAATGCTCCTTATACAAGAGACAGAGGAGCAAGTGAATGTGAATTGAACTCTGCTAATGTTAAATTCTCCTGTTGTTGATGAGAATCGATGATGACTTAGTGTAATTGCTGTTGCTGTATTGGTCGTAAAGCGTGCTTGCTCTTTTAATCAGGTTGATTTATGAAGCACTTTCTCGCAGTTCAGATCCCAAAGTTCGTCAAGAGAAAATTAGTCAACCTAATGTATTTGTTTCACGTTTTTCACTCTTTACTGCGCGGCGTACACTCTGAGTAATTGCCGAAAGGCAAATTGCACTTGATCATCGACAGCTACACGTTTCTAGACGGCGAGAGTTTTTATTTTTTAAGAAGTTCCACTCCTCCACAACCGCTCGCTTCCTGTTATTCTGTATTCATTAGAGATATGTGATCAATCATTGCGTTGAGAAACCTAAATTCTATCCGGCATATATTGTACTTCCAAGTTGCAGCTGTGCTAAGTTACGAAATTATGTGTTTCATCACGGGAGGTGACGATATCTAAGTGTTAAACACGAAAAAAACTGCTTGGAATTTTTAATTAGCGAACCCACACTGATACTTAAGCTTTGATCAAAGTACTTTCGGCAGCAAAATAAATCGTAGAAGATATACCCTTAGGATTAGTGAAGAAAGATAAATGAAATATCAAGAGGCACTTACTTTTTTAGAGAGGTCACAATGTAGTAAAGCCGCTTTAGTTAGCCTCCTAGAAGGATAAGAAGTTATTCTTCATCCTCGTCGAAAATCTGTGAAGTTGACTTATAGAAATTTCCCCTTTCGTGAGTCGCTCAGTCCTTTGTGAATTCTAATCCATCTAAGTTCTTATCGGTAAAATTCGATCAAAGACCTCCTTTGTAATGCAAACGAGATGTGTTACAAATTAATACCACTTCTCTTGCTGAGTTCCTACCGCCCGTTTCTCCTGTTGTTCTCCTTTCTTCCTTTTTACTATTTTAAACTCTGCTTGTCTATAAAAAGTCGCCGGATGCAGATACACTATTAAATGCTAGTCTTACTGGCGCGGTTTTTATTATTGCAGACGCCTGAGAATTATAGTCTAGCTGAACTTTATTTTATACAATTAAATATCAAGTTATTGGCTACTAATTTCCTATCTGGGGTTCGCTGCAGACTGCAGTTGGCTTTCTAAACAAAGAGACAAAAACTTCGCGTTTTAGATAAGCCGCGCTCTTTTGTTCTTTTCATAATATTTCTCACTTTCTTTAGAGAGTTTCATTCAGGGAAGAGTGAGTGATTTTAATAAAGCCCCCACGCGGGTTCGACTGTTAATTTGTTGAGGCTGTGGTGGATAATTGGTCATAAGTCAGCGGGATGAGTGAAATATTGTTCGGTTATGGTGGTAAGACAAGATGCTGCCTCGCGACGAAATATGGGCAGCCAGCGAGTCCTCTATCCACATTTTTACGGAGCCCATCTATCTCTCCCTACTTAGTGAAAGATATTGTAGATTCTTAAGGGGAAACCACCTTAACCAGATGTTACCATGGTAACAACCGAGCGCGAATGAAAATTGGTCATTTTCATTTTCATAGTCGAACAACAAGTAATTATTTCTTAATAAATGCGGTCACTCCTGATAAAGGAAGTCCTCGAAATGATAACCCCAAAACCTGTAAAGTTAGGCCTAGGGCATACGTCGAATTAGAGTCACGTCGATTACATTATTTTCAAAAGATGCCGACTTTAGTATATCTCTCGCTCGCATAAAGTGAACACAACCACACGCTTTGGTTCGTGAATATCGACTCATCTTTAATTACATATCTACAGCTTATGGCATACGCCATGACCTTATATGGTACTACAAATAATCATAAGCAATCACGTCATCCGTTATGTGATACTAGAGTGCTGATACACTACATCCCTCCCCTTTTAAATGAAAAGAACAGAACATTAGTTAACTCAGGAGCAAGAACGATATCTCAGTACTTGACAAGGTAGTCAGCAAGCCTTACAGGTTGTTGACGCACTCGACTACTACGACGCACTTCACTGGCTGCACTTGGGGTTGCCATGGTATCCTCACTCGTAGTGACTCCTTCTGCTGGTGTCTCATTATTAGCCTCGGTTGTCATGGGAACCTCTTGTTCTGCCTGAGCTGAGGGGAGCACTTCATTGTCGATTTGTTCAGGCATTTTCTTTGCGAATTGAACATTCCGCCTAACTGTATTTCCTGTCTCATTTGACTGGACGATCATGTCTGAACCATTAAGATTGATTACCCTGTATTTCTCTGGCCGGAAATTCGGCTGTAACTTACCTTTCGTCTCATTCCGCATCACTACTGTATCCCCCTCCTGGATATTGCTATCAACTGCCTTCTGGTCTGCATAGTCTTTCATCTTTAACTTATACTCTATATCTCTTTCTCTTGCCACTTCTGGGTTGGCAGCTGTATAATCTAGCTGTGGTAGCTTTGTCCTCATCTCTCTACCGAACATAAGAGAAAACGGAGTACACCCAGTACTTGTATGCGGAGTTGACCTATATGCCAATAGAAACTTCCTAAACTCTTTCTGAAGGTCCTTTTTCTCTACCGTGGCTATAGTGAGTATCTTCTCTATGGTTCTGTTGGTCCTCTCTACAAGACCATTGGCCTGTGGCCACAACGGAATGGTTGGCACCCACTTAATACCATTGCTTTTAAGGTATGCCTGAAACTCATGTGATATAAACTGTGGCCCATTGTCTGACCTAAGGGCTTCTGGGAAGCCAAATCTTGTAAAAATAGCATCCAGAAAATCTATAACTGGCCCTGTCTTTGTAGATCTAAGCAATGCTGCCTCAAAGTATCTACTAAAATAATCAATTATCACAATAACGTAACGGCCATCTGGAAGTGGGCCTAGCAGATCTGTACTACAAAACTTCCAGGGTGATGTCGGCATCTCTGTCGTTACTATGGGAACTGGCCGATCATAACTAGACACTAACTGGCAAGACTCACAAGACTTACACAACTTCTCTATGTCCTTATCAATGCCTACCCACCAAACCGTGCTCCTTAGACGTTGCTTACACTTAACAATTCCCTGGTGTCCTTCATGAGCTAGCATTAAAACTCTGTCTTGTAAACTTGGTGGAATAAATATCCTTTTCCCTCTCAGAATTACACCATCACTCTCGCTAAGTTCCGTCCTGACTGCTTTGACACTTGTTGAACATTTCTCCCATCTTCCTGTCCTAATTGCCTCCTTCACTACTTGCACAATCTCACATTCATCTGAGCTGGATTTAATTTCCTGCCACGACATGGCTTCTGGCACTGCCTCCTGAACAATCATGGAAATGTATTCCCTAGTATCATCCCCTACAGGGAAACCTACACTGTCCCTGCAACTCAACCTAGACATAGGGTCTGCGATATTAGACTCGCCTGGCCTATAAACTATCCTAAAATTATAAGGTGCTAATCTTAAACTCCACCTCTCTAATCTGGGTGTGGACTTAGCATTAGCATTGTTAAATATGTGCGTAAGTGGCTTGTGGTCTGTGATTAACGTAAACTGTGTTCCTAATAGATATAATCTAAAATGCTCACATGCCCACACTAAAGACAAAGCTTCCCTCTCTGTCTGGGAATACCTACTTTCAACATCTGACAAACTACGGTGTCCATAAGCAACTACCTTCTCGGTTCCTCCCTGTCTCTGAATTAAAACAGCTCCTAGCCCTACGGGACTGGCATCTGCAACTACCGTGGTCTCTGCCTCCCTATCAAAATAAGCTAGGGTTTCACTAGCGCTCATCATACGCTTGATAGCCTGAAAACTATCTTCCTGTCTCTGGTTCCACTCAAATGTCACTGACTTCCTGGTCAATTCCCTTAATGGTGCGGAAAGCGTGGCTAAATCTGGTATATAGCGGCCTACATATTGTACTAAACCTAAGAAACCGCGTAACTCTGTTACATTACTTGGCGCTCTGGCTTTAACTATAGATTCTACCTTGCCTGGGTCTGCAGCTATCCCGTTGTCTGAAATTACATGTCCTAAAAACGTAACAGAAGATAAACCAAACTGACACTTCTCTGGATTAAGTGTTAACCCACTCTCTGACAATCTATTCATGACACTAACTAGTCTACTCTTGTGTTCAGCCTGATCTCTACCAAATACCATAATATCATCTGCTAAATTTAGCACTCCTGGCAATCCAACTAACACCTTCTGCACTGTATACTGAAATACCTCTGGTGCACTGGAAATTCCCATACCTAACCTCTTCATACGAAATAATCCTACATGGGTTATAAATGTGGTCACATCTCGTGATTCTTCTTCCAATTCTAGCTGAAAGAATCCCTGCTTAAGGTCTAACTTTGAGAAAACAGTAGCACCATTAAGCTCAACTAACATTTCCTGCATTGTTGGAATGGGATACCTCTCACGAATAACTGCCTGGTTAACTTTCCTCAGATCAATACACATCCTGATTTCGTCATTCGCCTTAGGAATTATTACAATCGGACTTACCCATCTCGATGCTACCCCTTCAACTGGTTCAATAATATCCTCTGCTTGCAATCTTTCCAGGAGATCCGCCACCTTGTCTCGATAACCAAACGGTAATCGTCTCACTGGCTGAGCAACCGGTTCCACCTTATCATCAATATGTATCTTAACCTTACTCCCTTTGAGTTTGCCCACCCCTGAAAAGCACTCTGGAAAATTAGACTTAATTTTCGACTCTAGGCTAGTGTTACATTGTTGTTCCGAAACTGAATTTACATGTAATAATTGTAGCTTCTTAGCGGTGTTATGACTAATCAAATTACTAACCGATGCATTGCCATCAAAAACATAAAATACCGCAAGACATTTCCGGTTACGGATACTAACTTCCGTTTCAAACTCGCCTTTCAGCTTAAGCGCGTCTTGTTGACCAAAAGCATACAATTTCTTGCTAGTTTTCTTTAGCGAAATATTGCTCTTAATTTCCTCATAAAGCTTACTAGAAACAATATTTGCCGCAGCACCGGAATCTATGATAAATGGAAAACTCTTTCCCCCGACTATCGCCTCACACGTAGGAGTCTCTTTGAGCTGCCTAATCTCCTCAACAGAAAATAAATGGGTAACCCCACTGTCCTGATTTGGTTTCTCTTCAGCAGGCTCTTCAGTTATCTCATACGTTCCGCCCCTTCCTCGCGAACGGCCACGTCCTCGTCCACGCACAGTAGGAGTTTGGGTCTTTTCCCCCTTGCAGTATTTCGACTTCGCGAAATGTCCTACCGCTCCACAGTCATTACATTTCCTCCCCACTGCCTTACAGATTTTGTCGGTGGATCGGTGTCCGGTTTTACCGCAGCGATAACACTCTGTTGCTGTTTTCACATGGGAAATTCCACTCTGAGTCATCGGGGGTGTGTCGACTTTCCCACGTGTTGAATCGTCAAGCAACAGAAAAGCGTTCGCTAGCTGAACCGCCTCAGCCAAAGTTAAATCACTCCCCTTTTGCAAAAGTTTCCTTTCGATTCCACTGTGATTTATCCCAGAGATAAACTGTTCCACAAGGTTCTCGTTCAAGATTGTTCCGGTAAATCCACAGTGTCGAATTGCATTTCGCAATCTCACCTCGAATGCTGATACACTTTCGTTCTCTCCCCGTTTAAGTGCGCGAAATTTCGCCCTCTCCAATCGCGTATTGCGCACCGAACCATAATGTTCGATTAGCTTGGCCTTCAGATCCTTGAATGCCAACGATTTGGGCACTGCTGGCGACACTAAATCCCTGAGTGTCTCGTACTGCCCCGCAGTTAGTCCACAGAGGAGAAGCGCAACCTTGCTCCCCTCTGGAGTCTCCATCAAATCACAATAGCACTCAAGCCGCTCTAAATAGCTCTCGATGTCCCCAACTCCAGTGTAAGTTGGGACAGGGACGCTCTGCACCATCTGCTGTGCCATCCCGAATCGCTCGTCGCCAATTTAGTATATCTCTCGCTCGCATAAAGTGAACACAACCACACGCTTTGGTTCGTGAATATCGACTCATCTTTAATTACATATCTACAGCTTATGGCATACGCCATGACCTTATATGGTACTACAAATAATCATAAGCAATCACGTCATCCGTTATGTGATACTAGAGTGCTGATACACTACAATTATTCGACGCGACTTTAATTCGACGTTTATACCATAGGCCTTAGTGCCATGATAAACGCATTATATGCTTCCTTGAGAGACTATATACAGGGTCTGGATGGATAGCGACAAACAGCCGTGAAAATAATAGACCTCCTCGGCTTGGCATGGACGTAATGTTTTCCCATTTCAGATCACGTGGCATTCCCATGAGTATTCTTTCTTTGTTCTTCTGCTACGCACCGAAGGATATATGAATCTTCCAAACAAAGAGAGAATACTCATGGGAATGCCACGTGATCTGAAATGGGCAAAACATTACGCCCAAGCCGAGGAGGTCTATTGACTACCGACAAAAAGAAGCAATAAAATAACCGACAACCGACACATTAGAGAAATTTTAACTGACTACCGACATGCTAATCGCCCCATCCAGACCCTAGATCTATCGAGGCTAGCACTCGTTCACATTGTCCAAAACGACGTTCTATTGTCCGTGAAACAATAGAACGAGGAACATCACAATGTATCTACGCGTCGTTCTATTGTTTCACAGACAATAGGACGTCCTTTTGGACAATGTGAACGAGTGCTAACCCTCTATCAAGGGATCAAGAGTGTTCTATATTTTCAACTTGGCCATAAAAAGCGACTTTTTTACTCTTTGTCTCATAGAGTCTACCAACCGTTCATCTAACTTTGCCATATTTCAATATATAAGCTCAAGACTCCGTATACAAAGAGTTTCTATGGCTAAAAGCTTAATTCCAATTTTTTAAGAAAATTGAAGAATATGAATTTTAGATATGATTGAGCAAAGTTTGCATAATTCCTGATCAAAGTACTAATTCTCCCATAAAATGGCACAGAAACCAAGGTTTAAAGCATAATATCTCAAAGACGGATCCATTAGAAAAAAGTTATTTTTGATGTTTTGTTTTTAATCAGACAAGGAGTCTGTATGCAAAAAATCTTCTCTGAGCTAACCTGACCTTATTATTTGAAATTTAGTGGTCTAAGCAGGTCATTTCCGCTCTGCCGTTCATCCTATATTTAAAGATGATACTAGCAACTACAAACCGCGCCCCACACAATGGCTCCGATTAGAGGTACAGTCTTTGCCAAAAAGGTTAGGACCGCTTTTGAGAACTCTGTATTTTCTCGACAGTTTAAGGATTGTTCTCATAATTTGTTACCCCCTCCCCTCCCCCACTCAATGTTGGTACTTATTTTGAACGTTCAGATCGCGGGCTTCAAACAACATGCCGAGACAATTCATCTCACTGATATCAACATTGAAAGGGGAGGGCGGCGAATATTCTGTAGTGCGCGTCTAAAATAGCTTGTAAGAATAGGCATCCGTTTTACCGGTCCAAGCGTTTTGACAAAGATTTTAGGTCGTTTAGCGCCATTAGTTTGTTTTTTTTTACATTTCCGCATTCTTTAATATGTATAAATATCAAAGAAAATTATATGGATAACTGATTATTTGTAAATTTTTATATGTCTAGATTAATTGTTGAAATTGTATTCAAATACTCATTAATTATTCATGACCTAATTAGTCAACCAGAGCTGAAATCCCAGGAAGATACTGCAAGTGGGACTTGAAAACTTTTCAAGGTCCAAGGATCTTTGAACTATGAATCATAGTTCAAAGGTCCTTGGATCTAGAATTTCTTTCTAAATCAATCCAAGGACCTTTGAACTATGAATATTCATAATTTCAAGGTCCTCACCCTCGAAAAATTTTTCTACTAGTCAGTCTTTGCGCCGAGCAAAGGCAGACAGTAGGAACCACTCCGTGAGAAGACGAAAGTCTTCTCTCTCGGAGAAGTCAATACAAAGAATTTTGGTTCGAGACTATATGCTTGTCCGCCACCAACCTCCATGTGGGACAGGCTTTATGGAAACATTCTTTTCACTTCTGCGCATGACTAGTGACGCAATCCAAGTTCATAATTTCAAGGCCCCCGCCATCGAAATGTTTTTGTACTAGTCAGTCTGCGCAGTACAATGACAGACTGTAGCAACTCTTCCGTGAGAAGACACGCGTCGCCTCTATCGGAGAAGTAAAATACAAGGATCTTGTTCCAGACTATATGAATGTGCGCCGCCAACCTCCATGCAGGACAGGCTTTTTGGAAACACTCTTAATCTTTTCACTTCTGCGTATGACCAGTGACGCAATCCAAGTTCATAATTTCAAGGTCCTCTCCCCGTCGTTTTTTTTTTTCTTTTTGTACCAGTCAGTCTACGCCGTACAAAGGCAGACTGTAGGAACGTTCCAAGACACAGGTCTCCTCTCTCGGAAATCTAGAATAGAAAGTATCTTGTTCCAGACTATATGCATGTGCGCCGCCAACGTTCATGTGGGACAGGCTTTCTGGAAACAATCTTGACCTTTTCAATTGTGCGCATGACTAGGGACGTAATTCAAGTTTCACAAGTAAAATATGATTATATTGATAAATCCTGTTTGGGTAGGTAGAGAGGGGTTGGTGATTTAAGATTATGTCACAGGCTGAGTATTTCAAATGACCAAGAAATTAAAAAATTAATAAATGGAGATGTTTCAACATTGATCGTTTTTCCCTCTGTGTTGGCTAATTAGGTCATGAATAATTATTGAGTATTTGAAGTAATTCGAACTAATTGCGCGGACTTTGAAATCCCGTCAAGTCCTCATAGTTGGCTTTTAAATATTACATAAAGTACTATTATTATTATTGTTATTATTAGCTTTATTATTAGCTTTATTAGCTTTTTGTATATATGTATATCTTTTATAATAGTTTTATTTTAGCTTTTATATTGTAAATAACATAATTTTATAGTTTTTATCAATAAAGATTATTATTATTAAAAAAAAATATTATTATTATTATTTTTATTATTATTATTATTGTTGTTATTGTTATTATTATTATGTTATTTATCCCACAAACAGCAGCAGACGACTGGCAACCTTACGAACAAGAAATGTCCGCTGCAAATAAGGGAATTACCTTAAACATTTGAAGTATGGATATTTGCAGTGTACATATATCAACATCTAATGAGTTGTATTATAGGACGAACAAAAATATGTTCTTTTCTTTTCAAAATGCACTAGAAAACGTACATGTTTTGACTAGCACACGATCGGGGAAGCCATTCAATATCACGCGCAAAACCGGTTCACCGGTGTAATACGGCTTTCAGTAATAATAACTAGCTGATGCTCGTGAAAAAAGGGGAAATTTATTTTACTTAAAGTGTTCTCGGGGAAAAAATCACAATGGCCATATGGATGTGGGAAGGGGTTCATGATTTCCCCCTTCCATAAACTGCTAGATTTACATTACTAATAACCTCCCATCAGTATGAGTACCCCGTCCCACCATGCCGAAATAAATGAAGTGAGCCCAAAAGGATTTTTTTGCACTGGTCTCCCTGATTTTGGTGCGACAAAATCACGCGTGTGTCCGTCTCTCAAATCGGTCAAAGAACCCGTGAAAATCGAAAGCGCAATTTCACTTCGGAATTGTTTGTATGTTTATCATATCTCAGTGAGGGGAGAGAAGAAACAGGTCAAGTAAAAATGTTCTAAGGAATAATAATTTTTTTTAGTTTATCTTATTTATATTTTTTCGGCTTTATCCCTCGCTTAAAAAATAGCTTGAATTAGAACTTAGCCCAAAGTGAATCTTTTCCAACAAAAACATGCCCACTGGAGGGATTTCCTCCTTCTCTTCGGGATTGTGTCCTTCGTTTTGCGATAGAGCCGTCAGGATTTATACTTAGAGAATATTATTCATGGCGCGAACCGAGTTCGTTTTTAGTTTCTGTGGGAGATTTTCAACATGGCGGCGATGGCAGCTATGTCCCTCGCTTAAGAAATCGCTTGAATTAGAACTTTGCCCAAGGTGAATCTTTTCCAACAAAAACACGCCCACGGTCCAGAATTCCACCTTCCCTTCGGGTTTGCGAACTTCTTTTGGCGGCACAGCTTTAGGGCTAAGCGGAGCGAGTGCGGACACGATTTGGCTTACGGTATTAATATATAGATAATAATAACTTTATTGACATTTAAAACAACGCAATGCGTTCAATAAACATTTCAAGTATAAGTTAACAGTATAAAGTAATATCTTCATTCAAATTTGACCATGTATGGGAAAATGACGTCACACAGTCGTATAATGAATGTTGTTTCGCCGTATTTACAAACATGAGTGTGTGCGTGTTACTGTTGGTGTTCACCTCCAGAGACGTTTGATTTTTACCGAGTTACTTCGAACAAAAAGGCAATAATCTGAAAGAGAACTATATCCTCTGCTCCTCTGTACTATATCTGAAGGAGAACTATATCCTTTGCTCCGACGAAGGCCTAACGCTCGAAACGTCAGCAAAACACCATTTTTCCACGGCGTTTAACATAAATCTCAACCTTTGGTTGTTGTTGTTCATATATCCTCAATAGTTTTGCCAAGTATTAGATTGGTATCTTATATTGCAAGCGAGATATAAGCGAACAAATGTGCAAACTGTTTAAAGTAAAATGTATGGCCCGCCATGTTGGAGTCCCTCGAAAGGACTCCAACATGGCGACCAAATTACCAAATGTGCCGTAAGCCCACAATATGAGCTAACATTGTCTAAAATGTGATTTAGATTTACTTATTAAGCATGTTGACTTTCATCGAACGCTTCAAACGGGAAAACTACCTGAACATTGCGCGAAATTAATGCCTAAAGAAGCGTGACTTGTGTTGCGTGACAAATTACAGCGTCGATATCTGAGGGGCTAAAAACGGAAACCGATTTCATTTGATGAGAAGGGTCTTATTGCGGAGCTGTCACTGTTCTGAAAAGCACAGCTTCATAGAGTGAATAGCTTCAAAGTTAGGATGTTGATGACGTCATGTGAACACTCCCACATATACTGCAAGTTATGACGTCATACCTACATCGATGCGGCAACATATTGACGTCATCTAAGTAAAGTGACGTCATCTAAGTAAAATACGCGTCGCGTTCGGCTTAGTGCTAGACACGCGCGATTATGGTGTTATAATTAAACGTCTAGAATCGTATCTGTACCTGTATACCTATTTATTAATACGTAGTGGAATCGGAAGTATTAAAAAAATACAAACAGAAACAAGTTATTAAATACAATATTGTTTACGAAAAACGACACTCCAAGAGGTGTTATTTCACTGGTTCCCAAAGGCTTCAATTTGGATGATATTTTGGGAAAGATATCCATGTTGAAATCGCGCTCGCGTATTACAAACGCCGATTGTTTGACACCAGTTTATTTTCCTAATTGCACGAATTTTATTCAAAATCGAGCAATTTGGAGGAAACATCTCCCGTTCGTTTTATTTAGCAAATGCATTTTAATAAAAATTCGTTTGTTTTAAAATCATGACTTGAAATAGTCCAGTTTCGAATTATCTTCTCTGCCGCTGAATAGGCATCGACGGTGAATACCAGCGAGAAACTGATGAAGCTTGAAAGGAAACGATAGACAAACCTTTTTGGACTCGTTGGTATTGGCAACTTTCGGGTTTAAATCGAGGCTCCCAATGTATTTATGCGCCGTTGATGTCTATTCAGCGGTAGATTAGAGAATTCGAAACTGGACTATTCTATTCCTCTTTGCTCCGACGAAGGGCTAACGCTCGAAACGTCAGTAAAACACCATTTTTCCACGGCGTTCAACATAAATCTCAATCTTTGGTTGCTGTTGTTCTCTGACTGTTCTATGAAATGATTTCAGTCATTGTACAATAATCTGACAATTGAACTTCGTGTCGTGCAATTTGGTCTGAAGATACTTTCAAATCACAACACGTTTGATTTCAGACCAAATTAAACGACACGGACTTAGGTTCAATTACCATTATTACAATTCTTCTTTCTTCATATCTTAATGCTATTTAATATTTAGATTTTGTCATAGTACTTGTCAATCATCATTCAAAAGCCAGACATCGTGAAAATCTTTTATTAGCGAGAGACTAAAATTATATTAAAATCGGTTGTTCTAGTTGGAGTGTGCGTGCTTGTGGTATCTTTAACTGTCTCTATGGTTTTATATCAAATTCAAGAACCCAACAAGACAACAAGTGCGACACTTGTATATCATGAGTATATTTTCCTACAAGGAACAGTGTGTCAATTAGACTACATTTCGAGTTTTCTATTAAAAAAGAACGAGTATTCCTATTGTTTTAGTAGAAACCCACTAGCTAACCTCCCGGGCTGTTGCTAAAATATTAAAATTAAGCTTTTTTTTATCAAAGGTTTATGATAGCTTTTTCGCTACTCTGTCTATCACTGACCTAATAAACTTTGAGTAGAAGGTAATCGCATTACATAATTCGTAAATGCACGCGTTCTACAAACTGTAGATCCGACAAAACGGGGTACAATATATTAGGCCATCCCTTTACGAAGCCAGGAGCTGTTCCTTTCCTGACTATTTTACATTTGAAAAAGGCGCGGAAGAACAGCATGCAGCGCCCTTTTAATTTGCCTCAAATATATTTTTTTGAAGCAATTTCTGAAATAAGAACTGTTGAGAAAACTATTGCACTTCTAACTGCCAGTGTAGAGAAACCGTATTTCGAAGTTTGGAGAATTTCGAGGTTCGGGGACACAGCTTTAAGAGCTTCGTGCAAATGTATGAAGTTTTTCCAGGGCCTTGCTTTCTTATGTTACTTTCCTGCATGATCGCTAGATATTAAAAGCTGTCGCGTTTTCTATCATCTTAGACCAAAAGACGAAAAAAATACACAAGTCCTTGGAATTTCTGGAAACATATGATGTTTTCTTCCAGGGCCTCGCTTCCTGAGATGTATTTTCCGGCATCGCTAGATATTAAAATCTGACGTGCTTTCTATGTTAGGCCAAGCGGCGATACAATATTGGGATTTTTGCATTTATATGAAGTCAGTTTTTTTCCAGCGCTTTCTTCCTGGGATGTCTTTTCCTGCATCGCTTGATCTAAACATCTGACGCGTTTTCTATGTTACACCGAGCGACGATACAACATACAGTTGCTTGGACATTCAAAGACAGACCTCGTCAGTTAAATTGGCTAGTCATGACGAGTCGCTTCCTATGTGCTTTTTCATGTGAGATGGCACGGAGCAATGTCCTTATGATGTTATCGACTCCCTGCGTTGGGGATAGGAAATGTGTTTGCATAGCTCGAGCGCTGTGAAGCTTTTCTCATTTCAAGCGTAAATAATTCTTAATTATACTCGGCTCGCGTATTGTTTTGCAAAACAGAGGACTAAGTGAAGTGTACATAAACTAAAATTGGAATTGAATGTCGATTAAAAGAGGAAAAGAAGACAATCTAAGAGAATGTAGGAAGTTCTAAGCTTTCAAAACGCTCTATGGAGATTACAAATACATCTTTGAACCTATTCTCATGATTTACTTTTCAAACGTGTTTAAAATATCCCATCCTCACCAAAAGGTATATTTCCATTTCTCTCTCTTCCCAATTCCTAACATTAATGAACGCGTTTGATAAACGCTTCATTAAAGATCTTGAGTAATCTAAATTGCCTTCTCTCTTAATGAAGAGAGAGAAGTTTTTGTAATCATTGAATTTAGAGAGCAATTTGATGACGGAATATTATTTCGTGAACGTTCTTTTTAGTTTACCTTGCTTGTCAATAATCAATAGTACTTTCACTAAGGCGCTTACATGTCGTATCTCGTTTGTGGGTTATTTACGAAACCAGAGCTGTAAATGTGTTAATATCACTTATTTGAATTCGAGACACGAAGGCGCGGAAATTTGTGCACTTGTACGAAGATTGCATGTTATGTTTTAACACGTCTACAAATATGGCACTCCTTGGGCAAACTAACCTCTATCACCCGGCGAAATTTCTTATTGATTTAGGAAAAAACAAACGGTAGATTTACAATACTAAAACATGAAATGAAAAGCAATCTATCTCCACTAAATCAAAATGTGCTTGAAGATTTTAAAACGAATTCTATTAAACCATCAGTACCCATTGCCTTAGGTGGTTAAGTATTGCTTTCGCTTTTTTTTTCAGTTAGATCTAGTATCGTCTACTTACGGCACGCACGATGTCCAAGCAATGTCCGAGTTAAACCCGCCAAAAATAGTTTTAGCCCTGAGTCGCTGGTGTAGTGCAGTCATGAAGTACAGTTTAGTGTTTCTACAAACAGATCTTATCTAGAAATTGAGTTTGCATGACAATATAATTCCCCGAGTTTCGATGATTGAGATTTCTATTCGGCGTCGAGGTTCTCTTAGTTCTCGGTTGTCATTTTTCTGATCGCCTGGATAGAGAATGTGACAAAAGCAAACGGAAAAACTGGAGAAAATCAGGAGAGAAAGCCCTTAACACTAAAATGATCGATCAATAGAAGAGATCATTGTCTCGATTGGTTTGTGAGATGAACAAAAAGTGCACTAAAATAATAATGTTGTTAACAGCTAACAAAGTACAAATTATTGATAGAATTCTTTCCCTGAAGCTTGATTACACCATAAAATGTCTCTTCACTTACCAGGAGTCGAAAGAGTAGAATAAGATCGCCATGTGAGCTCAGTGTAAGTCTGTGACTATTATTATGCAGTAAATCCTCATTAAAATCTCCCAAACTAAAAACTCCGCCGATCCTCCAATTGCTACCTGGCGGCTAATTCAACTCAATATGGGGATACTTCCTGCAAGTCTGCGATTACTTGGAAATTTAACTCGAGCAATAACTAAAATGATATTAGATTTGCGAAAAGGAAGGAGTTTCTGCCTCTGTTGAAGCCGCTGCGGAATTGAGCCGCGGACGTGTGCGTTACATATAACTGTATTCCTGGGTATAATAACGTCAATTATCTTCTAACACCTGCTGGCGCTGCGCCAGCCAATTTATTTACTGTACATAAGCTAGTGAACTCCTGACATTTACAGGGTGTTATCTTAAAAGCCTCTTACAACTGCAGTTACTATAATTTGGAAAGGGTAATTTCAAGTTGTTAGAAATAGAAGTGTCTCCAGGGATTAGTTATCAAGGTCTAAGCCAAGCAACGAATGAATTCTAGAGGATTTCGTTTGAGATCTTTTAATAGGATTTGAATAAAAGATTTCTATTTTTTCAAATGTCTTCTTTGTTCATGTCAAAATTGAGTTTTAATGGTTGATTTTATTGATAATTGGGCGAACAACAGCACGTACCTGAACAATGCAAACCCGTGGTACTTAATGAAACGATTTTTAGAACCAGAGCTTTTTAGAAGCTGTTTTTGAGAACTCGGTATGTATATCAGGATTCAGTTTGGTTATAAATAAGTCTTTAATATAATAAGTGAGCGTGATTGACTACTCGTAAGTCATTTAGCGAAACGTAATTCCTCTAGTAAGTATTTTGGTTATTTGCATGATTTGCAGTGATCTTTGAGAACTAGGTTTGCTGTAGATATCGACCCTACTCAGAATGAACAAACACTACATTTGGGATAGAATGCGAAATGTGTCAGCAGATCGCTGCTCTAAATTGAAAAGTTCAATTTGTAGGATAAAATGATTAGATTTTCGCATTTCCGTTGTACCACTATTTTGAGTTGATCTTTGCTGGGGACATCAGTTAGCCAATGTTGAAGGTCTTGCCGCTTTACAATGAAATGACAAAAGGTTCGGAAATTGTGCCGGAACAACGTTTACAGTACAACTTCACGCTAAATTTGAACTGATAAGTTTTTGACGTTATTTGTATTGCAGGAGATTCGGCCATTCCCTTTGGCGATCTTCAAACTGCCATCCAGTGATAAAGGGATAAAACGTAATCACTAGAATATATAAAAGAATTCCAAAAAAATCCATACTATTAAAAAACAATGCTCGTTATTTTCCACAATTTGCAAAAAGAAAGCAGGCAAAATTAGAAAAAGTGGCCAAACTTTTAAAAAAGTGGCCAAAATTAAGAAAACATCACTTTAAAAAAATGGTCACATTAAAAAACTGGCCAAAATTAAAAAAAGTGCCCAAAATTAGCAAAAAGCGACAAGCTGTGGTAAGTTCAGGATTTGCCAAAGTGAAATTTCAGCAAATTGCCATCAGCAGAAATAGACCAGGGTTCCGAATTAATTAAAACTCCTAGAGTTTCTAACTCCGATATGCTCATGCTCCATTCTATGCCCCTTCATTGGGCGGCAACACTAGTCGTAATTAGAAGCTGAAATATAGCTAACCTCTATTGATCAGACTGTATTGATTAAATCCATTTATTATATAAACTATTATAGTGTTTTATCACGATTTCGGCCACTGAGAAATGTTGTAATTCGCCCGTGTGAAAAATTACGATAATGTTCACTATCGCGAAATTCATCAAATCGAAAATTTTTGCACAAAAGTTTATATAATAAACAGAATAATAAATGGGCGCTTGGAGATCGCTGTGATATATCAAAATTTGAACACTCGAAGATAATTCCATATCCTCGCGCGCCCATGTATTATTCTCTATTTCTATCTACATATGAATCCATAAGAACTGACTGTTGTGTAGAAAATGTTCTGTAAGGGACGATTAATAATTGTTTGCACTTCTCAGACCTGATAAACCATTTGAATACTATTTCAAGTTAGAACTACTAGAAACCAAGTTCGAAGATGGTTGTTTTGTTGCTACCAGTAAAACCACTATTTAAAACCACTGTTTCTACAATCTCATCATCGGCATAGCTACAGCTGATGCCCGGGGCGGGGAAACTCCCCATATCAGCCGGGTAGAGGTGCTCGTCGTATCTTTTAGGGGTTAAAATTCAAGTTTAAGGTATCTTTTAGGGTATGGAATGAAAAAACCGTAATTTGTTTAGAAGGTGGTATATTGTAGGGTGCTTGTGTGCGAGACGATAAGGTGCCACGCTGGGGCCAACCACCCCCCAAAATGCGTCATTCAAACTTTGACTCAACATGACTTTCCATCCTCTGAGGCTATTTTGACCAAATTTGGTAGATAGGATAACATTACGATGACAAATATTTTCCATTACTTTTGACGTCACTATGATGCTTTGTGACGTCACCAGAGATTGCGCAATCGTTTGATCATTTTTAAGAATTGGAATATGCACTATTTCTGTAATGGCGATGATACACCTTAGCAAGAGATGTTGAAAACCGAAAACCGTTTGTTGATAGCATAAAAAATAGCTGAGGTCTAGCATTTCAAAGAATGACCCCCTCCCCTCCCCTACTTTTTTTGTTACAGTAGCAAATGTATGGGAAACAAACTCACTGGTAACTTTTTTTAGTTTTTAGTCAATTGAACCGATTTCTGTTGTTAAGTGTCAAGCAAAATGGTATCTAAAATCGTATGATTTTGAAATTTTGAATTTCGTCCTTAGAGCGAAGATATAAAGCATTGTTATATTGTGACGTATATTCTATTACGTCATGAGTATACATCTTTTGGATTTTAAACACAGAAAATAAATGATCGAAAGTGGAAATGTGTGCAATTATTTTGTAGTCAACTAATATAACCTATAACTAAGATATTTGTATGTGGAATGATGTTACCGTGCAATAATTAATTATTTTGTAAACTTTTTCAACCGTAAGGTAGATCCAACCTTATACAAATCATGAAAAATCATAACTCAGCTAATATAAATCCTGAAAGCAAACGGTTTTCGACGTTTAGCTTTTCTTGTTGAAATCTATCATTGCCGCTACAAAAAACAAGCAGATTCAACATTACGAAAAATGGTCCAATAAATACGTTAACGCCAGTGACGTCACAATCACCATGGTGACCACTCAATACATGGAAAATGTTTGTCTTCATAATGTCATCCAATGTACGAAGTTTAGTAAAAATAGACACAAGGGTAGAAAGTTATGGCGAGATTTAATTTTTGGTCACTTTTAATGACACATTTAGGGGGGTGGTTGGCCCCAGCGTGTGCGCTAAACTAGAATTTGCCCATCGTGCTAGTGCTCTGGAGATCAGTATGTAAATCATTATATATAATCGGGCAAATTTGGTTTGATTCGGCAAAATATCAGGCGAGTTTAATCGATCCGTGGTTCAACCAAAATACAGTCAAGCCAAAATACCCATGGCGAGACCAAGCGAGCTCTGATATTTTATTTCCGACGAACACCGGGATATGGGAGTCCCCCTTCCAAGGGAGCTGATGTTACAACTATAAATTTACTGTTATTTCTGACAGATTTGTGTCACATTGTTTCGGGATTCCTGCGTGGTTACATGCTGAATGTTGAGTAATATATCACACGAGACAGCGTGTTTCATCAAGATTTCCAAACACGGAAACGTGGGTTGAAAAAAAAGCGAAGCAAAGCGAGCTTTGATACAGCTTCTATTACAAATTGTTTATAGATAAAGTCGGCGATGCTTCGCGCTGTTTATTTTTCAAATGCTGCTTTGTGTTTGGAGTTTGGGCTATTCTGTTCCGCAAGTTTCAAACAAGCTAAGCCAATCATGTCCTTCTTATTTCGTCTAAAAATGGTCGACTGGCTTTTTCTCGCGACGAAAACCCAATTGACTGCACTAGACGAAAAAGGCAATGATCTGATTGGCTTAGATTGTTTGACTGACGAAACAGTACAGAGGGGTTAAAGACTGTAATTTGATGTAAACTATTTACCAACGCAAGTATTCCTGTGAGGGTACGTATCTCCTGGTTTTGACGCAATCTGTTTGCCAATTCACATTTCCCCTTAAAACATCTTGATACTACTGCTCCCAGAATCCTCTTCAAATTCGTTTTGTTATTCAAAAGTTTGAGCTCCCTTGGGAGCTGCAAGATAATGGTGTTAATGAGGCAAACAAAACGATCGAAAAGGATTCTGGTGGTAGTAGTATCAAGTGCAATAAAGGGACTTGAGAATAACATGCAACTATTCCTGCCGCGAGGATACGCCTGGGTTATCTAAAGACTGTACTTTGACCGCAAACATTTACGTATCGTGTTTGGAAAGTCCTTAATACCGGATTATCCTTCTTTAGCAAGTAAGGAAGTATTTAGACAGTTTAACGCCTGTGGTTTGGAAAAGGCGTGGCGTAAATCCTAATTCCAAACAAGTAATGGTTTAATGACTGAATCGCTTAGATGGTTTTGACTGTCGAAACTGATAAAGCATAATCAAACCACGGTTTCAAATTCACAATGCGATATAACAACGGTTTAGCTATAATGTCGAGAAAAAGAAATAACCTCTGCAAAATAAATAAAAAAAACAAGTAAAGATCGAAACCCCTCCTTTGTTATTGCTTCTGTTCTATATTAGAAGACGTGTAAAAACCTCTAAATCAACATCTAAAAACAAAGTTTCAGATTTGATTTACCAAATTCAATCGAGAAAATTGCTTTATATTCTCTAAATCAGCCGATGGTAATGGATGCTTTCTCCGACTTGGTATGTTGCTATGCTGTCAAATGGCGGCTGACACAGGCTCTTTAATGAGTTTGAGAATTCTAGTTCACCTTGCTACCTGTAACACAGCGTACTAGTGCTATCCGGTCCACCCAGTGCCGCTCTGTTTTATCAATTGTTTCTGTATTCATTATAATAAATAGGATCCGACAAACAACAGAACGATCAAGTATGTCCTACTGTGTTGATAACGAGATCGGTCCGTAGCTGGAGTATTGGGAGTATTGTGGGGGTATTATTATTCATTCAACATATTTTCCCGCTTCTGATTAGTTGAGCACTACCGGCGAATTATTGATGAAGCGACTTATCCCATTGATGACGTCAAAGATTGGATAAGTTGAAAAATTATTGCACGCGTGATGTCGCACACTTGTAGGCAGGCTGGCAAAAACGCCTGCTAGAAGTAAAGCGGGGAAATTCATTTTTAATGAATAACAATAAAACAATTCAAATTTTGAATGAATAATAACTATTAAATAATTCAGCTTTCGTATGATGTGGAGAATTGGGCCTCGTTGAATAACACCCCGAGGTCTGAATAATTCTCCGCATCATACTCAGCGGAATTGATTAATTGCTTAATGTCCGGAACCAAGTGTCGCAGATCTTTTTTCGTTACTTCCAATCTTTAAACTCATGATGAAGCAAGCATGATCATGTCATTTTTCAGTCATCTTGGCATTTTGGGGGCTGAAACATCCAACGATGCGTCATGCAGTTGCCTGCTCTTGTGATCCGCATTGAAATATTTTCTCGCGTGGTTCTTCTTGCGCCAAATACAACGACATTTCAACTTAGCCTTAGACTTGTATAAGCCATGTTCAAACGCCATGAATTGTTTGTTTTATGAGAAAGCAAAGGCGGCGGAAAATATAGTGCCTCGCCTGCAGTCCCTTTTTTGGCGAACGTCCGTAAATAAAAAAACGCCTATAAGAACCTGGATTTTAAGAACCTGTTAGGCTCGATGTTAGGCAAAGATTGCCCATACAAATCCTCATAAATAAGAACCTGTTTTAGGCTAAAATTCTAGGTTCTTATACGTGGGTTTTACTGTTGCTGTACTCTTGTTCAGTTCCTGCAGTTCCTATTTAATCTCATATTAAATGCTATAGTCAGCGGCACCCAGCGATACCGTAATAACGTAAAACAGCTCAGAATATCATTATAAGTCGTTGCTGGGCTTACAGATGACTGTAAACCGGGTATTTTTAATCGCTACAAATTTTATATCTGTTCGGATTTCGTAGCCTTGCGAAAAACTCTATCCGAAAATTCTAGGTGACCTTTTTAACGGCAAAAATCCCCCCAAAATTAGTAAAATTTAACCATTTGTGCAATTCGAAAAATCCAGGGATCTTATAATCATACGGAAGTTAAAGCTTGAAATTCTGAAGCGAAATTTTCGGCTCTCATTGCACCATCCGAACAGATATTTTACCGAAAATAATAGTTCGGTGCTCCAGCTATATCCAAGATTAACTATTCTGCAGGCTTGCTCATATCATGTCATATTAAATGCTATATCTAGGTTTAACTATTACGTACCGTTGTTCGCAGATTCTGGCTTGTGACGAAGATCTCTTCCTTGAGCGAAATGTTTGAATTCCTTGTGACCAGATGGCGAAAGGGCAATACAAGGTCAAACGACTCCTCGTGTCACTTGGTGAGTCAGCGATTGCGGAGGTAGATCGAAGTTAACCTATGGGGGTACGTATTGCATGTTAGTTGATGCAAACTAAATTACCAATGCTAGTTATCCTGTGGAGGTGAGGGTGTATATGTATCGCCTGTTAGTTGATGCAATAACTTATCCTGATTTGAGGATACGCCCGGGGGATCTAATGACTGTACTTTGACGCAATCTATTTACCTATGCAAGTATTCCTGTGAGGGTGCGTATCGCCTGTTAGTTGACGCAGTCTATTTACCATAGAAGTTGTCCTGCAGTGAGTACGCCTGGGCAGGGGGATCTAAAGACTGTACTTTGACGCAATCTATTTACCGATGCAAGTATTCCAGTGAGGGTACGTATCTCCTGTTAGTTGACGCAAACTTTTTGCCAAACTATTTGCCAATAGAAGCTGTCCTGCAGTTATGATACGCCCGACCAGGGGACTATTTTTACGCAAACATTTACTAATCTGCTAATCGTGTCTGGAAATTAGAAGTCCTTAATACCGGAATTTCCTTCTTTAGCAAGTTAGGAAGTATTTAGAAACTTAAACGCCCTGCCGTGTGGTTTGGAAAAGGCGTGGTGTAAATCCTAATTCCAAACAAATAGCTCATTTCCGTATGCGATCGGATGCGTACACAGAAAGGAACATATTGCAGGATTGGGATTTTTTAATTCCAATATTTCTTTGACAGGTTGCAGTGTAATCACTCAGGTAGTCTATCTAACTATTAAATCATTCACTTAAAAGCCTTCGACACATTATATGATGCTTAGGATTGCAACATATGTCAGTTTTGTGCATACGGAAAGCCTGGGGCTGATTCAGCGAGAGACGAGGTTGATAAAAGGTTAATGAATTCCTTTATTTGCCAACAATGTGCAAAAGAACTTGAACCCGTAATGAAGTGGGAGCAATTTAAAGAGATGCCGGAGGATTTCTAATCATGCCTCCAAGCAATAGCTTGGGCCGATACTTGCCAGATGCGAAGACCTGATATAGATGACTTTATTTGAACGAATTCTCAGCAATAACATGACCTCAAGATTTCATTATCCAAGAAAGGCATGTAATGTTAATCAAGTTTCCGCTCCACCCCACTAAAAAATGTCTAGTTTTTGCAGTTTTAATACTGCACTGGATAGAGAAAACAAACTGAAAAAAGAAAATGATTAAGGTATGAACAGCTTTCAATGATCATCGTCGCAGAATGCACTAAACTCTCTTGCGGTTATTATGCTGCCAATTCTAATTTGGGGTTCCTATAGAATCGCGCTATATTGTCGTTTTGGCGCACAAAGGTCTCGCAGGCGCAAGGTACGAAGTGTATTATTACGCGCAAGTCTTCTTACGCCGATCAACGCCACCTTGGCCGCATTAAGCCTCACTCGAAATTAGCTCAGCTCATTGACTAGAAGTGTCAAAGAATTCGCGCTTTCGTGGCTCCAGTTGTCGTTACGTAAATGCGAAGTTCCCTGATAGCAGGGGTCTCTCAAGGCGAGAGAGAGAGTAAATGAGAGACTTCTGCTTGCGGCGAAAATGCGAAGTTCACATAAACAATTTTTCAATCAGAGCATTAGAAAGCAATGCTAACAGCTTATAAAACTATCGCGGAAGACTTTACATATTTTTCTGAGCATTCATGAATATCAAACGTCGAGGTTAAGGATCGAAAATCAGTTTGAATTCATATGAGGCTAAAGAAACTGCTAGAGAAAGGATACGATAATATGGATGACCATATGTTTAAACACCTGGGTTGTGATATTGACGTGAAGGGAATAAAACGAATGAAACACCGATTAATCAATACTTTACCTACTTGATTCTTTAGCACTACAGAAACACGCCTGTGGGATTTTTCCTTGAAGGCTAGCGGCGGCGTGAGTGTTGGTGCTCGAATTTCTCGGTTATCTTTTGCTAAACTTTTCATTACACACGCTATCTCAGTCAATTCATCAGACATGTCATGTCAGGGTCTCTTCGCGTGGGTTTTATTAAAACAAACTTGCGAAAATGAATCAACAAGATAACGAAATAAAACTGAATCAATGTGAGATTAAATTGCTATCACGCGCGGCGCGAAGTGAAGTGCAGTGAAATGAAGAAAGTGGTCAACGCCGTGCTTTAATAAAAAGACCAACTTCATTTAGCTTCCAGATTTGGGAATAACAGCGTGTTATGGTCGGATATGACATGGCATTTTACCTCATAATAGTACGTATTCAGCTTTTATCTAGTCATGCGGTTATTGTGGAGTATCCAAGGTTCAAGGATTAGTGATTAGCAGGTCATATAACCATGCATTGTGCTTATGGTTATTATTGTCGGTGACTTTAATGGTGATTTTTTTACAAGATACACATCAAATTGCCCATCCGTGTGATAACTGTAAGTCTGCATAACACAGCTGAGTTTATTTTTCATTTTTTCACTTCTATGAATTAAGGTATGGGGAAAGCCCGGGGGGAGAGGTTTCCCATGTAAGAGTGATAGGGGTGCTCGTCGGGACATCGGAAAATATACCCTAAAAAATACCAGGACATAAAAATCCAACCCCTAAAAAATACCTTATAAACAAAATGACGGCCCTAAAAAATACCAACAATAAACCTTTTTTGTTATTGTTTATTGTTTCTCATCTCAAAACAAGCTATTTTTAGAGCTATAAATGAACAAGGACCAAGAAAGAAAACGTTTTACTTGGCTTGGGACCCTTTCATTCATTTGCGTACCCCTAAAAAATACCATTTATTAGTGAAAGCCACAATTTTTCTCCGATACCCCTAAAAAATACCTAAAAGTCGATTTTGACCCCTAAGAAATACGACGAGCACCCCTATCAGGTCGACATGTGAAGAAACACACCCCCCCCCCCCCCCCCCCCCCCCCCCCCCCCCCCCAGGGGGGAGGTTCAAGGGGTCGTTCGGCAAAATTATTGTCATTCTGTCTGCTTTTAAGCCAGGCACGTGTATTATATATATCATTTTAAAGATTTTAAAGAGAAGAAAACAAATAAAATATTTAATAACTGTTAATTAATAATTAATAAAATCAATAATTATTTGTCAAAAACTGATTTTCTCGTTTGGCTAAGTTCTAGTTCGTCAAAATTAAATAGAACCACCTAGTTTTGTATCATCGTTAGTGTCCCAAAAGTGGGCTACACAAGTGTGCCAGCGATTTTCAAAATGTTTCTTTGTTCCAGTTTTATGACGATTTTTTCTTTCAGTCCGAGCTTTTTCTGTTACTATCTAACTTCAAAACGCAAAAATCCTAAATATTGAACATACAAAAAATCGCTGCACGCTTTTGGAGTCCACCTTAGTGTCATTCATTGATCAAAATTGTCTGTTCTTTTTAATTGTGGACGGATCGACTAGAACTTTACCGACATGAGAAAATCAGTTTCTGACAAAAATATTGATTTTAGTAATTATTAATTAATAGTTTAAAGTAAAAGTAAAGTAAAGTAACCGTGCTTATATAGCGCTTTAGTCCTCGCGGCTCAAAGCGCTTTACATTAACGGATAACTCATCCTATAGAAACCAGTTTATTTTTGTTTTCTACTCTTCAAAAGCTTTAAAATAATATATAATATATATATACGTACCCTAAAAGCAAGCAAAATGACAACAATTTTGCCAAAGGATCCCTTTGGCCTTTCTCCATACCTTAAAGTTTTTTGTTTAAATTCTTTTCTGTTTAATGTGTTTATGATTGCAAGGTTTGAATTATTGAAATTCCTATTACCAGTCTACTACGCCTTTTTTGAGTTATCAAGCTTTAAGATAATTAACAGTTTCCGTTCAATCAAGGAGGTTTTATTTCAGATTCAATGGTGAGAGTGGTTGCCGGTTTCAAATTAGAACGATGTTTCAGTTATAAAGGAGCGATGTCAATGTCGATGTTTTGAGTGGTTTGAGGCATATTTGCATTTCGTATGACGTAATCAGTGACGTCATATTACGCGACTTTGATATTAGATAGCTATAACCTAAATACTAATTTTGTCAAGTTTGTTTGCTATTGGAGGTTTGTTTCCGGAGATATGATTTTTTCTTTCTGGCGTCTTCCCATAACTGTTTGCGAGCGGCACGTGAAAGCAAGGTCAGGGGTCGAAGCGTGCGCAGTGATCTTGATGGCTCCGGGGCGCAATCAGCCTCTTTCTTACCTGCTAACAGATGTTTCGTTTTATCAATCTTTTATTAGTTAACAAAGTATTCGCATCTGGAATTTCGCGCAAATCAAAACAACCACGCGAAATACCAGACACGCAAAACTTTTTCTAGTAAACCTACGAGGCAAAGGGTGATCGAGACATGACGTCTGAGATTGCTTGATCATAGGCAGTGCAAGGAACAATCACAAGAAATGTGCTTCTTTGTCTTGTCGCAACGTTGAACGTATACTTGCGTCGCGTCACCATGGTGATCGCGTGCGCTTTTCGTATATATATTCCCTTGCACTGCCTCGATCCCCGAGGGGAGGATTTCTCAGTTTTGTCACCAAATCCAAGATGGCGGCCGCGCGAAAGCAAATTCGGGTTTCTCGACCTAAAAACTACTCTCCAACGCCTTCTAAACCTGTTTTAACGCCAAGGCTTAGAAAATGATAGAATAATATTAAATAATGCTTACGTTTAATAGAAGTATAATATAAAGGGTTTCCACTGGTCCTTGAAAACCTGGAAAGTCATGGATTTTGGAAATGTTCTTTTCCAGGCATGGAAAGTCCTGGATTTTTTACAAAAGTCCATCAAAGTCGTTAAAAGTCATGCCAAATATTTTCCTGAAGAAATATGTTGGGTTTGTTTCATGTAAAATTTTGAACTAAAGGATATCCATGTTGCTCTTATCGTGCGCAAAAACCCGCATTTTTCATCACGAAAGGTCATTAATTTTCGAAACGTCCTTGAAAAGGAATTTTGAAAGCCGGAAAACGTGGAAACCCTGGTATATAGAAGGTCTAGAATGCGCGACTTAACGCGACTGTTGCCACCCAGGAAGTGACTTCGCGATATGTTTCCGTTTCTCTTTGCGAGTGCGAGCATATTTGTCAACACTCTACGACCTCGGATTGAAGAACAAGGCCTCCGGCAAACTGAAATCCATGTTTGATGCACGGAACAAAAAAAGTTCATTTGCTCCCATTGTTCAGTGCACCAACATGGCCGCCGATCTTTTGTTATTTTATTCCCAAAGGAATGATTGCAAACCAAGAATTGTTTCGGATTGGAACGGCGCAACTCTGGTGCGACGTATGCCGTAGGCATAATTCCAGTTTGGTAAGGATCCGAGCAAGTAAGCTCTTTTAAGATCTCGGTCTACTCACTGGTAATTTACTCCATGAATTTGACCTTTCTCGGATTATCCTTCATTCTCTGAATGATCTCTTCGCGAACACCAATACATGAGCTGATTTTTTTGTTCTCATACCGAGTGACCGAGTGTCCTTAGAGAAAGCATCCACTGCCATAGGCTGATTTAGAGTGTGGTGCGATAGTTCCGATTGAATTCGGTCAATGAAGAATGTTGCTAGATTTGTTTTTTTCGAGATTTCTACACCCAATGCAACTCATCTAAACATCGAATGAAACACTCCAGGAGTGGCTAAAGAGGGCTTTTTAAAGAACCATTTAGTCGACCTTCTGGCGCGCTTGTGAGCGTTTTGATAGCTAATCGACTTACGTAATTACAAACTGTGTAAGGTGTTACACGGCGTCATAGTAACCCTAAAATACTACAAACGTACTGAAAGTACTCAACAGCTCAGTGAGATTACACGTTTTGTGCTACCACAGTACTTACAGAGAACGAAGGACGAGTAATTGGTGAAGAAAAGTTATTCGCAGCCCGGCAAATTGGCGGCGTAAGGTTTAGTTTCATTTCTATACTCCTTAATGACGAAGAAATCCGGTAAAGAGTGCCTAAGATGGCTTTGAATGGCTTCCTAATCAAACTTTAAATCTTATCGTGATTGGTCAACACAGATCTACACTATCACTGTAGCAGGCCCTGTCATTACAGTTAGTGAAGCAGTGCCACTAATAAATTCGAGATGTTTGACGGTAGGAAAGATACAAACAATCATTTAGGACCATTACAGGTGTATCAGAGATTCAATCTGCAGTCTCATCTATCTAAAGTAAAGCTTTATTATGTCGCTAAAAACCTTGTACACTTTGGCTTAAGATGAGGGAGGAAACATTCTGACATATTTTGGAATTCCAAATGTGACAAATGGCATACCAAAATGCACTTTGTAACAAAAAATGGTTATTATAAGGTGTCTATTGTTCGAAATCTTTTTAGACCGAGTGCAATAATGCTACACTAGGCAAAAGGTATATCCAGCAGATGGAGAAAATACATTACCTCGGGTTTTGTCACAATAAATGCAAAGATTTGCCTTTAAATAAACGTTGTAATAGCCCTAACGCCCTTAAGTAAACGGCAACAATTTTGCTGAGAAAATCCAAAGATTTGCTTTGAAATGAACACTGTAAGAACCCTAACGCCCTTAAGTAAACGGCAACAAATTTGCTGAGAATTTCCCACATGCTACAAGGAAGTGACACTCAACTTAAACGGCAATTTAAAAAAAAATTTGTAATAGATCTCTCCAACTCATACGAATTCAGGTCATTCTCTCAACTGGTCCTGCTATCAGTTTTTCCAGATATATCGCAATATAAAATAAACCCGTTCACGACTAAACATAATTGCAAGCAGGTTTTAAAAATCTCTCTTTTCATACTTTTTTCATTTAAAGTTGAAATTTTCAACTCAGCTGTTTATTAATATTGTTCTTCGTTTTGGCAGATTTTCAGTGTTAGGATATTAACATTTGTACTTTAATACAGAAGCATTTTTATTAATTACACCTTACTGGTGTTTTTCATCAAATAAAGTAAATCCTAAATGAAAAAATCCAACTTACTTGTGCATTATTCTCCAACAATGCAACTCCTGAGCAGACTCATTACTCCGGTTTGATTTCTTTAAAATTTTAAGAGGTCAACGCGAAGGACTTTTCGGCCTATCCAGAGTGACATAATTTTTTGGAGCCAAGTTAATAACTAAGTATTAGCCGTGTACGGTAAATACGATTGTGTTTATTGGCATCTATCTGATATAGGCTCCATACCTGCAATCTCTTACATATGTCCTTGGAAAATTGATTCTGAAGATATGAATACCTTAAACTACAATATTTGATCGGTTAGAAATTGTAACTTTTAAGCAGTATTATTTTTAGCGAAGAAACTAGAGCCGAGAGCTCGAAGTACACGACTTTCTAGCAATATTATATAGATCGTTTGACTGAGGAATCCATTTGGAGATTGAGCAATTTCAGGCTTTGGTGGAGAAAAATCTACTGTCAGGGTAATATTAGGGATCTATCTGGCCAAATTATGTTTGCATTTGTTTTCAATTTCTGTCCACTACCATTTCCCAGTGCTTTGTAAGAACTTCAAAATTCGTTTTAAGTGTTTGGTGTTATTAGAAATGGTTTCTTTTTACAATATATTCTAAAAACAGTTTCAAAGAAAAGTTTACATTACAATGCAAATGATCTTGGTACAAGATTTCTGTCAACTGCTCACTCGAACTGCTAGTGAATTCCTTCTTAATAATATGAAAACTGACAGAACAAAAAGGAACACAAAATGCCATATGTTTTCGTGGGTGGGATATTAAGACACTGTTGTGCAATTGAGTGACGGCTCGTGAAATTGTTTCGTAATCGACCTCTTTGTGGGCTATATATCAACTCACCTGGTTAAGGTCAGGTACTTTTAGTTACCCATTTTTCACCCTATTCCAGCTTTTCACACGCTATATAGATTTATTGTTTTAACGTTAAGTAAAAATCCTTCTCTTGGCTTTAGAAGTGCAGTTTGATTAGAAAAATATATCATAGGAAAGCTCCTCTGTGACAGAGAATTCGAAAAGAGTGAACATTATGACGGGAAGTTTGGCCTTTTTTTTCTTTTGTTTAACATATCAATAGCGAAACTTTACCTGTGAGTAAAACACACAACTTTATTATCTAAGTGTTTTCCAAAATTTCTACAAAATTGCAGTCCATGAAAAAACAGTTGTTTTAAATTAAAAATACAAGAAAATCGTGTCAGGCGTTTTCCTTTAACGACAATAGCCAACTGAACGTGCAATTAAAACATTTCATGTTATGCTTTAATTCTTTTTCAATATTTCTTCAGAGTTTTAGTTGAAAACAGAGTTATTTGGAATTTAAGTACCACAAAATCGTTTTCTGCGCTCAGTAAAGAACACCTAAAATACCGAGGATTGATTGGGATTTAACAGTTGTGTTTTACACGAAACAGCCCCGGTAGCATCTTGCTTAGCGCTCATTTTCCCTTAGTTTCGTGCTTGAGAGCGCAAGTAAATTGAATTAACGAAAAAATGTTCAAAAACACTGTAGTGTGCTACTCACCTACAAGAAATCCCTCTTGTAGCTGTTATTGCTTCGGGAACAATCTAACACTCGTTCATGTATGTTTAGTGAACATTTTACATGAACGGAATGCACCAATCAACATGTCTTGTACGTTAACACACTGACTGACAGAACCACACACAGAACAGCGAAATATGTAGATCTCTTAAATCAATACAACGCCTGAGCACTGCGCGCCCAATTAGGAATTCGGCTAGATCGTGGCGTCTGCTTAATTACGCAAGAGCGCTGAGCTCGGTTGTAAATTTCATAAAAGACGAATTTCATAGTTTATCCATGATTTGATCACTAATTGCTTCTTAGAGTCCAAAGCCTTGCTGTGCAACATGAAAACCAATTTACTTGAAAAAAGAATTAGAAAGAAGATTTACTATGATTTAACGTACAGTGTAATTGCACAATCGTCCGCCAATAACAAAGTTAAACCAAAGCTTGGATTTTAATGTTTGATAGCATCAAGCCAAAAGGTGTGAGTTTAAAAGCACCCCTTATTAGAAAGGTTGGTAGGAGTGAGTTTTGGTCTGCGTTAATTAGCGAGTTCCTGTGGACGTTTTTCACAAATCTGTGTGATGTTTTAATACGTGTCGATGGAAGAGGAAACCTGACTTATTTCCTCGCGTACAGTTAAATCTAGCTATGCTTATTTGACAGAGCATCTGCTTCGATTGCATTCTAGAAGATCAGATCAATTACATCAAATTTGCTCACAAAGCACCGAATATGTATGGATATAGATGGGACATGTCTTGCTTGTCCCTTTCTTGTTAAATATTAAAAATATTATTAACCATAGAGAGCCGGTGGGGAGGGGGGAGGGGGTGGTAAAGGTTAAAATGATAGGGATGACCGTCGGGAAGCCCAAATTTCAACCCCAGGAAATATGCATGGTCAGAAAAAAATCCCCCCTAAAAATTACTCCTCTGTCCTAAAATACCTTCTTCAGCGTACCTTTTACTTTAAAGAACCCCTACGAAATAGCGGATTTTCTTCATCGTAATCATCGTTCAGAAAACCCTTAATAATACTGGATCGCCGGTTTGAATCCCTAAAAAATACACGGTCATGCTTACCATCCGAATATAGGGAGTATATCACGATGGAAGATTTCTAAGATTTGCGCCAATTCAGACGGCAAACTTTGTGTATTTGAAATGTCCCCCGATCTCAAAAAGACACATTTCTTCACTTATAAGATGTAATTAGAATCCGTGAATATCTTGAATATCCAAGATCGTAATGAGCTCACATTTTCACCATAACATGTTGAAGCATTCTGAATTGTTATTTTACGTTAAAATTTTTATGCTTAGTCTTACCAGCACTTTAAGGGGCCGAAGAACCATGTTCTCTTAATAAGGATAAACTTCGATTTCATTTTGAAAATATAAATGTTTTTCGACATAATTAGCATTTTAAAATTCCAGACTCTATAAATTGTATGTTACCTACCCAAGGAGCAGGACGACCCTGTCTCGTGGCTATTTCACCGAAAAAAAACATAAAAAGCAAATCACCCTGTTTTTATCCAGAAAACGACAACGTTCCATTTTTCTTTTTTTTTTTTAACGCAGAGCTCAAGAGATTTTGTCTATCGTGTATAACACAGGGAGTTTCTGCAGAAACCCATCCATGGGAAAAGCTGACTTTCCCAAGGCACAGGCATAAACCGTATATTTTCTCATATGAAAATACTATATTTTTACATGGAAAATATCAGCCAATGTGGTTTCTTCCTCGTGGCCAAAAAAGCGCTTCCCTGGAGCATGGTGTTTCTTGTTTATGCACCTAATTAAAAAAAACGTTGCTTTGGTGTTTGGTCTTTGGTCTTGCAATTATAGCGCCAAACAAAGGTATTATTTGCTTCAGTGACCACGAAACAAAGGCGTTCAATGACAAACACCAATGACCAAAGCAACCTTTTCTGAATTAGTTGTATAATAAACAGAATAATACATGGCGCGCGGAGATATGGAATTTATCTTCTCGTGTTCACATTTGATATCTCACTCGTTCGCTGCGCTCACTCGTTCGATATCAATGTATGTGAACCGCACGAAGATAAATTCCATATCTCCACGCGCCCATGTATATTCTATATTTCCTAAAGTTAGTCAAGCTAGAGAGTTGAGGCGTAAAGAGTCAGAGAAGCTTAGAGAAGTGGTTTTCCTAAATAAAGGTATTTAAAACCATTACAAGAATCTTACGGACGAGGCAAAGGCTCGGGACGATCTTATTTATAGACATTTTAACTCAGATAACCACTTGGGTCTTTCGGATGTTATTGTCCAAGTTATTGATCAGGGTACTTCAGAGGTTGCTCTTAGAGATAGGGAGGCCCAATGGGCGTACCGTCTGAAGGCTATTACACCACGTGGCCTTAATGTAGATGATTTCTCAAACATGTAAACAACATGTCATTGTTGCTATGCGCGCTCCTTTTGTTTCTAGTTGTTATTGCGTGCGATAAGCGCGCGCGGTATCTTCACGCGTGTATATTTAACGGTTTCTGTAAACTTAATCAGTTGTCCTGATGAAGGCTTTTAAATAAAGCCGAAAATTTTGCACAGGAAGGTTTATTGTCATCTTTCAGTATTTAATGTTTAATCCTAAAGGTGTCAAGATATTTAGACGACCCTTCCATTCGAAAACGCGGCACCATACAAATAGAAAACAAAATATTAAATAGAAAAAGCATTCCTCATTCGTGTATTCAAACAATGTATTGTTTAATACATTACCAATAACAGCAGGGGCAGTTAATTATTATACATATGTAAATATTTTTCATCTCTTATATTGTTAGGACAGTCTGAGACGTCACATGCAGCTTGATGTTAATTAGCACTGAACTTGGTCATTACTAAAAAAAATACCTCAGCACAGCAAAGCTAAATCGTCGATATTGATTGTGTGTAGAAATGCGCGAGACGGACTGTCTCTGTTGCACCACGCGCGTGCGTGGTACAACACGGACTGAACTTTTGTTGCTATATGTCTACCTTCAGGAAATTGATTATTTTGTTAAATCGGTGTAACTTTTGTATTATAATTTCCTTGAAGTGTAATCTCTAGTAATCCACTATTCTAGCAGTCAAATATATTAGCAATCGGAGCGCGATTGGAAAAAGGCCGCCGATTAAATGTTAGTATATTTTTCCTGTGAAACAGGCGCGGGCCACCTTAACCTCAATATTTCGGCGAATATCCAAGACACTTGTTTATCCAAGACACTTGTTTCTCCGAGTCGTTCGTTACTTGCGTTACGAGTGTTACCGGACATTGTGTTACATGCCGCAAAGGCCTACGGGAAGGCCGTCCTTCCCTTGATGCATCGCTCGCCTTCAACAGAACAAGAGGCGCGCGACTGGGTCTGAGCCTGACTCTTGCTCCAATGATATTGCGTGACAACGAAATGTCAAACGTCACGCAAGCCTCACGCGAACTTTTATTCGAGAGCAAGGGCATACATTCTCCTTAATTTGTAAGAAAACGAGATTGCGAGACAATTCTCTAAAAATACGAGATTTCCAGAATCCCTAAAAATTTATCGAGATTCTGGATTTTTCGAAACCATTGGCCAGTCAGTTGACACCCCTATAATGGACGTTACTTTGGAATTGCTCTTTGAAGCACGGATACAATTTCCTTAGCAATGACCCCCAACGGCCAAAGACCAATTCTCAAATCAAACTTTTTTGAAGTAGGTATATAATCTAATACACTCTTCTTTTTTATAAGAACGTCTAATTTTCAGTTATTTTTGGAGCAGTTTGAGGCTGGAAATGTTCTTACGGATGTTCTTACATTTCAGTGACGTCGGAACCTGAAATATGATAGATCTTATAGAATGATGCATACAATGAAGTATTTAAGAGGGTTTATAAATTACAATATTGGAGGTCGTTATTATTAACAGAATTTGATTCTGGATTTTAGAACGCATCATTGAAAATAAATCTATTTTGCTCCTATCTGAGGCTCAGGCATGTTCTTAGCATGTTCTTAAAATTTGGCTAAATTTCAGGCTGAACGTTCTTATAAAAAAGGTTCTTATAAAAAAATGAGTGTATATTGATATCCTTAGCGTCTATCAGGAAAACGTCTGTGACTGGCTGATTTTTCCCGCCACTTTTGGTGCGCGTGCGTGGTGCAACACAGGAAGCCCGCAACGGAGTGCGCAGGAAGCCCATAATCTCAAGATTACGGAGTCTTTTCTCCATTTCTTTTTAGTGAGAAATTTTCGGTAAATATTAAAACTTTTTTTTAATACAAGGTGACGGGGCTATTTACTGGTAATGTTGTAATATTTTTTACTGAATGAATCCCAAAGGATCGTTTGGCACAAAAAAAGAGAGACATATCAAGAAAATCCCCTTAAAAATTGCCGACTTTCTTCAACTTCCTTATAAGGAAGTATCTGTATACCATATTTGGAATCCCAGTAAGTTTTTCACTATTTTTATTGACGTAGAATACTTCAAACTCAACCCGACTCAAATACACTTGAGAAAATATGTTATGTGCATTTTCCACTGTGTTTTTCACGGTCAGGAACCTGGAAACAAGTAGGCAAGACACCACAGGAAGCCCGCTCTATCTCTAGAAAGACGACAATGTTTTCTTGATATGAAAATCTAAAAGGGCGGGAAATAAGATATCAAGTTTAGTCCTGTCGAGACAGTTTGTTTGATAATGAAGCCCCGATATAGGCTCAACAGTGGACAATTACAAATTGCGACAGCTTGATAACACGCCACCTCCGGAGGCGACATTTAGTTATGCGCGCCCTCGGTCCATCGTACCCGCGGCGTTGCCCAAAAGCATAGCAACGCTTCATTAGCAACAAAAGACGGCTTTGTTTACTGGTAGACTTAGAGCGTCATTGGATTTTCAACCAATAAGAAGACAACTTCTAAAGAGGTTATAGCCACGATTTTAGCACAGTGACAAGAGGCAAGATGGCGCTGTCGAACACAAGCGATAGAACGGCGGAATTCCTTGGAGTATTCGCTCACCGCGCCGTGAAATTAAGGCCTCTAAATTCTCACTGTTATCCAGATGTCTAGTAATGGCATTCGTAAATTCAAATTTCCAAAATTTTCGGAGTTTTCCTGTTCTAGAGACTAATGGATCCGAAGACATGGATGTTTATGCTATCGACTGGCGTGGTAAGTTTTTCTCTTGTTTGCGTTTTACGAGCTACAACTTGATCCACATATTCGACCGTTAAATCGCTAATCCGCCATATTGAAAACAGTTAAAGCACAAGAAGGAGCTCGGTGTGATCCTCTCCTTTCCCTGTAGGATTTCCTTTAAGCTTAAATTATAGGTTTTTGGATGTTCACAGATCGCAGATCAACTCGAGCAAGCGAAAACCCTATATTTAACTTATGCTTATTGCAAATTTCGACTCTTCATCGAGTTTTCAGATTCAAGTCAGTTTAATTTACATTTCTTTCCCTCGCAGCCATCGACCTGATCTTTATGACTTTTATAAGCTTAATTATAATATATATCTCACTTGAGTTTCCAGCTCGGTCCCTGAAGTTTCTGCTTTCCTCTAAGGGTATTTTGCTCTTTATTCAGGAAAGACTCTAATGTTGTGTTCCTCAATATTTTTTTCAGACGTCGTACGTGATGCGGGATGTATGGTCGTGAACTACTGTATTGAGTTGTTTTAGCTCGTTGGCGAATGGACTCGTTATTTAGTTAATTGAGTGAAGCCGAGAGGAAACTCATTCCATGATGAAGTCAATAACATGATTTTCCAACATTCGAAACTTTGGAGGGAGGGTTTCACAGTTTTTGGCAATTTTGTATCGCATATGTATATAAAGTTAACAACGAATTTCGTAAATATATAAACTCCGGGGTTTCACTTGGAAAGCTAGCGCCAAGGCTGCAAATTCTGTAATAGTATTTTCTTTGATCTGGAGGTGAAACACTCTTTAGTTTAGAACTGGCTGATATACTCTGTTAAACAAATTTGTACGTGTATATGGAAATATAGTGAAACAAGCCTAGGCTAAAGTCCATAACATTCAGTAAAGGCTACAGTAATAATCTTTTTAATCCATTAAACACCAAATGTGTATAGCAAGTGGGGGCGGCACTGAAGAGGTGTAGGGGGGGGGGGGGGGGAGCATTAAAATTTCATACATAAACCACTGTAGGCATTTGCAAAATAGTAAAGAGTAGGTGGTACAAGTTATCTGCTTGAATAGGGAATTTTGGTTTGGAAATGTCCATGTGGTAGGTGTTACAGATAGTTTCGGGTTGCACATTTCACATACAAAAGTAGCATTGCTTAACAGACTCCAATGTCTGCTTTTATAGGGAGGGATTTAGAATTTCTAGCACCAGCTCCTTGCCAAAGGCATTGGTCAGTAGCTCCTTTTGCATTTCTGTGCCTCAGAACTTCTAAGCTCATTTACACTCACTGACTTGTAACAATGCCTTTGCAACATCTTGGGTGGGGTTAATGAGTGGGGAGCGTCTCTATAATTTATATTAATGGCTGCTTGACAAACGGAGTATGCGCGCTCTTTTTCGCTTTTAACGAAAATCTCTGCCCAACATTCTGCTGAGCTGAGGTTTTTTTCCTAAAATATTCAAGCAAATTTGAAAGTTCCTCTTTTTTGACTCGCTTATTTCAAACTTCTAGCCCCCGGCCCGACTGCAGCACGCATTTGTCTTTATTAGACGCCCTGAATCCCCCTCGCTTTGCCTTTTTTGGCTTCCGTCCCTTCTTTAACGGCATCTCCATGGCCCGCGTTGGGCAGTTCTTAATGTGTATTTGCCACAAACTTTGGGGTTTTCACACAAAGCACTGATTGCAGAAACGCCGCGCGGCGGGTGCATATATGTATCATGCTGTTCTCACTGTTTATGCTGTATTTTTGCTCTAGCATTTATTTGTGATCAATGCAAGCATAGCTAGACTTCGTAGCGCTCTTTTAGCTTCTTCAGGCGCTTTCCACAAACGCGGCAGAGGCCCTGAAGTATTTGAAAGTGATCTGCCTCCGACGCGCTTGCCATAAAAATATCACGTTGACTGCGATATTAAGTTGAGCTACGACTCGAACACATCTCAAACAAGAGAAAATCGGACCGCAGATTCGAAGAAACAAAGAGATATGGATTATGAAATCATTTCTCACTAGAGCAGGAAAACTCCGATAAGACTAAAATATCAAATCGAATTCTCGATTTATTTCGATGAAGCTTCCGCCATTACACAACAGTTCCTTTCATATGTTGCTTCAATATTCTTGTTCGATTGCGCGTCACTTCGGGTTTGATGAGTGACCTCAGTGCTTTGAACCTCGAGGAATTCAAATATGTCAATAGATTTTAAATATCTTTCAACACTTCTTTGTGAGACGCGATTTTATTCCCTAGCCTTGCGAGTGCTTCGTGACCCGCCGGTAGGCTATTAGCCATTAACCGGGCGGTTTAATCAGTAACCGGGGTCATATTACTAATCCAAGATGGCGGACTTAATGTCGCCTCAGGGGCAGTTTGAACGTGGCGTGATAAGATTTGAAAGATGGAGTTTCTCAGTTTGAGACAACGCCTAGTCGAGCGTTTGCTTTCCTGAAATAACACGTATGTCTTTTTGATATATTCTGTCCTCGCATAATTAAAGTAAAGTAAAGTTATTTATTTAACGTCGATAGCTCGTCGCACATTTTTACCTGCATGTTCTGTTTTTAGCCGCTATTTTCGGCGCGTTCTGGCTTTAAATGGGAATCAGACGTCTACGTTTTAGTTAATACACTACACTCTAATTGCATATTATTCTACTCACTTGTTCTTTTACATTTAGCTGTCAAACTGACAACGCGATGCCCTTTGGAAGCTTTTGAGGATATACCAACCCATAAAAAGGTTACTGCCGCTATAACACATACAATAACGCACAACACAGGGGCACCCAACTAGACAATACCGTAAAACAGCTCAGAATGCCATTATAAGTCGTTGCTGAGCATACAAATGACTGTAAACTGGGTATTTTTAATCCCTACAAATTTTATATCTGTTCGGATTTCGTAGCTGAAAGTTTGGTTTGCGAAAATTTTAGGGATTGAAATCAAGTCTTCCGAAAATGCTAGGGGAAAGACTCTATCCGAAAATTTTAGGTGACCTTTTTAACGGCAAAAATCCCCCCAAAATTAGTAAAATTTAACCTTTTTGTGCTATTCGAAAAATCCAGGGGAACTTATGATCTATATACGAAAGTTAAAGCTTGAAATTCTGAAGGAAAGTTTTAGCTCTCAGGCCCCCATCCGAACAGATATTTTACCGAAAATAATCGTTGGGTGCCCCTTACAACAAACCTTGAATAGTCTCTGGTATAAACTCCCAGCTTCTGTACTTCTTCGTAAGACCACTGGCGCGCTCCACTAAATGATTTATTCAAGCTCCAATTGAACTCCACATTAGGCTTAAGCTAATGAAACGTCCATGGTCTGTACTTTCCAACACAAAGCTCGCCTTCTTATTGACAATGTTCTACTCTTTGCTCTAATTACCAAAACAATTTCGTGTTAGTAATAACCACAGCTTCTAGTAGTAGAGTCTTTGAGGAGCCGTGGCTGTTTTAAATGCCGTTTTGATTATTTTGTGTGTATCACTTGTTTGCCTTTCGACTATTAGCTAATTGCACTGTGGACATTAACTTACGAAGTTAATTGACCAATGTTTTGAACACTATTGGGAAATTACCAAAGTATTGGGAACTCGTGTTTATATGACGGAACTGCAGAATGAATTTTCCCCAAAGTCATTTTAGTTTTACTACAACTGCCAACACTATAGAACAGATATATTTATTTTTTTGCGGAACTCTCGAATGGATTTTGGCCAACTCATTTTGTGTTTTCCTAGAACTATTTAGTTACCCAAAACTAGACCAGATATCATCTGGAGATATAACTGTTGCAAGTTTATTATTTTTCCGCGTTTTGTCGTTTTTTATCTGCGAATGAAAACATGTTAACTATATTTAACTTTATGAAAAAAAATGTGTTCCACCGAAATGTAAACATTACCACTTTTAGCAGAAATCTTTAATCTCGGGAGTCTCTAAAGACAATTAATAAGGTATTTTTTTCATATTTACATTTCACGTTGATAACAAGTGCGGTTGTCTCTGCGGTCGGCGGTATTCAAGTTTTGGTTTTTGTGTGCGGGAGTTACCATTTTATTCGAATAGCCTTCTATTATCGTCAAATGTTGACCGAACACGAGATTAATCGTATGATAACCCGCCGCAATATTGATGCTGAAATTCAATCACGTACTTAGAGCCCGTCATCTTTTGGCCAGCGGAAATATTTGAGGGCTATGGTATCGCACGGTTAGTACTCGTCCACTTTGACCAAAAGGACGTCCTATTGTCTCTGACACAATAGAACGACGTATAGATATATATATTGTGATGTTCCTCGTTCTATTGTTTCGCAGACAGTAGGTCGTCCTTTTGGTCAATGTGAACGCTTGAGATAGAGGCTTATCATTTGAGGGCCTTCGATGATTGGCTGGCTTTGAACGTTGGAATGATAACCTTGAATTCGAAAGAATCTGAGGATTTTGCTAAAGTCCAGTCTAGATCTACACTGTACAATTTTCGCATAAATCTGTCGGATGCGATCTGATCGCGTCATGCCTACGACATTACGTGGCTTTGATTTACACACGCACGTCTTTGACGCGACAACGCACCAACATCGCTAATTTAGGTGACCTCGTACCATATTTGGCCAAAAATCGTACGATTTTAAAACATGTTTCAAAACCAAAACGAGATTTCCGTAGGTGTGTTGTGGGTTTGCCTTTGACGCTACGATTCGAGTCGTTGATATGACGTCGCATCCGACAGGCTGCTTATTATACTAATTTGTAAGTAAAACATGACCAACTACCAATAATGCGCGAAAGTCGTGTAGTATAATCGATGTTGAAGCAAGAGTTTTTGATTGCCCTTGTGCGTCTTTACACCCAATACTAATCCGGTTTAGTAAACGAATAAGCGGAAGTAATTTCTCTTTCGGATATGCGTCATGCAATCTCATGAAGCGTGACGTGTTCCCTTGCGTGACGGTCAGTGTCAGTGACGGTGACTGTTTCCAGCTCTTTCATCTACTGCGTCTCTCTACCTCTCTGTCATCTGTCACTACACCTGCGATGTAAAAAAAAAGAAGAGCGAATTAGCAATGTCGCAATTTGTTTGATTGTTTGTTTATTATACAATAACTGCGCATTGACACTTTGTGTCAGCCACTCCTTTGTCATTGTTTACATTCGATATTAAAGACGAATTAATAACGTGTAGAAATATTTTTACTATCGTATGCATTGCTACGCGACCTCAAAATTCACTGTTGCGATTGGCGATTTTACGCAAGAAAATTTTAATATCAATTTTCTTGAACAGAAAGTTAATTCTAGGCAAGGAAGCCAAACGATAGGTTAAAACCATTTTGGTTGATTTTTGCAATCAATATCGACCCACTGAAGCAGCCGAATCCAGCGTTTTGGTTTGATTGACGGCTGAAAATCGCCAATCAAAACATTGAATGTTGAGGTCACGTAGCAATGCACACAGTGTGGCAATAAAAATCTTAAAACAAAGTTTCAGATCTGATTCACCAAATTCAATTGAGAACATTGCTCTATATTCTCTGAAATCAGCCGATGGAAATGGATGCTTTCTCCGACATAGTATGTTGCTATGCTGCCAAAATGGCGGCTGACACAGGCTCTTTAAAAAAAATTGAATAACATCGATATCCATAACATGTACTATGATAATTACAATACCGTACTAGATTGGAGTCGACGCGACAAACAAACGACGTTTGAAACAGGCCTAAGCAAATAAATAAATTGCTCTGAAGGCCAAGTGATATTTTCTTTTAGCCAGTGCTGACCAGACAGACAGACAGATAGAAAAACTTTATTAAAATGTCAAAACCGCCTAGCTAGGGAAAAACTCCCTTACTAATATGGGGACATAAAATAATAATGATAAAAATAAGTAAATGCTAATTACCCAGAATGAGCAGCGACCAAGTGCCCATTCAAGCTCAGCAGAGCAGGCAGTTACAAGCAGTCGCATGACGCATTTCGCCTTGTCTCAATTCAGTGGTAATGTTTCCACGCTCTTGCCAATCACTCTGTATACTTACCAGTAAATTTGTCGTACATGAAAGCCGAACGTAACACTCAAAAGCACTTACAGCCCATGCCGCTGTCACTTACAGCCCATGCCGCTGTTCGAAAACGAGGGTCGAAAACGGCACCTACAAAACCTGGATCACGGATCGTCGGATCGGATCGGATCATCGGATCGGATCATCGGATCGTCGGATCGGATCGTCGATGATCGATAGAAAACGTTGTATGACGTCACCGTTGTATGACGTCACCAATAACCGTTATTGATGACGTCATATAAACTGGAGTGATTTAATATCTCGACAAGGGAACATTTACCTGGAAACCAGAGGCTCGAGGTCCAAAGAATTAAAATTTTCGAGCGAAGCGAGAAAATTTTAGGCAAGGTCGAGCGCAGCGAGACTTTGCCACGAAGAAAGGGCAGAGTTTCAGCCTCTGGTCCCCAGGGTAGGGAACATTCTAACAGAAGTCCAGACTAGGGAAAGTTGTCTCCAAGCCAAGTGGCTACAAACGCCTGTCACGTGATATGATGTCATGTATAACAACCTTAAAACAAAAAACAACAACAGTGCCTGACATGATATTGGCAAACTTGGGGGGAGTTGTCTCCAAGCCCAAACTAAAATCTCCTCCAATTTTAGAACTTCTATTAGTCGTTAAACAACTTTTGATTGTTGTCAAGATATTTGATTTTCTAGGTTTTGACGACGTCATATCACATGATAGGGGGTTGTTCCCCTCAGCTTGGCCGACAGCTCTCCAAGTTTGAATGCTCCCTTGTGAGATATTAAATTTTCTAGTTTTAATGACATCATCGATGAAGATGTATCGAATTTTATATTGATTACTACATATAAGTGAAAATGATCCGATCCGATGATCCGATCCGATCCGATCCGATCCGATGATCCGATCCGATCCGACGATCCGTGATCCAGGTTTTGTAGGTGCCGGGTCGAAAACATCGGTTCTCGAACTAAAAGACGCTTGACAAGCATGCCCGCTCCGTCACACCATAGGTGATCCTTCGCCAAGTACCCTGCGAGAAGAGTTATTTCTGGCAAGTCTGTAAGCTTTTAATTATCGAGATATCCGCGTTTGTTGTTTTGATATCTCAACCTTTATATCCCGCCGGGTTGTGAGACACAATCCACCCGTTTAGTTTAAGTTTGCAGCCATTTAACACTTATTGGATGAGGTTGAGCGTGATAGTGAGATTTGGCAACGCCGAAGGTTTGTGTTATCTGCCGAAGCGAAGCTGAGGCGGATAACACTAACCCGAGGCGTTGTCTCACTATCATGCGAAAACCGAATTCAATAATTGTTTTATTATTCAGCAACCAAGAATTCTTACCTAGCTAAACGAAGTCAGCGATGAGGCCGTGCACGGCGACACGGTTTTTCAACTTCATCTTACGTCCATTTGTATTTTCCTTTTGTATTCAATTCAAATAGCCATAGTTGATGTTTAGATATCCTGAGCAATGATCTCTTGGCAAAAATCACAACAGATTCAACGAGAATATTCGCAAAACCGGCTTTCAATTCGGAAATGAAAACCAAGATGGCGGCCAAACCTATTGGCTTGCGTTATGACGTCATTAGAGTGCATCAATCCTAATGTCTGTAGTATGACGTCAGGCACTGCGCGCCAACAATGTTTCGCTGCGTACTCTTAGCCAATCAGAACCGAGATAGTGGCATGGCTGAATAATAATATGTTATAGTTGGAATCATAAATTATTTAGCTTGTATTGAAATCATTATTGCATTTCGAGTCATAAATTCAGTTAGTACATTTAGAGGGCCAGCCATTTTTACTGTTTGAAACTTCAATTCTTCACATTTCTTATAGAATTGAGTACACTTGCCAAGTATAATCTTCGAGATAGTTTCCTTGAAAAATTGCCGACTTTCTTCAACTAACTTATAAGGAAATAGTTGCATACCATATTTGGAAAACTTGTACGTTTTTCAGTGAGAAACTCAAATTCACTATGTGTATTTTCCGTGTTTTTCACGGCCAAGAAGCTGGAAACAAAGTAGACAAGACGCCACAGGTTGCCCACTCCATCTCTAGATAGACGAATGTTATCTTGATATTTCAAAGTTTTTAGCTTTGAATTTTTTTTGCGGGCTTCCTGTGTACCCACGCGGGCACCAAATTTTGGCGGGAAAAATCTGCTAATCAGAAATGTTCATTGCACAGACACAACGCAAGAAGCGAAAATATGTGGCATATATGTGACTTGCTAGACGGAAGTTTTCAGACTAAATACGGGTCTTCATAGTCTGGCTCCCACACACCGCTGCGATATGAGCTCGTATTCCCGTATGTAGAGTTTTGAGGTTCATGTTATTGTTTCGCCTACGCAAATAATTACTGTCATTGTTGATGATGAATAATTAATCTCCTAAAGACATCTTTTTGAGTCAATTGGAACATGCGGGCGCGCTGGTGTATAAAACCGATTCTTCTAAAGCTTTCAATAACCTTTAATTGCCGTTAAGGTTACTGAGTACCTTCGCGCACGTGTTCGAAAAAAAAATCATACACGTCCTTAGTTTAACCAAAACATATCAACCTATATATCGTTGGAAAGCTTATAGAATGGACTAGCGAACTATGGCAAAAAGAAATTTTTTTTCATAATTAGACATTTTTAAAGGTTTTACTAAAAATTCGGGTGTGAGATTTCCAAGAGCTAACGCTGTCGAACTGCTCGACCTCGACTCCCAAGTAACACATTGTTTCAACCCTTAAAGGTGTTTCTCAAAAACCGTGTCTGCGTTTTTTAAAATTTTGCTTTGTTCAAAAGTTATCGAACTTTTAAATTTGGAAGGTCAAATTTTGTAGAATTTTCACGCTCTAAAAATTTACAAAATTCATAACTTTTGAAGTAAACAAAATTTAAAAAATCGCAGACACGGTTTTTGAGGAACACCTTTAAGGATTAAAACAATATGTTACTTGGGAGTCATGGTCCAGCAGTTCGACAGCGTTAGCTCGTGAAAATAGCACACCAAAATATTTAATCAATGCTTTAAGAAAAATTACAGGTATCGATAAGTGATTTCTTTTGCCATAGCCCGCTAGTCAATTCTATAAGCTTTCCAACGATATATAGGTTGTCATATTTTGATTAAACTAAGGACGTGTATTATTTTTTTTCCGAACAACGTGCGCGAAGGTTCTCAGTAACCTTAATAAGCAAAACAATTCGCTTCTCTTGGAAAAGCCCATTGTCTTGTCACTTAGGGTTTTATCTAGAAAATTCTAAGAAGGAAAGGCGTCCTCTGAGGCTAAGAAACGCCCCCGCTGGACCAGTAAAAATGGCGTATTTTGTGTTATTTTTATCCACAATAAAAGAGTAATTATGGGTAATTATGGAACTTTGGAAACATCGCACTTAGAGATCCTTATGTCCGTGTGGGGCTAGTAGTTGTGATTTAGGTGATATTAGCGCCTAAAGACTTTTAACAGGTTATGTAAAACAACTTACACTCGAGCCACAAATCATGTTGGGCGGATGTGACATTTTTCCGTAATTAACCCTGCTCTAAGGAAGCAATTTTAGTTTTAGCGTGTCCAAGCCAGAATTCTGTCCACAAAACTGATTTTGTAAAAAGAATTTCAACTCTTGTTTTCTAAACTCGTCGTAAGTAATTTTCTAATAGCCGAAATCTCTAAGTCGTTTATTGGTGCTATTTTTATCCGACAGTATTTTTGTTTTCTTTTGGTGTTTTCGAAGCTGTGGTGTATTAGAAAACATGGACGAAGCCCAAGAACAAGTCTCAACTCGCCGCCCGAGATCGCTTTCGGATTCAGCCCGAATTATACAAACACACGAAAGCCCTTTCGCGGCAGAACTAAATGCAGTGTGTAGCGGTGAAACTTTATCAGGCGATGATAACTTTGCTACACGACCTCGCAGCAAGACCTTCAACTCAAGTGGATTTCACGATAGTCGCCCTGGAAGACATAAGCTTGGAATAAAGCTCTCAAGCGGCGGTTTATTTCGAAGTTTTAAGAAGAAAGCAAAGAAGCATAAAGTTGTGAAAAGGCCCGCTGATTCTTTAGAACTTGGCGTGAATTTGGATGCGAACTCAGGCGTGAAAGCTTCTTTTGGTCTCCGTGACAAAGCACTTGAAGACAATTCTCGGGATCTGAGCCCGCTAAGAACGCTTTCATCGACCAATTTCGGCGATTTAATCGACGGTCTATGCAGAGAATCTATGGAAAGCACGGCGGAAAATCCCCCAGAGCTAAATGTCAGTCCTGTGGGGTGTTTATTCGAGGGAAAGGAGTCATTTAACGGCACAGAAGTAAACGAGAGCTCCGAGCGACACGGAGAGTTAAAAAAAGACGGTGCTTTCGCTACAGAAGATGTTAACCACACGGACACCAATTTATCGGCTGAATTAAACAACACTTTGCGTGGAGAAGATGAAGTTCTCACTAAGCAAATTCATGCTGATTTTATTTGCCAAGGAGCGGAGCTTAGTAACACACAATACGATCACCCCTCACTTCCGGTAGACATATATAAATATCGAGGGCATAATTTGAATGCGAATATTAGTCACGAAAACTTGGCGGATGGAACTTTGGATTCCTCGGCGAAAATAACTGGTGCTGATCTCGATATAAAGAAGGAAATAACAGGGAAGTTTGATTCTAGACTTCGCAGCAAATCCTGCCCGGCAAAAATTAACGAAATGGATTCTCCCGCAATGTTATTAGGCAGCGATGGAAATGAATTAATGCCGCAGACATTAAGTCGCTCATCAGCACAAGAGCAAGAAAGTTCAAGCAATAGCAAAGGTCTGAAAGACTCTGAATCGCTTTTTAATAACCTTTCTGAGAACCCAGATGTTTTCGTAGCGGACGTAGATGGTCATTTTGAGGAGAGTGTAAGCGAAGTTTTTGAAACCGACGACGTGGCTAATGCAAATAAGAAAATGGAAAGTGGAAACGAAGTAGCGTTAAAGAGGGATTCGTGCGAGTGTGAAAGAGGTTATGAAATCGTCAATAATGCACTTGAAAGGGATCATTCGACGGATAGCATTATATCTACCGACACACAAGCTCCTGGTAGTCGAGAGAGATCCAAATCCTCGCCTGTTTTGAAGTTATTGAATGCTTTTGCTGGAGAAAAAATACAAAATGGCAGTAATGAACATGCAAGACCGCGATCGAAATCTTTACCAGACCAGTTCCGACTCCAAAATCATGCAAATGAGCAGTTGGTGTCTCTTCAGAGAGAAAGTATTAATCGAAAGATAATGTTTATTGGTGATAATGAAAGTGAAGATGAAATTGAAGAACTACCGATGAAAGTGGAAAATGCTGTTAGTGAACGGAAAAGGCATGAACGATCCAAATCTCTGCCCGATTCACGTGGGTTAGATGGAATAGACAATGAATTCGAGCTTAGTGAAGAAACTATAAAAATAGCGGATGGGCTCGAAAAGGAGAAAATAAATCGAGGGGAAAGGATTCACCGTTCTCAATCTCTTCCTACTATCTTAGAAGGGATTCCGTCTGACTTTTTAACGGAACGAAGACACAGTTTAAGTTTGCACAAAAGGTCTGACAAGTTGGTAGACATTGAAGAGGAAGTGCCGCTTGAAGTGCCAAGTATAGTCGTGAGCAGCGAGGTAGATACGACTGAGTGCTCTGCTAATTCCCATGGCGATTCTTACGCGGTCAATGATGCGAATATTGATGGCCCTGTAAGTGTATTTGAGCATGTTAAATACAACACTGAGGAACATTCTATTTCAACCGGGCTGGATCAAGCCCTTGGGGTTGTAGGCGCGATAATGTTTGGATCAGATCAGAATGGGAATGATACAGGAACAAATGAAACGGAAATGGATCGGGATGTTTTTGAGCAAGATAAAAGTGTTGAAAATGTAAATTCTCAGCTGGAAGAAATATTGGATAACCAAGCGGCCGATACCGCGGGTGATACAGATAATATCACGGATGTGAAACACGATGAAAACCGGGATAGCCTCGAGGAAGGGCAACAAGGTCGTGGTGATATTCCTGATTGTGAAGATTATAACATTATGGAGCATCTTAAGCGGATGGATCTTATTAGCTGGGATGTCTCCTTGCCTCAAAGGCCAAGAGTCAACACTTTGCCTATAACGGAATACATGGAACGGATTCCTGAACTTCCAGAAAAGGATTCCCCGGAGTGGGAAAACAAGGTCAGAGGTTTAACATATGGGTTTTTTCCTATGGATGATCTTGTGGTGGGTAAATCTCGGGATACCTTTGTATCAAAACGTAAAAGGTCATGGCCCCAGGCGAGTAAAGAAGCAAAGGTTATGACCTTTGACTTGGTTTCAAAAGAGGACTTAATTGCTGATCAAATAAAATTAGGTCAGGTGATTAATTCTGACGGATTAACAGGTGAAAATTGCGATATAACTGACTCTGAGTCGGAAGCGAGTCGCAAGACTAGCGCAGAAATTGACCGGGATGTTTTTATCGCTGAATGTAACGCGCATGCGTCGAGTGCAGAATCGTTGGACGTGGACTTGGAGCTAATGAAAAAGCCTGGGCACGAGTTTCAGAAATCTCAACACTTGGGGAAACTTGAGGAAGATAGCGAGGAAGCATTGGAAGCGGATTTGAGGAACGAGGAGATTGGAATGAGTGTAGAAAGTTTAGATTCTTCTAACAAGATAACTGCACCTGAAAATCATGATGAAGTCTATGGTAATAGTGAGAACATGGATATTAAATCCGAGGATTTGCCGCCGACATTACAGTGTAAGACTAAAATAGAAAGATTTGATGACAAGCTAAGCGCTGTTATTAACAGCTTCTTGGAACCTGATTTTAGTTCCTCCTCTTCTGCTATTCACCGTGAAATCGCCACTGGTTGTGTGAAACGACTTGAGGATTTGATTGACAGCGGGATAGATGTGAATATCCCGGATGAACACGGGCGCCCGCCATTGCACGTGGCCGTGATCAGCGGTAACGTTGAGTGTGCTGATTGCCTTATAAAAGCAGGGGCAGATTTGGAAGGGTACACGGAGGCACTCATAGATGAGTACCTAACTCTACAAAGGGAGGTTTATAACTGTAATTATTAGATAGAACAGAATATTAGTTGCATTTTGCCACGAATGTAATAGAAAAAAACGTAAAATAATTACATGTGTCAAAATGGCCGATGGAGAATATATTTCAGAAAGTCCCATGGGCTCCTAACCAAGCGTATGTGCTAAGTTATTTGATCTGCTTTTTGTCCCAGATTTTTTTCCTTTTGGAATGCAGCACAAATATTCGGTATAATTCTAAAACGTACTTTATTAGTATAGCTCGTATACCCGTCTCCCTTTAAAAGTTTTTGATAAGTTAAAGCCCCATAATCACCTAGCATCCTTTGCAGTCAGACGGGTAAAGTTTTCATATAGTGGAAACTCTACCGCCTTGGTTGAATTTTCATTTTGTTTGAAATGTTCACTTGTAACTGCCATTCAACAAGTCCATAATGAAACAGCGGTGTATAGATAACTTGCTTAAGGCGATTCCAACAAAATGAAACGCGCTTTTCGGAAATTTTCATGGTCATTTTTTGGCTCTATCTTGTACTGCAATTTTCGCTCGTACAATTTTCTTCAAACTTGAATGACAACCCCAAATCAGAAGTTAGTCAGAAAAATTACGCGAAGATTTTTCGCACAGGAGGGACTTCTGTAAAAATACCACTTAGAATATCGGCTTGCATAAGCAAATGCTGCTCTTAAATAAAAATTCGAACAAATAGTTAAAAGCAACAGTAGTCGAGGTTTAAGATATACAGAGCTAAAAAATATCCGACATTTTTGACGCGCTATAAGAATGCCGGTTGATTATGGGGGGGGGGGGGGGGGCTTGAAATAGCCACCTCGATACCGCAAATTCGACTGTTTGTCTAAAAGCCATGTTATTAATTGATAATTTTTCTCATTGTTTTTTTTTTCTTAATTGGACAACATCTCCACTCATATTGTAATAAAATATTACACCTGTTTCAATCATCGTTGCACGTGAAACCATTATTGAACCATGCACAGGGCGTAGGTACCTACAGGCATTTTTCACCTTTAAGCCCGCTGTGAAAATTTTCCCCAAATGTAAAAAGAAACTTTATGTGGACCCAATTCAATTTGAGAAAACTTGAACTAGATCTTTTACCTCGGTCAGACCAAAAGTGTGTTAAGCCCATGTTAAGCCCGGGCTTAAAGGCAGCTACACGCCTGATTTATTTTATTTTACGTATGCCTTGCTACGCGCCTGATGCTTCATATGCACTCCCATCATTTTTGTTCACTATTTGCGCGCACAAATATATTTAAGTTTAGTTTTGCGCCACGCACTATCCAAGATTGGAATTCTTTAAAGGGGCACTCGCACGCTTGCCTGACAAGCAAATAATTAAAATCTCAATCCAATTCCATCCTCTTGCTAATAGATAAAAATCCTATAGATTTGCATTGATTTAACAGTTAAAAGGTCATTTTACAAACTTGGACTGTTATTTTGGTTATTCCCGGTAAACTTAAATGTATTTTTGGTGATTAGAATTCGACTTTTTTTTGACAGGTTGTACAAAAATTAAGCGTGCGAGTGCCCCTTTAAATCAGGCCTCAGTTGATGTGTATTCCAACCCAGAAAGATTTAAAGCCGCCATTGTCTCACCTGATCTGTGCAAAAACATCTATGTAATGGAGGTGACAAAGCGGAAATGACCTGTTTAGATCACTAAATTTCAAATAATAAGGTCAGGTTAACTCAGAAAAGCTTGATTTTTTGCATACAGACTCCTTGTCTTATTAGAAACAAAATATCAAAAATGACTTTTTTCTAATGGATCCGTCTTTGAGATATTAGGCTTTACACTTTGGTTTCTGTACCATTTTATGGGAGAATTGGTACTTTGATCAGGAATTCTGCAAACTTTGTTCAATCATATCTAAAATTCATATTCTTCAAATTTCTTGAAAATTTGGAATTATGCTTTTGGTCATAGAAACTCTTTGTATACGGAATCTTGAGCTTATATATTTAAATATGGCGAAGTTAGACATTTCATTTTGGTCATTTCCGCTCTGTCAATGGAGGTAGCACATATAATAAAGTGAAGTGAAGTTCGCAATTATAATTCTTGCCTGAAGCGCAGCAGCTCATTTTGAATTCTGGCTAAAAGAAGTAAACACAAGATTGAGTGTTCTTAGTGTAGCTTGTTTTGTCAAATTCGAATGAAAAATGACTTCATTTGATGCAAATACATGGTTTAACGGAGCAGGGAAGTGTGAGCACGGAGCAAACGGTAATTGACAGAGGTCTATTTAGCAATTACTCCTCGAGCCCGAATGGGCTGCCTTTTAGTCAAGTTTCGAATTCTCTAATCTACCGCTGAATAGGCATCAAGGGCGCATAAATACAGTAGGAGCCTCGGTTTGAAGTAGAAAAAGTTGTGAATACCAACGAGAAACTGATGAACCTTGAATGGAGACAATAGAGACAACTTTTTGGTCGCGTTGGTATTCGCAACTTTCGGGATATTTATTTATGCGCCCTTGATGCATTCAGCGGTAGATTAGAGAATTCGAAACTGGACGGCCGAAGGCCGCATGGGTTATTGACTTAGAGGCCATAAGGGCGAGACGAATAATTCTTTAGTCAAATCACACTAGTAAGTCAATTTGTATAGCCAAAAACGTTTTCTGGTCTGGTCATTTGCAATTTCTGGCTTTCAAATCCGGCACTTTTCGCTACTAGTAACACTAGTAAGGCTATAACTTATAACCTACTAGTAGCTCAATCAATCAGTACGCAGCATTGACAATAGACCAGTAAATGTGATTTGGCTAAAATGTGTTACAAGCCCTGTTTGACACAAATCTTAAAAGTTTCTCAAATTAAAACTGTACATTGTTGTAGTAATTTATTAAAATGTCAGACCATAAGGGATGAATATCTTCGTCTTGTTCCTTGGTGCCACGAAAGGCACCGGATATTCCTAATTATTTTATCCAACAGGACATTTTCATAATGTCCTTTTTTTCCTTCATATCTTAAGGCCCGTTTACACTTTCAATTTTTGCTGCTGTTTTTGTCGCACGAATCGCGGCGATTTTTCCCGCACGTACGCATCAACTCAAAATCACTAATGTAAACTAGGTGCAACTCGGCGCGATCTGCCGCGTTTTTTGTCGTGGGATGTCGCGGAGATTTCAAAGATGATTGGAAACTCTTTGCAACTTGATGCGATTCGAAGAAAAGAGAGCACAGAAATCGCACCGGATTTGCTTCTCGTTACACAGTAGAGTTTGAATTACAATTCGCGCGAGAACAATCGGCGCGACAAATTACCAGATCAACATATGTCTTCTAGGATAACGGATATCATAGCCTAAAATGAGCCTGTGTCGGCCACTCCTTTGTTATTGTTTTCGTTCGATACTAGAAAACAAATTACGTGTAGAAATATCTTAATAAACATCCAAAAACAAAGTTTCAGATTTGATCTACCAAATTCAATCAAGAACATTTGCTCTCTTTGTCTAAATCAGCCGATGGAAATGGATACGTTCTCCGACTTGGCATGTTGCTATGCTGTCAAAATGGCGGCTGAAGTGGCTGACACAAGCACTTTAATAGCATTATCATAGCAAGCGATGGAAGGACTGTGCGAAAAAAGACTTTCGCTTCATTGGCATTGACTGCAAGTTCTGGTATCAGGCTGCGCAGGATTGGCTGCTAATTGCATGTAGCTGTGCTCTTCGCTCAGGCAAGCAACCCCCTGATGGTCACTTAAACAAACACGAGTTCCAGGACGTCGCAAGACACATTAAGCCACACAGGGAATTACTGCAGAAACCCATCCATGGGAAAAGCGGAATTTCCCAAGGAAAACATGGATATCCATGGGAATCCGAACACTTCCCATGCTTCTACCATGGGAAATTCAGCTTTACCCATGGATTGGTTTCTGCAGATTCCCTGTGAAGGTACCCCGTCGTCATTCAGTGTGACGCGATAATTATTTTAAACGCTCCTTTATTTTGTCGACATTGTAATCAGCTATCAATCAATATCCTCTCAGCTGTTCAGAATATATTCAGAATATCCTCTCAGCTGTTCAGAATATATTCAGAATATCCTCTCAGCTGTTCAGAATATATTTAGAATATCCTCTCAGCTGTTCAGAATATGTTCAGAATATCCCCTCAGCTGTTCAGAATATATTCAGAATATCCTCTCAGCTGTTCAGAATATATTCAGAATATCCTCTCAGCTGTTCAGAATATATTTAGAATATCCTCTCAGCTGTTCAGAATATGTTCAGAATATCCTCTCAGCTGTTCAGAATATATTTAGAATATCCTCTCAGCTGTTCAGAATATATTCAGAATATATCCTCTCAGCTGTTCAGAATATATTTAGAATATCCTCTCAGCTGTTCAGAATATATTCAGAATATCCTCTCAGCTGTTCAGAATATATTTAGAATATCCTCTCAGCTGTTCAGAATATATTCAGAATATCCTCTCAGCTGTTCAGAATATATTCAGAATATCCTCTCAGCTGTTCAGAATATATTCAGAATATCTTCTCAGCTGTTCAGAATATATTCAGAATATCCTCTCAGCTGTTCAGAATATATTCAGAATATCCTCTCAGCTGTTCAGAATATATTCAGAATATCCTCTCAGCTGTTCAGAATATATTTAGAATATCCTCTCAGCTGTTCAGAATATATTCAGAATATCCTCTCAGCTGTTCAGAATATATTCAGAATATCCTCTCAGCTGTTCAAAATATATTCAGAATATCCTCTCAGCTGTTCAGAATATATTCAGAATTTATTATATGGATGCCAGTGTTTTACCGGAAACTAAAACACTCGTATTTTCGATATCTTCAATAGTGAAAATATGAAAAAGTTATGTACCGAGTGTCCCGGATGTGCACATTTGCAGTGTTGTTTTCCTGACTTCGTCTGCAGTGAAATCTCGCTCGGTCACTCGAGTTTTAAGCCACAAAACTAAGTTTTGTTCTAGTTCTAAAGAGAAAAACCTTATTTCAACTATGGCAGAGAACGCTACAGCAACACAAAAAGGGAAATTAGTTCTTAACGACACTGGGAATCAGAAAGATCGAGGGAGCACTTCACAAATAAACACTTTCGACTTTATCAAGTGAGTTGTTCCTGTTGTTCAATTTGTAATGTTTTGCCGCTATGTCAATTCTAATTCATATAATAAAAAGAACATTACACGGTGGCTTGAAGATATGAATTTCATTTTCTCGTGTCAAAAACAATATTTACTCACTCGCTGCGCTCGTTCGTAAAATATTGTTCTTGCCACTCGAAAATAAAATCCATATCTTCGCGCCACCGTGTAATATCCTCTATATATCCTCTCAGCTGTTCAGAATATCCTCTCAGCTGTTCAGAATATATTCAGAATATCCTCTCAGCTGTTCAAAATATATTCAGAATATCCTCTCAGCTGTTCAGAATATATTCAGAATATCCTCTCAGCTGTTCAGAATATATTCAGAATATCCTCTCAGCTGTTCAGAATATATTTTAAATAGATCACTTTATAATTGAATATTTGTGTTTTAATTGTATTTTACGTGAGAGCCACACGGTTTTTAGTGTTTTACACTATAATCTATCTATCTGTCTTTAGCATAACTACTCGTGATTATAAGAACTTTCGTGCGCTGATTGGTCGAGAGGTTCGTTTTCTCTTGCTATAATCACCTGTGATTACAACATTGAAAGGATTGGGAGCGCGCGCAAGTTTTGTTATGATCGTGAAAAAAGTCTCCCAAAACAAGAAATTTTTTGTCTAAAAACCTTATGAATCACTTGAGAAATTATACTAAAGTCTCGGTGACTATTCGCTTATAATCGTTTTTACTAATTATTCAATTGTTTAACTAATTGTTTTAACAATTTAAAAATATTCTGTCTATCTCTCTCTAAAATGCTTTACCCCTCTCCCCCTCCCCCGAATTTTAGTTGCCGAGAGTTTGCTTTTTTCTTAATCATGTTATAAGACATTTGCTAATCTAAATGAAAGACACCCAAGTGATTTCCGTAAAACTGATAACAAGAAAGAGATGGCATTTTCCACGACTTCACGGGATACCTGTGTCATTTGGCAATAGCTCGTTCTCAAGGCTTTTTGATCGGGGCAAACATGGCGGCATCTATAACCGATGAAAACAAACGTACGTCTCTTCTCTCGACTTTATTTACGTTCTGATGGACACTTTGGATATTAATTTGACAAGGGAAAATGTCTTAGGATACTAAATATGTTTTAGACTTTTCGACCGGTTTTACAGCGCCATAGTCGACATCCACTCTTTCGTCATTGTTTTCTTATTATTATGTTGTTTTATGTTAGAAGATCCACGAATTACTTCTAGAAATCTCGAAATAATCATCTACGATGAAAGTTCTACATTTGATCTACCAAATTCAATGGAAAATTTTATACTATATTCCGTAAATCAGCCGATGGAAATTGATATTTTTCTGACTCGGTGTGTTGCTAGGCTGACAAATTGGCGCCTGACAGAGGCGCAAAAGCTGTTGCTCTTCAGAAGTATTGCTGTTGCCCATATATAGCCTGCCTCCTTGCATTTGTTGCTGGGTACTTTTATCGCGGAAAACCGGCACCGTTCGCTGACCGGACGCCATCTTGGGTTTTAAGAAGCGCGCGATCCCCTCCCCCCTCGCTCTATTTTTTCGCTCGTCAAAAATCCAGATCAGCGAGCGGACCCCACTTCATATAAGGTACACTATAGTGCCCTTCTGTATATCCTCTATAAGACATGGGAGATATTTACACGGAGGTCACTATAGTGAACCATATATGAAGGATCAACCAAAACACCAGCAACCGCCGCTACAACCAGACTACCTCTTTGCTTCTTTGAAAGTTTTGCGCTAATTCCCCGTTGGGTTTCCTGTGTAAGATGACTGTTCTAATGTTGTTTTAGTCTTTCTTGCGGTCGGTTTTGAAGAGGATCTTCTCCAATTGCATCATGGGAAATTCGATGGTGACTGATAGAATGAAAGCACAAAGGTAGGAGACAAACAAGGCCGCCAGGAAATGCCACGACTGTAAACAAACATGTAAACAAGCAAGTAAACAAATAATATGTAGCTAAATAAAAACACGCAAACATAAACATGTAAACAAATGGGAACAACCACATAAAATAACAGCCCCTTATAAGTGAGGAAGGAGACATGTATTGCCTGGTTTAGGAACGGGTGTCCTGTTTTTGCGTTGATCCTGGTAGTATTTTGTGTATTTTTTTCTCTCAGCTAGCTTGGGCATTTTTCGTCGCCTGGAATAGGGGGATTTCGTGTTTACAGTTTGGGCTCATTTGCATAAGCAGGGTCTAGATTCAGAATGTTTGAAGGAGCTCGAAAATAATGACCACTGAATATGAATAGCGGACAGCAAGTGAAACCTACTCTGAAAATTTGAAGGTTTAACATTCACAGTTGCAAGGACGTAGTTAAATTTTCATTTTGGTGAAAATATGTGGGCTAATGAACCGTTTGCCACACAGCAATCCACACATTTTTAAAAACCTGCGTAGAGTCTCCAAAACGAACGTAAACGTCAATACGTTCTTAGGAATAGTAATTATTTCATCTCGCGAACATCTTTATTACATTATTAATGAGGCATTTTCAATAGCCTTGAATTTCTTGGGTGGCAAGAAGCTCATTACCCCTCATGTTTTCTGTAAATTGAACTTATCGCCATGCGCTCATAATTTGAATGACGAACGTAAAACTTTCTAATTACGCATCATTCACCAGGCGCTATTTAAATTTAGAACAATTCTTTTTGTAGCTCCGTTACGCTTGCTGATTTTTCACGGATGCTTCAAATATGTAAACACTGACGTCACGATAAATCCGCCTATACGCTTGCGAATAGAATAAGGGTGAACGACGGTGACGAAGGAGAGGTGGTGGATACTAATGAAGTACCGTTGTTTTGGCCTTTTCTTTAAAATGGGATGAATTTTGGCCAGCACGCCTGATATTTTTGCTAGCAAAGCTGAAAGTCCAAAATATTTTCCAGCAAGAGGTTTTCTTCTTTTGCCTGCCAACAACGAAAAAGGGATGAGTAAAAAGTTTTCTGAAGAACAGTACGTTGTGTGCCCTTGGATATCTTACTCTACAAGGGCGTGAGAAACAGGTTTACTGAGGAACAGGTCCATTGTGTGCCCATCGATATCTTACTCTACAAGGGCGTGAGGAACAGGTTTACTGAGGAACAGGTACGTTGTGTGCCCGTGGATATCTTACTGTACAAGGGCGTGAGGAACAGGTTTACTGAGGAACAGGTCCGTTGTGTGCCCGTGGATATCCTACTGCACAAGGGGATCAGGAACAGGTTTTCTGAGGAACATTCCAGTGACTAGTTATACTCACGATATTAACGTCGGAGTAGAAGTTGACAGTCTTGTAGCTCACGAAGTACGCGAAAAGCACTATGGGATGCACAAGGTACGCCATGTATGTCAGACGACTTAGTGGGATCCAGAACCGAGCGGATAAGATCTTGTTAACGAGGCCTGGGGAGAGAGGAAATGAGAATATCAGTAGAATTCACTAACCGAGGTTATCTTGCTGAGCTTTTTGCAGGGCGATGACGTAATATGCCACGTCAAGAACCTATAAGGAGAACCCTCGAACTGGCTTATGAAGTTGAGGCAGCGTTTTTCCTGAACTATCTAATTTTAGAATACATTTGCTAGGCTAATTCTTTGTTTGCTGGTTACGAGAGCACATATAGATAAAGATTAAATTAGAACAATGGTCAATGGGAGATATTGTAGTAATTGTGCCATGAGCTGTTCTAAAAATAGATCGATCAGTAAAACGCTGCCTCATGACCCTATATGTGAGGCGGTATTCTCGAATCCAGAGCTCCTTGGCTCGTTCCTCGCAGGGGAGGCTCTGGTGACATCCATTTGACGGCCTTAGCCTCGTTGAAATGGCGTGCAGGCGTCCATAAAGAAGCTTAATCTCGCTTTAAAACGTATCTGTCAAAATAACACGGGCGTTCGTTTTCTAGTCGTCCTTTTAACCTATGCTTTCGACTTTTAAACGCTATAAAAGTAATTGTGAAGCATAAAACCACCATTTTCTTTTGAGTATGCGTCGGTGGATGTCACCAGAGCCTCTACCGCGAGGTGACGAGCCGGGGAGCCCTGGGTACGAGAATGGTCAGATGAAAGCTTTCAGTCCATGTTCTCTCCTCTCAAGGGTGATATGCACTTTAATGTTTTGTCAGTCCCTTGCCTTCCCTTGACATACCAGTTCCCATGAACGACATACCGTTAGTTCCCATGAACGACATACCCGTTAGTTCCCATGAATGACATACCCGTTAGTTCCCATGAATGACATACCCGTTAGTTCCCATGAATGACATACCCGTTAGTTCCCATGAACGACATACCCGTTAGTGGTTAGTTCCCATGAATGACATACCCGTTAGTTCCCATTGAATGACATACCCGTTAGTTCCCATGAATGACATACCCGTTAGTTCCCATGAATGACATACCCGTTAGTTTCCATGAATGACATACCCGTTAGTTTCCATGAATGACATACCCGTTAGTTCCCATGAATGACATACCCGTTAGTTCCCATGAACGACATACCCGTTAGTGGTTAGTTCCCATGAATGACATACCCGTTAGTTCCCATTGAATGACATACCCGTTAGTTCCCATGAATGACATACCCGTTAGTTCCCATGAATGACATACCCGTTAGTGGTTAGTTCCCATGAATGACATACCCGTTAGTTCCCATGAATAACATACCCGTTAGTTCCCATGAATGACATACCCATTAGTTCCCATGAATGATATACCCGTTAGTTTCCATGAATGACATACCCGTTAGTTCCCATGAATGACATACCCGTTAGTTTCCATGAATGACAACCCGTTACAAACCCGTTAGTTCCCATGAATGGCATACCCGTTAGTTCCCATGAATGACATACCCGTTAGTTCCCATGAATGACATACCCGTTAGTTCCAATGAATGACATACCTCCCGATCCAGTATGACATGCATAGACAACCCACGCGAGTGCAAGAGACCACGAGAATCGTGTAAATGTGCCATAAAACACATTCTCGGTGCGATTGAACGGATATGGATCGTCCTTGCGGTAAACATGGTATGTACCATACAGAGGGGCTATAGCACAGGCGATAGCCAAGCACCATCCGCATAACAAACACCACTAGGAAAAAAAATAGATAGCAAACAATGCTGACGACTAAACTCTTGGAGTAATAGACCTCCTCGGCTTGGGCGTAATGTTTTGCCCATTTTAGATCACGTGACATTCCCATGAGTATTCTCTCTTTGTTTGGGATGATTCCATATTCATATATCCTTCGGTGCGTAGCAGAAAAAGAAAGAAAGAATACTCATGGGAATGCCACGTGATCTGAAATGGGAAAACAAACGGACAAGCCGAGGAGATCTATTCATTTACACCCACCAATGAAATACCGAATTATATAACGAATTGCTTGTAGGATTTTTATCGGCCCTTCTGGCCATGCAGGGAATTTTCAGTTTCAAAATCTTCGGGTCTTTCTTGGTGTTGCAAGATGTATTGTGTTTTGGATTGGAGCTATTGTATTCCATCTTATTGTTTCGTTCTACGGTCTTTTGTCTTCTATTGTCTTTATGCCTCTGGTGCCTTGCAACACCAAGAAAGAGCCAAATCTTCCACCTCTCCCCCCCCCCCCTCCCCCTTAAAGATAAATGGTCGCCTTAAAACAATTACAATGAGTTCCTGTAGGTAGACAGGCGCCATACCATGTAGAGCTTTAGTGGTGGTGTACTGGACAATCTTGGAATGCAACATCAACATTTAAACATGATCGATAAATCGCGCTCAAGAATGTATGACCATCCATCAGATATTTCAGAGAAATCAACCAAGAATCCAATTAAAGGCGAACAAAATCACTGCTTACTAAACGTACCCATGGCAACCTCCGCACGCGACCGGCTCTAATGCGATGAAGAAGAAATCCAAGGGTCATGCCTACGAGATAAGGGGCGATCCTACAGTACGGTTTGACATACACGTACGACTGGAAGTTACCGGGTCCCTGTTGAGCTCCTCTGGAAATAGGAAAAGGAACAAACACGTCAATCAAATGGTGGCGTCAAATGGTGACGTCAATCAAATAGTGGCACTACAGGCAGAAATCAACCACATTTCATCAAAAAGATCCATTATCCAATAGAACAGTAGCCAAAGAAAAATGGTTTTGCTCGCGCCGTGAGTGTTTTATTGATTTTTGAATATTTTCCATTGGCGTTTTTTTTTTTCGTTCAACTATGCGTGCTGCTTCTTGTGGGATGAACAATGGTTCCTGTGACGTAACAATGGGATGAACAATGGTTCCTGTGACGTAACAATGGGATGAACAATGGTTCCTGTGACGTAACAATGGGATGAACAATGGCTCCTGTGACGTAACAATGGGATGAACAATGGTTCCTGTGACGTAACAATGGGATGAACAATGGTTCCTGTGACGTAACAATGGGATGAACAATGGTTCCTGTGACGTAACAACAAAACAAAGAAAGAAGAAAATGTCTTTGTTCTTCTTTCTTTGTCTTGTTGTTACGTCACAGGAACCATTATTCTGAAGAGCTTCTCCCCCCAGGATGCATCGCATTGTTCTGAAGAGCTTCTCCCCCCAAGATGCATCGCGCATAGTTGAACGAGAGAAAAAAAACGCCAATCGGATATATTCAAAAATCAATAGAATATTCACTGTGCGCGCAAAACACATGTTTCTTTCGCTACTGTTCCCTTGGATTATGGATCTTTTTGATAAAATATGCTTGATTTCTGCCTTTAGTGCCACTTTAAATGATTGTTTCACCCTGCTTTGCATTAAGTCAGAGTTCCTCGTGGAATGACTCTTGTTATTAAAAACAAAGCACCTTCCTCATCATTGTCTTTAGGTCAATTCCACACTAATAATCGACACATTTTGGTCACGTGAGTCACGCAATTATTACTAAATTAATAACACTAAAAGCACTTTTGAAGAAACATCAATACCAAACTGAACAGTCTGCTGTAGGATATCAAAAGAAAACTCGCAAACAAGCCCTCGGGAAATTTGTTACCCAGTCACGTGGGTTGCATGGAATGGCCGTTTAGGGTCTGTTGCTTGGTTACACCTAGTAGCTCTTCGACCTTCCTCCAGTTCCTCCTCTTGTCACGCAACACTATTTTTTAAATATAAAATATTCTAAATAGCATTATTCGGCATTCTAGTAACGTGCTTTAGATCATGCATGTTGTCTTTAGATAATGCATGTTGCAGAGAGCATTTTTATGGGCTGCGATTGGGTTAATTGCTGTAACTAGCAAATCTTGACAATTATAGACCTCTGCCCATTTATGATGAAAATCGGGGTTTAGTTTTACTCTGGGGGGGGGGGGGGGGGAAACTTCCATATCTTTTGGTCGAGGATGATCGTCGGGAATTTTAAGTTTGACCCCTAAAAGACGCCAAAAGGTCGTTAAGCTCAAATAATGTTTTACCCTAAAACATACCCATCAAGAAATTTCTTTCTTTGATTTTTGATTGAGATGCTGCATTGGATGTTGTAGAAATTATACCCTCTCTCTTTCCTGCAAGTTTGCCGCTGTGTTAAAGCCCTAAACAATACCAATCTACCTTAAGGTTTATTGCAGATCAAGGTCACCCCTAAAAGAGCCCAAATCCCGTGTTTTTAACCCCTAAAAGATACGACGATCATCCCGACCAAAAAATATTGAAGCCCCCCTCGGGTGGAGGATTTTACTCCAGGCATGCATAAGCGTGATGTCATTGCAGTCCACTCACGCATTCTCTCCTCCCCCTAGTATCCCGGCGTCTAGTCTGTAGTAATCCATAATAACAGCCGTAGTGATGAACGATGATACGAGGAGTGAACCAGTCGAGATGAGAAAGCCAAGTCTACCAAACCTAAATCAAGAGGGAAATATTGATGACGATGTATCAACGCCGGCTGCGAAAACCGACACCACTTAGCAAGGTTTGTAGCCAATAATATAGGGAAAAGGCCTTCTCGGCTACGTGATCTGAAATGGGAAAACATTACGCCTGGCATTCCCATGAGTATTCTTTCTTTCTTTCTTTTTCTGCTGCGCACAAATGAGGAAAGATTATACATGAATGCCACGTGTTCTGAAATGGGAGGCGGAGGAGGTATATTCAAGTTTGGGATACATATTCAAGCTTGGGGGTTTTCGTGCGAGAACTAGTTCAAGCGGCAACACTAAGGAACATGTTTCCTCGAAACAAGACTGATACCCACCAAGCAGTCGCGAAAAGAATGACGGGACTGATGATGTAAAACTGCATGTCATTTGCCAGATACCAAGACCAGCCCAGACACTATAATACATACAATGAAATGAAGTAAAGTAAAATGAGAGGGAGTTAACAAATGTCCTCTCTTTTCCGTGGTATGTCCTCTTATATACCACGGAATGACGTAATAAAGTGGTATATTTTGACCACTTTATTACATCATTCCGTGGTATATAAGCGGACATACCAAGGAAAAACAAAGGACACACCCGTTTTATACCACAACAAACAGGCAAAAATAAATACGAAAACAGCGCGCGCGATCGGAGTAACGTTGTTTTCGTTGTTTCTTTTTAGCGCGCGCGCTGATGATGGCGCGTTTCGTGGTATATTTAACAATTGTCCTCTGATTTTCCGTGGTATGTCCTTATATACCACGGAATGACGTAATAAAGTGGTCAAAATGTTGTGGACTCACGAGGCGCAGCCGTACATTGGAAAATAGAATATGTTTCCACTTCCTTCCCCCCTCCCCGACTTGTCACATTTGACACAAATCCAAGATGGCGGCCACGCAAAACCAAACTCGCGTTTCTCGACCTAAAAACTACTCTCAAACGCCTGCGAGCAGGCTAGAACCACAGCAATGAGAGACCCAGCACTGAGCCAACCGTGTTTGCTCCATACATACTGAACAAAATGTCCTCTGGTTTTCCGGGGTATGTGCTCTTATATACATCACACGGAATTAAGTAATAAAGTGATCAAAATGTTGACCACTTTATTACGTCATTCGTTGTATATAAGAGGACATACCACAGGACATTTGTTTTCACCACAACCTACAAAAATGCAAAAATAAAACAAAAACAGCGCGCGCGCGCAGCCAAACGGTGTTTCCGTTGGTTCTTTTTATCGCGTTCCGGCCGTGGTATACACTTTTATGTACCCACGGCTGAGAACCAATCAGAATTCGAGAAATGCGCAAGTTGTGGTATAATTAGTCTTAGGGGTTGACCATTTGATCTTGAGGGGGGGGGGGGGGGATTTGTCGGTGCAATAATTTTTTTTAACAATTTTCCTCCATAGTGTATGATATGTATTTCGTAAAATTAAAGAGAATTATATGACGAATTTGTCCGTAGGAATTTTTTGGGGGCGC